>JBBPDJ010000004.1:3236492-3262310 GCA_037974625.1 Cucumis cinereus
TTGTGCCTCAAACTTGTCCTCTTAGTTCATATTCTAGCGTGAATCATTTGTTGATTTATGTTTTGGGATGCCTGTTCTAACGATTGTACAAACTGTAGCCTATGTTTTTAATAGAAATTTTTATTGAGGGGTTCCTACAATTTCTTGGACAATGATTTTTTGTTTGGTATCTTCAATTTGGGATCTGGGTGTTAATTCATTGGTATAAATATTGAATCCAGCCTCAGATTGGTTGGTTGTGAAGGTTGTTGTCAACCATGGGTGAAATTCTGAGTTCATCCAACAATTTAGAGAACTTTCCACCAATAAAAACAGTTAAGCTCTGTCATTGTTGTGGCCATTTCTGAGCATCTTATGTGTTTGAGAATGAAAAATTATTTCTTTATTTTTCTCCTTTGGATGATTTTGAGTTTAGGCAAGGGAGATCCAAGGGTTTTTTGTGTAGATTTTTTTTTTTCAATACTCTTTGGTAGTTTTTGTTTCTTCTGGTAGGTCCTGTATTTCTTTGAGAAGGAAAATATATGGATTGAAATTAGACCATTGAAACCATCATGGAGATATTAGAGATGTCCAATTTTTCTATTGGAAGGTGTCTCGTGGGATTTCCGATTAGGTGAGGGATGGGGTGGGAGGGAGTGGGGAAAAAAATCCTGGTGACCTAAATTGGGATGGGGAATGCATTCCCTGACCCTCATTCTGTCCCACTCCAGTTATAGTTTATTTATTTAGTATAATATGTAAGGTTAAGTTGGTATGACTGTGTAAATAATACAATGCTACAAGACAATGAATATGGTTAAATTTAACATTTAAATATAGATTATATAGGTTAATAATTTGATTTATGTTTATTTCTTTTGACTACAAAGTTGATTAGTTTTTAAGCTAAAACTCAATCTGATTCAAAACTTGACTAATTTATCTTTAAATTTAATTGTCTTATAGTAAACAATTTAGTGATAGATTTCATTATTTAATTAGAATTTTCTTACATTAATGATTTAAATTGATTGGTTTTTTTTAAAAAATAAATAGTGGAAAAAAATTCCCCGTGGGGAATCCTTGCCTTAATTCTCAAATTTCAGGATGGAGAATGAAATGGGGAGTTGGAATGGGGATGAGGAATGACATCTTCGGACTCGCTCATCTCGTGGATGTCTCTTGATGTAGTCTCAATAATTAGAAGGTCATAGGTTCAATTCATGATGGTTATCTACTTATGAATAAATTTCTTAAGAATGAATTTTCTTAAGAATGAAATAGGGAGCGAGAATGAGGACGGGGAATGACATCCCTGGCCCTGCTTGCCTCGTACATAGTCTCAATAATCAGGAAGTCATAGGTTCAATCTACGTTGACTACCTATTTAGAAATTAATTTTTTACGAATTTTCTTGACACTAAAATGTTGTAGGGTCGGATGAGTTGTTTCGTGAGATTAGTCGAGCTGTGCGTAAGTTGGTTCGAACACTTATATAAACACCATTGAAAGTATAGATACTAAAATTAAGAAGAAAAAAAAAAGTATAGAGGTCAAATTAGTATTTTAATATTTAAATACTTTCTTTAAATAGACAATTCAATTAACAAATGTATTGGTTGATATTGACATTGTAGAATAGAAACATGGGTATCACTATTTAATGATGCATAAAAGTGAAATTTAAATCTTGAACCCTTTGAACTTGACTAATGAGCATTGATATTAAATTTTTATCAACATATTGACATTTTTATCGATATTTTTACAATTCTATAAATTTAACATCGACCCTACGTGATTAAAAAAAATCCTTGAAACACGAGTTTAAGTAGCAAAATGGCATTAATGTGAATATAAAATAATCAAAAGAATTATATCCAAATTTTATAACACACTCACAATTACAATAATTAAATAATAAAAAAACCTTTAAACTTATTAAAAAAGCAAATTCTTTTGTTGTGATTTAAATATTATTTTAAATTACTTATATTATTAATTTTAAAAACATGGATGGATATATCACTGCTGTATTAATCAATATTTTCATAAAATCTTGGACTTTAGTGAAGTAGTTTGGAATAATATGGCATTGTAGCCCTACCCGACAAGTTGAGTTAGATGACTTGAATGAATACTATGGATTTTTATGGTGGCTATAGTCGTCGAGTGCATCGATCTTTCACAAAAATCCAAATATCTTCAAACGTATTTTTCTTTTTCCTTTCGAGATTAGGCATTGTAAAAAAAAATTTGGCTCCAAAATCTTAGTTCTCGTTTGATTCGTGTTTGAAAGATTATTTTAAGAAACAAAGAATATCGTAGAAAACAAATAAAATTTTTATTTTCAGTGTATTTGAAAACACGTTTACTGAAAATGAATCACGATTTATCGATTTTGAATTTTAAATTTAAATCTAAAATTCAAAATTTTGTGTTTTGATAGAATTTGAAAATGCAACAACGTGTTTATAATTTATGAAAACAAAATTTAAAAACAAATAAAACAATAATTTATTTATTTTGAAAATGGTCTATTTCAAAAATTGTTTTTGGAAATCATTTTTAAGAATAAGCATACCAAAAACGTTTTTATTGTTTTCTTTTTTGTTTTTGAAAATATATAAATGAAAATGAATCACAATCCAAACGAGACTTAAATATCTTGCGGTTTGCCCTAGTTTTTTTTAGAAATCACGAAGACTGATGCTTTGCAATTTTTCGGATAGCATTCATTGTATGTTAATTTTCATATTATTCTTTGTGTGCCATTGATCAATGGGTCAAGAGTAGTGAATGTGAGCATAAGCATACAAGAGAGCGAAGAAAAACCCTAAACTTGTAAGAGTACCATTTGTATTTGGTTAATCAAATGGGAGTGTGAAGCAAGGAAGTTGAATGTGAGTGTGAAAGCAAGGGAGAGATGAGGAGTTCGAGGGAGGGAGCATGAGTCTAGGAACATGTGAGCACTTTCGTATACATGTCTTTAATTTCAGAAGAGTGATATCGGTGACTCAAAATTTAGCTCAAAATAAAACATGTACTACTATTTAAAAATGAAGCATTTTGACTTTTGCTTATGTTATGTCAAGGTGAAATTACTAAAATGAACTATTTTATACGTGGATTAGGATTTCGTTCTTGCTTTTTAACTCTTATCTCAATTTCAATCTCCTCTCTTTCTTGTCTCTCACTCTCACTCTCCCCTCTCTAGCTCTCTCACCCTTTTTCAAGACAACCCACATATTTGACGCCCTAAATTATTCGGTCCCTCACTCCTTTCGACAAAGAATTACAAATTTGAAGCTCCAAAGTCACATTCTTCATTATTGCTCTGACACCACTTTTTAACGAAAAACCACAAATTAGTCTGGTGAAAAAATTGATCGATCAACAAACCCACATGTCTAATCCTCCAATGGCTTCTCAAATCTCTCTCAGACTAGCTCATGATCTCTCTGGACCCGTAGCCAACAACCATCACAAAGCCACGACTAGAGAAAAAATGCATAAAGAAGAAAATGGGAAGAGTAAGAGGGCAAAAAAGAGTAAGAGTATTTTTTTCTTTAATTTTTAACTTTTCTAAAATTAAAAAAAAAAGAATATTATACATAATTAAAATCTATTAATCCATTATTTTTTCATACAATTACTCGAGATATAAAATTGTATGCTTAAATAAAGTGTTATTACACTCGAACAAAAAAAAATGTCTTTCATTATTATTATTACTATTTTTGTAAAATATTTGAATACATCTATCTAAGTACTTCTTTATATCTTTCATTATTATTATTACTATTTTTTAAAATATTTGAATACAACTATTTAAGTACTTCTTTATATTTCTACCCCACAAAAATATGAATATATTTGTGTTGTGAATAGATAAACAACTGAATTTTTTTTTTTTAAAAGCACAGTAATTTTAATGAAGAAAAAAAAACTCAATATCTCCACCAAATTTCTCAATTCAAATCTCAATTGTCACGTTTTCTCAAATTCTGTGGACATGATTCATCCATGGCGGAAAACCCTGTATGAACCCTTTGTGAATCCTCTCTCTCCAATTCCTGCTGGGCCAGACGCCATTGGTTTCTTCCCAAACTACCTTCACTTTCCTTCTAGAAGACACTCCTACAAATTTCATCTTCAAACGTGTACGCAACATGTTCTAATTTCATCTACACTTTTTGTTATATTTCATTCTCTGTGTTCGTTTTTGAATTGGCTTCATTGTTGTTTCTTTAATGGCTCTTTCGGTCTCTACATCTCTTTTTTCTTCTACTCTTATTACGTCCTCGTTATATGATTTAAAATCTCTCAGAGTAGTTCCTTCCTTAATCGGTGTGGATCGGAACCCTGATTTTCGGTTTAGGAAATTGTGCAGTAGGGTATCGGGTATCAGGCCCGTTCGAATTGCTGCTCCTCCAACGCCGCCATCGACGGTGGATTCTGAGAAATCTGAGGTGGTGGAATCGGATGAAGTGGAGGTGGATGAATCGGGGAATGAGAGTTCGTCTACGCCGTTTTCTTGGAGGGATAATTGGTACCCTGTTTCCTTGATTGAAGATTTGGACCCTGCTTTGCCAACTCCGTTTCAGCTTTTGGGAAGAGATATCGTTCTTTGGTTTGATAAATCAAGAGGCGAGTGGGTTGCCTTTGATGATAGATGCCCTCATCGGCTTGCTCCTTTGTCTGTAAGCTTCCTGACTTGTTCTTCCACCTTTATCATTGTGAGGCTGTTCTTTTTTGATAAAATGGGAAAAATTGAAAAATTCTATGCAAAACGTTTTCGTTGGGTTCGTCCTTGAAATTGGTTTTTGATGTAGGAAAGAAGTAAAACAAGTTAGGGGTTGATAATGTGAGTGCATTCTGGCTATCTAGCTCCAATAAGGTTAAATATTTGTTTAATGTTGGAATCCTCTTGTCTCTCTGGAGAACCAAAACGGAGGGTGAGGCGGCTGGTCTGACCGGAGTTACAGTTGCCGGCGTAGTCTGATCGAAGGGGAGGGGCCGAACGTTGAAGATTGGAGAGGATTAGAGGAGAGTGAAAACGAGTGCCTAGGGTTTGTTTTTTACGAGAGGGGCTGAAGTTAAACAACAAAAGGGATGTGGTTTTTTTTTTTTGTTGAAATGGAAACGACCTCTTCGTTAATATAATGAAATGAGACTAATGCTCAAAGCACAAGAGAAATATACAAAGAGCTTGAATCTGTAAGAGACAAAGAAACCCGAATCCAAATACACGGACAAACAAAACGAGGTCCAAGAGCTTAACAAACTCCAAACAAGACAGAAAAACAACCAAAACAGCAGCTGAAAAAATTCAATACAAATGAAATGCTGGGAAACGAAACAATAGTGCCAAAAAACCATAACAATGAAAGAAGGAATCTTTGAAAAGCTTGAAGAAGATGCATCTCAAGAGGATGAAACGAAAGAGCTTAACTATCTCGAATCCATCCAAAGAACATTTGATTCGTAAAAAATTCAAAGACTACACGAGCTGACAAACTGCTACCAAGACTTCTGATGCACAATTGAGGTACCAAACTTGAGGAGAAAACTTCTAAACAATGGTTGAAGAGGCCGGCGATTTGACAGGGCATCTTGTTGAAAAACCCCTAAAGCATGCCCCTTTCTAACCCTTCACTGCTTACACGTGCAAAAAGTCCATGAAGCCTTTAGAGGGTGCAAAATCTGCTGGGAATGATCAACTGAACACTAGACCACATTCAACTACAAACGATTTTTAGATGATCTGGAATTCCAATGGGCTGCATAATGGTGGGCAAACCGAACACTTTTTATCAACATTCGATTCATCTTCCAATTCTTCATCAATCTAAAACACAACATTTAGGTGTGTTTCTAAGGGCTCCATTTGCAATTGCTCCTCATTTTCGTCCGTCTTTTCAAAGTGTTCATACTCTTCACTACTCACGCTGAATGAAGAATCAAAAGTTGTCTCGCTCTTCTTTCTAGATTGAACAATAGAAGTATGGCTTGGAGTACCTCTCAGGAGTTCATTAAACTCATGAGTGGCTCTTGGAATTTCAATGGGCAATACAAGTGGCATGATCGGATTTTTCTCTTCCCTCACCAATTGCACCTGTTCATCTTCCTTAGCTTTGCATCCTCCTGATTTTGAAAGGCCATCTGAATTACTTAACGACTTTGTGAATATCGGTAAACTATCTTTAACAGAGTTAACAATTGACGGAGATTG
This sequence comes from Cucumis cinereus, assembly GCA_037974625.1. NCBI lineage: Eukaryota > Viridiplantae > Streptophyta > Magnoliopsida > Cucurbitales > Cucurbitaceae > Cucumis > Cucumis cinereus. Next base: position 3,242,707 of record JBBPDJ010000004.1, read on the forward strand.
ACAAGATTGCTCTCTGTAATTAGAATCTTCCTTGGACTTCCGGTGAGGTCTGTATCTGTAGCTCAACCTTCTTATTGGTTGGGACAAAAGAATTCCTTTGAAGATTCAGGTTGAACCTCGAGGGAAAAAGGAAATCTAACTTAGAGTTTGATGTATCACAAGCAATTTCTTCATGAAGCATAACCTTGCTGGGCGGATTGATTGATGAGATATCACCAAAATTTTAAAATTCGTTACCCCTCTTATCATCCGTTATTTCAATGGTTGCAGGGATAAATCTGAATAGATTTTCCTTCCCTTGAATTTTAGCTTTTGAGACACTAAGGAAATTTATGGTTTTAGCTACAATGTTTTCTAATCCCCCAAAATGAGCTCCAATTTCTTCTAATGTTTGCCTGCTCTAATAGTGTAGTGGTAGGTTTCTAATTGAAATACATCCTCCATATAACCCTTCAAATATATTGGTCTACTATGGGTACATTTGTTCTATTTTTCTAATTTTAAACGAAAGGCGCCATACTCTTGCCATTTAACGGATTCTCAAGGAGCTTGTTCAAAGGTCCAGGATCCATATCCACCCAAGCGTTTTCTGCGAATAGGGGACTAATGATGATGTTTAAATCAAAGTACAGTTTCAAAGTTTCCTTGATCTCTACCAAGTTATCAAACTCAAAGAGCTTCGAAACCACCCAAAGGTTGTCAAAATCAGCTTTGAAAACTTCAGGACTTACTCTCCCAATAATTGCTTGGGATGTGGTTTATTTTTTTAGAATATCTTGTTATCATATTAAAAAATACCAGCGTGTCCCTTCCAGTGTGTCGGAATTAAAAAAAAAAAAAAGATGACACACAAAATTGCGATTCTGACACGTGTCAGGCGCGTGTCGGTGTCAGACACGTGTCAGACACGTGTCAGACACCGACACTCTCTCCATAAGATAGTGTTCGTGCTTCATAGCCCCAAATGATCCACCTTAAAATTCTAAACTGTAACCACCTTTAGATTATAGCATTGTTACTCGTACCACTTATAGGCTAGTATCAAACTTATACAATTGTGGCAATGAAACTCAAACGACTCACAAAGCTTTTATTTATTTTAAAAAGAAATTGCAAAAAAACCAAGTCCATGAAAGATGGAGGATCCCTCTTATAAAAGAGACTCCAACTATACAAAATAGAACCTACGGAATAGTTGCCCTTCGTAGCTCTGGTTCGAAAAAAAAAACCTTGTAGAACAGTTACCGAAAGGATGGAAAGAGTCCAAAGAGTCCTCTAATGATCTAAAACCACTCACAAAGTTCTAAGGATGGAAAAGATTGAGAGCGTAGTTGCAAGTGTAACAACTCCTATGGCTCAAAACTGCTTCTTGCAAGTTTTCCTCAAAAAAAAAAGAAAAAAAAGAAAAAGAAAAAAGAAAGAAGTGTTCGTGCTACGATTGAGGCATTCCTCCTCCATCTGCCCTTCCGAGAAAAAGGGTGGTTTTTGTGGCTTGTTGGGGTGTGCACTGTGATTTGGGATGTTTGGGGGGAAAGGAATGATCGAGTGTTTTGTGGTAGAGAGAGAGATCATAGTGAGGTTTGGGCTTTGATTAGATTTCATGTGTTCTTTTGGGCTTTGGTTTCAAAGATCTTTTGTAGGGAAACATTTTAATCAGTCGGAACGCTTTGTTGGGAAATTTTTTTTGTATGCCCTTGTATTCTTTCATTTTTTCTCAATGAAAGTTGTTTCTATCGAAAAAAAAAGAAAAGAAAAGGATAAAAGGAGGTGAGATAACGTGATGAAATCTTTCTTACTTCGATTAAATGATGTGATTTTTTAGGAAGGGCGAATAGATGAAGGTGGCAATTTGCAGTGCTCATACCATGGATGGTCCTTTGATGGGTGTGGATCTTGTGTTAAAATCCCCCAGGCGTCATCAGAAGGCCCAGAATCTCGGGCTCATCAGTCACCTAGAGCATGTGCCACAAGGTTTCCTACTCTGGTGTCTCAAGGCCTCCTCTTTGTTTGGCCGGATGAGAATGGTTGGGAAAGAGCAAATGCCACCACACCTCCAAGGTAGTTGATTCAGAATTAATCATAAAATAGCTTCACCTTTCCATGTATTATTTAACTGCAATATGCGATCATTCCTTCATTATCACTGCTATTGTCTAGGCTCCCTGATGACTTTGATAAGCCTGAGTTCTCATCAGTTACGATTCAGCGGGATCTATTTTATGGTTATGATACACTAATGGAGAATGTATCAGATCCTTCCCATATAGATTTTGCTCATCACAAGGTAAGGGAGGGCCAATGTGAAAGAACCTGTTTCAACTAAACTTTAAATTTGCATCAGTGGTTTAGTTTTTGATTGAATCATTATGCTCGTTTGTGTTTTTCTGTTTCTGATGGATGCTTAGTGAAAGAAATGTGTCACATATAAAGAACCAAAAAACTTCAATGCTACCTGCGGGGCGCTGTTAAATATTTACTATGATTTAGAAGAGATTATGTTTCAAGAAACAAGAACATTTGATAGGAAAAGTCCTGATGGTATGGTAGTAACTTCGAGTATACTAGTAAATTCGGTCTAGAAATCACATTTGTTTTTTTGTTGAACATCTCAATGTCTTGCTTCTGAAAAGGAACATTTTCACAGGTTACAGGGAGGCGTGATCGGGCAAAACCGTTACCTTTCAAGTTGGATTCTAATGGTCCCTGGGGATTTTCTGGGGCAAATAAGGGTAACCCAAGGATCAGTGCCAAGTTTATTGCTCCTTGTTACTATATCAACAAGTAAGAATTTCACTCTTTTTCTCCTGTATTTACATTTGAATAATGCATAGCTTAAGATTTTTGGAACCACCCCTTACATCTCTGATATTATATATCAATAGATATGCTTATGCAATTATGATGATTAGGTACCTCATACATTAAGCGAAACATTCGTGGGTAGCTTAGTATAATGGCTGACAGAGTGATAGTTTATTGACAGTGAGCTACCTCTCTCAATTCTATCCCAAATTTGCCTGCCTCCTCTTGCATCTCTGTCTTTCTTTTAAACATCTTACTACTAACAACTTAACTAATTCACTTGCTTTTCCCAACCATATGCCTATAAAAGTTATTTTTAATGATTATTCTACCCCTTGATCCTAACATATGACCAAGTGAGCATGGGCATAAACAAATTGTTCAAGGCTTCTGGAGTGAATCCAAAGCTGCAAATTTGAAGCAAATTATTTATCGTCGATTTGAACATTGTATGGCCAACTATGAGTTTCTGCTCAATATGGCAAAAAGTTTCGAGGCTTACTAAATCAATTAAGAGATAAATAATACATACCATGACGACCATCCAGAATTTGACAGTTATTTATTTTTTAAGGAAAAGAAAAAAATCTCACTTCTCACTCTTTCTTTTTGGATGCTTTCCTGGATGCAAATTTTTAATAATGTTAATCTGAGGAGGTAAGTATTATTCTTAAGAAACTGCCTTGCGGCTGCAACACTGTGTTTTGGGTTTGAGATTCCATTATCAGGCAGACTTAGCTTTTTTTAAGTTGTTGTTACCTCGCGTCTATGCCTTCAACTTCATAACTACAGTGTCAACGGCGAAGTGCATTTCAACACCTGATATGGTAAAACAGATTTGTTATATGTCGGTAACATGCCAGGAGTTGCAAATTATCAGCCTGTTTAACTTACACGAGAAAGATTGCTAAGGAGGTCTACCAAGTTGACTAGACTGTGTTATATCTTACATGCTTGTTCGAACTGTGCCTAGGCCTACAGCTAATGTTGGGAGGGAAACGGTAGTTAATAACAAGTGACCAGAGGAACCCAAGCACGTGAGACTTGAGACTTGAGTGTTTTAGACCACTTTAGCGTTTTGGAATTCTTATAATTTTTCCACCATGAGAAAGACAGTATGTGCCATTTGAAATTATAGCTCTTGGAAATGGAAGGCAAAAAGAAATTAGAAAACTTTATCAGGAGTGGTAACGTTGATGTTTGGATATTGCAAGTGCAGTTCCTGTGCATCTTTGATAAAAGGAATGTGTCATCAGTTATGGCCAGAGGATAGCGAGAGGACGATAATTGAACCATTGCTTAAAGTTAGGTGAAATGAGCATGGGATAGGAAATGAATAATGGAGTAGTCTCGAATAAGTGTTCCAAGCAAGATTACACCAGATTTATTAATTGCCAAAGTAGGTTTGGACTGGGTGAGCTTTTAGGAATTTATATCCTCTTCCATTTTACGCATTCAAGAAAGAAGGCAAGACAAGGCTGATAGTTAACTGTTGTGTGGTGTAAGGAAGGGAGAAATGAATAGTAAGAACTAACTAGAGGTTCTTTAGTTTTGTGAAAATACCAGACATCTCAAAAGTTAAGAATTCTTGAAGCTTTCCTCAAAAAAACAATTACAATATAAGTCCTCTAACATAAAATTAGCAACACCCACTGAATTTATCCGCAACTGTTTCTACATTCTATTTTCTTTTGTTTAAGGCTAAACATTATGAATCCCTTATACACCAATTCCTATAGGTTTTAACTTTTAATGTAAACTTTTCTTCAGAGTGGAGATTGACACACAGCTTCCTTTACTTGGCGATCAAACATGGGTAATATGGATTTGCTCCTTCAATGTGCCAATGGGTCCTGGAAAAACTCGTTCTATTGTATGTAGTGCTCGAAACTTCTTCCAGTTTTCAATGCCCGGTCCTGCTTGGTGGCAAGTAAGCAGTCCGTGTTCGTTAAATATCTTTCTTATTTTTATGATATATTATCATCTCTACCGTTATTGACCATTCAATATGCAATAATATGTGATATTATAGTGTTTGACTTCCTAAGTTTGCTTTTTCTATTAGGTGGTTCCTCGATGGCACGAGCATTGGACATCGAATAAGGTATATGATGGAGACATGATTGTTCTTCAAGGTCAGGAGAAGATATTTTTATCGATGGAAGGTTCAACAGATGTAAATAAAGAATACACTAAAATAACGTTTACACCAACACAAGCGGATCGTTTGGTGCTAGCATTCCGAAATTGGCTGAGGCGGCACGGAAAGGGCCAACCTGAATGGTTCGGGGCTAGCAGCCAACAACCTCTGCCATCAACAGTTCTATCTAAACGTCAGGTACTGAAAATTACCAGCATCTGGATTGTTTTTATTGAACTAAATGCTAAAAAGCACAAACACGTTGCTTTGACTAGAATGTCCGTATACAATTCGTCCAATCTCTACATCTATCGTAAGTTTAAGTCCAATTTTAAGAATTCTAGAAGTTCAAAGGACTTAATTTTTACCATTTAAAATAATTGTGTTGATGAGACTGTTCTTTGGGTTGTCTATTGTCATCTCCACTACAGATGCTGGACAGATTTGAGCAACACACACTCCATTGTTCATCATGTAAAGGAGCCTATAAAACATTTCAAACAGCGCTAAAGCTACTAACTGGTGCAACTGTAGTTTTTGCGGCCGTGGCCGGTATCCCTTCTGCTCTACAGATACGTATTCTTCTCGCCAGTCTTGCACTCGCAAGTGCCGGCTTGGCTTACGCTCTGTTTGAACTTCAAAAGAATTTTGTGTTCATTGACTATGTTCATGCCGAGATTGATTAGAAGATACCATTAGAGATTGAGAGAGAAATTGTTGTGTAGAGAAGTAGGATTTTAACCAAGTAATGTATAGTTTACAAAGGTATCGTAGTTGAACAGTCCAAAACAAAATTAGAGATGAATATATCCTTTTTGTTTTTTTTTTGGAAGTCTATGGGATTTTGTTGATGGTTATGTTTAGTTATATTCTTGTTACATCCATAAATTTTGATACTGTTCCAATTCAGTTTAATTTTACAACTAATGGCATTATTTATGTTGATGTAACAAGCAACAGAAATTTGATTTTCGTTACATGACCTGCTAATAATTCTTGAATGTATGTTTAAAAGTGCATTACTTTTTGTTAATTGTTTTAGAGTCGCTAACATAGTACTCCAACCAATGAAGTTTATTGAAAAGAAGAAGATAAAAGGTATACGTGAAAAACTCCAGGGGAGAAAAAACCATGATGGGAGCCGTTTTTATTATTTTCTAATGATCAAAAGAGTACAAGAGGGAAGAATATATATAGGCTATAATAAGCCCTAACAAAAAAAAGAAACAACACTAGGGTACAATAAATTGCACAAATATCCTTGGGGCTATAAACACTCCACTAGTCTCTAAATTTCAACACTCTCCCTCAAGTTGGAGCGTAGATGTCAATTAGACTCAACTTGCTAACACAATAGTCACAGCTCTACCTGAGTAACCATTTGGTGGGTGAAACTCTTTTGCAACAAGCCTAGGCTTGGAACAATTTATTGACTAGAAGGAATGTACGAGATACAAATACTGTTTATTGTCAAGTTTCTGATTAATAAAATGTTTATCTATCTCCACGCTACAAGTGGACAATTCAGTGACAATTTTTTAGTGACGCAAGCAAATTTCGTTGTTGAAAGACAACTTTTAGCAACGTGTTACAAACAGCGTTGCAAAAAATTGTTATTAGCGACACACTCTAAATTAGAGTTACTAAAAGATTTTGTGACATTTCAATCTACGCCACTAAATGTAAATAACTTTCAGCGACAATATGGTATGACGCCACTGAAAGTAATTTTCTGAATTTTTATTTTTTCTCCCTCCTTGCCCTAATCTAAAATTTTTCCCTCTCACACCTCCCCTCTTTCCTTTCCCCTTCCTCATTTCCTAATACTCAATAATTTCTCTCATCTCTCCCTCTTCACGCCTCTCCCTCCCTCTCAACAACTCTGGTGATCGGCAGACTACCCACGAACCTAAACCCTCCCCAAACCTCACAAATCATCACGCTCACCCATCTCTATTACTACCCACGACTGGCAGACTACAACTCACGTGTAGCTTGCGACGACAGAAAACTTCGACGGACGACTGCTATGTGTAGCTTGCGACGACGATTTCAGCGACTTCGCTAATACTTTTAGCTACGCGGATACAACGAAAGTCCTAGCGGCGCTATGGGTTGCGTCGCTAATACTTTTAGCGACGTGTTTTGGACCTTTAGTGACGTTTTCAATGCACCACTAAAAGCTAATTTTCTTGTAGTGCCACATGTTTCGTTCGGTCATGTTGAACTGGGTTATTGCCTATGCTTATAGCAGCTTTATTGTCACAAAAGAACTTTTTAGGTAACTCACAGTTCTGGTGAAGATCAAATAAAACTTTATGCAGCCATATTTTTTTCACAAATTCTCAAACTCATAGCTCTGTATTCGGGTTCAACATTACTCCTAGCAACAATACCCTGCTTCTTACTCCTCCAAGTAACATGTCAATAACCGATCCTGCCCAATCAGAGTCGGTATAAGCCTTAATACATTTTCTGTCAGTTTTTCGGAACATCAGACATTTACCTGGAGTAGTTTTCAAGTATCTTAGAATGCGATTCACAACTTCCATGTGTAACATATAAGAGTCTTGACTTGAGCGCGACGCCTGCTCTAAGTCTTGTATTCTCCAACTAGTCATAAGGTGCTTGCATAAACTGACTAACAATGCTAACTGCATAGGAGATATCTGGTCTTGTGTGAGATAGATAAATCAACTTTTCCACTAAACTTTGATACTTCTCTTTGTCAACAGGCACTAGGATTTTCCAGTTTCGCATTGAATTCCATAGGGGTATGAGCAGGTCTACATCCAGTCCTACATGTTTCTTTTCAAGTCAAGAGTATACTTACTTTGTGAAACAGAGATCCCTTCCCTTGATCGTGTCACCTCCATCCCAAGGAAGTACTTTAGATTCTCTAGTTCTTTGATTTCAAACTTGTCACCCATCTTTTTTTCAACCTGTAATCTCAACAATATCATCTCCTGACAAGACAATATCATTGACATACACAATCGACACATCAATTTTCCCAAATTCACACCTTTTTATAAACAATGTGTGATCAGAATATCTCTGAGAGAAGCCTTGAGATTTAACAAAGGTGGTAAATCTGTTGAACCATGTCTAGGGGATTGTTTCAAACCATAAAGAGATTTTCAAAGCTTACAAACTTGGTGGTCAAACTGAACTTCAAAGCCTGAAGGAGGATTCATGTACACTTCTTCTTCCAAATCGCCATTTAGAAAAGCATTTTTTACATCAAGTTGATAGAGAGACCACTCTTTATTGACTGCAACAGACAGATGAACCCTGGTTGCGTTTAACTTTGTCGGAGGAGAAAAAGTCTCTAAATATCAACCCCATAAGTCTGAGTGAACTCTTTTGCAGCAAGCCTAACCTTGTACCTATCTAAGATCCCATTTGATTTATACTTCAGAGTGAACACCCATTTGCATCCCACTGTCTTGTGCCCTTTAGAAAGAGTGATGTCTTATTCCTCTCGAGTGCTTCCATTTCTTCTATGACAACCGTCTTCCACTCAGTACTTTCCATAGCTTCATGTATGTTTTTTGGTATAATTGCAGTGTCGAGACTTGAAGCAATCGCCCTGAACTTAGGCAATAGATTACTGTAAGACATGTAATTACACATAGAGTGCTTTGTACAAGACCTAGCATCGTTTCTCAAGGCAACGGGCATGTCATGAGAGGGATTGTAGCTCTTTGGCTTGTTTAAGTCATCCGGGCTAGTCTCACGCACCTGTGTGTCTGCTAGAGTTTCATCATTCTGGCAGTCCTTTTCTTTACTGGAACTATCATATTAGTCTTGTCCTCCTCAACCACATTAACAATATCATCCTTAACACACAAGTTATTATTATTACGTTTAATAGTACTTTGAGCTTGTGTTGGATCAGATTCATGGACCAAAGTTTGCGGAGCAGTAGAGGGCACCATTTCCTTTCTAAGATTCTTCCTATAGCAAGTTATCCAGGTAACTTGGTTGGTGGGTAGAACGATGTCATGAGGGATGAGTTCAGGAGGCTGAGTAGGGGCTATAGGAATGAAGAGAATGAGCAAGTTAGCCTCTTCACTACCACTTTCCCCCCTAAAGATGGCTAACAGGAAAGAAGGGTTTATCCTCAAGGAAGGTGACATCTATGGACCGGAATACTTTCGAGAATGAGGATGGTAACATTTGTAGCCCCATCGGTGCAAAGGATAGCCCACGAAAACTCATGCTGAGTACGAGGAGCAAACTTAGTGTGGTTAGGCACATGACTGTGAACAAAGACAATGCAACTGAACACAAGGAGAGGAACATCAGGAATAAGTCGTGTGGTAGAGTAGAACTCTTGAAACATTCACAAGGTGTTTGGAGGTGAAGAACCCGAGATGACATTTTATTGATAAGATGTGTCGTAGTGAGGACTGCATCCCCCCATAAGTAGTAAGGAAAGAATTAGATAACAAGAAAGAGCGAGCAACCTCGAAGAGGTAGAGGTTTGTTTGTTCAACCACACTGTTTTGTTGCAGAGTATAAGCACAAGAACTCTGGTGGACAATCCCTTAAGAGGTCAGAAAGTCTTGAAGAGTATTACTCAGGAACTCACGATCATTATCGCTACGCAAAATAGCAATTTTGACGTTGAATTGTGTCTCTATGGTTGTGTAGAATTGTTGAAATATTGATGAGACCTCAGATTTATCAATGAGGAGAAAGACCCAGGTAAGATGGGTATGATCATCAATAAAGGTTACAACCAACGTTTTTTTGAAGTGGTAGTGACCCGTGAGAGCCTCCAAACATCACTATGAATGAGGGTAAATGGCTAGATAGGTTTGTCGAGTTGAGACAGAAACGAGACTTTGTGTTGTTTTGCACGAATACACACTTCACAAGATAAAGAAGAGATATTCACTTTAGAAAATAAATGACCAAGAAGTTTGTAGTCTAATCTATACTTTTATTGTATTTTTTTAAAAAAAAGTAAAAAGTAATTTATCCTTTTGTTAAAAAATATATAATTTGACTGTTGTAGTTATTAGTTTTCTATACTTATTGTTCAAAAAACTTGTAATTTAGTCCCTACTTCCAAAACGTGCTTTTATCCTTTAATTATTTATACCTCATTTTTTTACTAATTAGGTAAAGATTTTACAAATATAACTATAGAAGTCCAAGAAGTGATCATTTCGTCTTGAGTCTTCAAATTTAAGTGTCTTGTGAAAATATACTAGGACCATAAAATTGCAATTTCTGTACCAATGAGACACATTACCACATATCTTACTATTGATGGTATGTCAAATTGGTACAACCCTTACAATTTTACAATATTATTATTTGATCTTACATAATGGTTTTATTGTATTTCTCTAGTACAACTCTTGATCACCTTATTAAAAAAGTGTGGATCAAATCAAACACTTTGAAGATTCAAGAATGTAATTGATTCAAATTTAAAATTAAGAGTCAAGTTAAAACAAAGCTTAAAAGTATACAAATCAAACAATTAGTACCCTTTTATGTCCTCCACAATAATTAGCCTTGCCGGTGATACCTGCATTTTTCAATTCCAAACATGACATGCCACGTTGCCTTGCGATCAACTTGAATTAGATTTTCAAGTTATTCAAATAAGTTTTTCTGTGAGTATTCTCTTCTTCTACCTCTTGAACTACTTCGATTTTGACATCCCTTATGTTGTGGAGAGATTCGTGGGTTGGGTCACTTTCCTCAAAATGATTTTCTTTCCGATTTGAGTCTCACAATCACCAATTTAAAAGTATTTTATCGACTTTGTTTCTACAGGTTATTTCTTCTTTGATCGACTTATCATATTCTTCAACTTGAATTCCAACCTGCTTGTCTTCACCAATAATTTTCACTTCAACGTCAAGAAAATTGATTGTGTTGTCTTTCTTTTTCTGAAATTTAGTGTGATCCCCCAATTTTTGTTCATCGGTTTCTTCTTTGCAGTGAATTTCTAGAACTACATCTTTTTTAAAGTTCTTGCAAATGTTCTGAAACAGCTTCACGTTATGAGTTCTCTCCCAACAAACGACAGTTACACGCACCTTACATGACAGACAATTAAACAAACCAAATATTCATCTTAGTTTTTCATATATTGGTCCTAGAATCAATCTCCAAATTCCGTCGTAAGGCTTCTACTACAACTTGTGACATAACAACTTGTGTATTTCATGTCAAACATAAGAGAAGTTGATAAATAGGTACAAATATTACCTGTAGATGCAGTCACTCTGGCAGATCCCAGTTTGAAGATTAAACCCACGTCATTCACAGGCTAATCAACCTCAAAGTCTGCTCTGAAACCTTGTAATTGGTTACCTTTTTCTTCGTTTGAAATCCTCTGGACGAGCAAGTTTTGATTCACTTAATTTCATTTCCTCGAGAAGGTTCGTAGCCAATTCCACCTTCCCCATCTTCATTGAATTTCCAATAAGGGACTTGTAGATATAGCTTGAAGGACGGATATTCTTAAGCTTCATCTCCCTGAGGAGTGTTAAAGCTTCCTCGATGTTTCCAGATCGACCAAAACTCTCTATCAAAGCTGTATAAGTAAGCAAATCAGGTTCAATTCCCATTGCAACCATTTCTCTGAAGTAAATCAAGGATATATCTAGTCTACCCACCTTCCTTAAGCTATTTATCAATGTATTATAGGACACAATATCTGGGGCAATGCCATGTTCTTTCATGGAAACAAATAAATGAAGAATTTCATCCACCCGACCTGCACAACCTAGCATATCCAAAATGATGTTGTATGTATACAAATCTGGTGTACATGACAGACACTTCATCTGATTAAATATCTGAAGGGCTTTATCAATCTCCCTACATTTAGAGAAGGCAAAGATAATTCTGTTTACAACAGTGCACTTTTGAGAGGTATTCTCAATTATTTCTTTGACACATTCCAATAGCTTGCTACTATCATTTGTCCTGGTAAAGGCCCTGGCAAAACTCATGTAAGAAGCCGAACTCAATGATTTACATGAAACCAAGGCAACTTTAAGAACTTGACATAAAAGGAGAATGTCTCCCCTTTCACTTGCTGCAAGCAAAACCATATCATATGCCTTGGAGGAGCTAAGAGATACTTTCTCATTGCACAATGATTTAAGTAATTGAGCTGCAGCTGCAAGATGTCCCAATCGACAAATCTTATCAATGCAAGCATCAATTGTCTCATGGCTACAACTTGAGGCATTTTCCTTCGGAGATATAATCTGATTCAAGACTTCATCCCCCACTTTCACTTCATCAGGAGAGATATTTGTACTAGATGACTGATGGCTAAGGCGTTTGATAGCATAAAGCAGCCAGATTTGAGAGTTACCAACTGGGATAGATGCAATGCTATTCTGTATTAGACATGTAGAGGCAAAATTAAATATTTTATTCGCAAGGCATTAGTCATGAGTTATTAAACAATTACTGAGCTTCCAAAATCCGAGTTCCCAATAATTGATGGGAAGGAACAAAAAATTTGTATATTAAGTTGGTGAATAAACATTGGTTATAAGCTCTAGAAAAAAACATAATCTATAGCAAATCCTACCACGGACAGCTTTACTTAAAGAGACTCAAAAAGTTTTCCTAATGGAGGAGAATATTTCTAATACTACCACTATGGCAGTACGACAAATTTTCTATACCACCACTCATTGCTTGTCACAAAAGTAGCATTTAAGAATTATATGAGATCCACCGAATAAATGAGTAACAAATTAATAAATCATTTAGTGATGTTATCAAATAATGAACGAGAATAATAGGTAGTGCTACGAAAATTTGCCGTAATGGAGACCTAGATAAGAGACATTGAGAAATGATCTGGATTCCACCTATCAACAACAATACAACATCAACAGACAATCCTCAGTGGAGATGATTAATTCATCAACAGGCCAGAAGCCAAAAACCCTATTGCAACGAACTCCATCTCAGACATCTTTACACATCCATCGACTTCAAAACTTAGAAACACAACAACATCGGGAGAATGAACATTGATAACAAACACAGTTGATAGCAAAAATCAATTTCCCAGAGCAGTATTTCACAAAAAAAAACAAAAAAAACAAAAACAAAAAACAAAAAACAAAAAGAGAAGAAATTTGGAGGTTCAACTTACAGCATACGAGTAACGCAAAAGATTTCTAGTAGATAGCAAGTTGGTAAAGTGACATGACCGGCCAGAACTGAAATGGAAAATGCAAGTAAATGGGGAAGTGGTTCGAACCATAAAGCTGAAATGTGGAAGAAGGCTCAAGGACTCTAAACCCTAAACCCTGAAACCACGCCACTGCTCTGCGATTCTTCTTCTTCGTTCCAAAATTCCAGGCTTTGCTTTTTGTTTTTCCTCTCAGCCTCTGCCTATCGTGAAATCAGCCCTAACTCGATGAAGATGAATGCAAAAATTACTAGAAAACCCATTCCCAAACTCTGTACCTAACTTCAGAGGTTGATGGGACCGGCGACGGCGGGCGTGAGACAACCACACGGCGGCGCGACGAATTCCAGCGGCAGCGAGGGAGACGTCGGCTCGGCCCGGTCTGGGCGTCAGATAAGCGGCGACGCAAGGAGGAGCGGCGGCGCGCGGTGGCTGAGACGTAGAGAGAGAGAAGACGGTGAGGGAGGGGGCATGCGGTGAAGCAAACGAAGAAGAGGAAGAGAAATTATCTTTCTTTACTTATATTTATTTAAAGACTGGAGTCCGTTTGGGATGAGTATTATGTCATAATATTTAAAAATCTAAAATTAGCTAAAACATTTTTCAAAATCTCTAATTTGTTTGACTATTTACTATAGTTTTTATTATTTAAAATTTATTATTTACTCTCAGACTAAAATAATATATACCACTAACATATATTATTATAATCCAAAATAAAATAATATACGGTTCAACACAAACTATTATAGCTCAATTATAATAACGTAAAACTATAATAACTCACTCATTACTCCAAACACTCCTAGATTCTTTGAAAAATTTACTTAGGTGACCTAAAATAAAAGGCCCAAATGAAAAATGGGCACTTTCTAAAAACCAATGAAATATAGTCTTTTGCCTATGTCGTTACTGTGTAAAATTATAAATGTTTTATTATTCATTTTCTTCGTTTTGCAACTCTTTTCGGTTCTTTTTTCATTTTTTTTCTTTCTTCTTCTTCTTCTTTTTTAACGAACTATCTGCTGGCACACTAATATGAACCGACCAAACATCTATCCCTTTTAATAACATTTAAGTAGAGTTAATTTAGCCTTTTTATGATGTCTTAGGATTTTTTAATGGGGAGACTATTTAAGTCTTGCTATTAGGTTGTAAAAACAGATTTTTTTGCACATTAAATTTGGAATGAGATTTTTCTATGTGTTGATGATAGAGATTCATCACCATCCTTTGTAATCATTGAGCTAGAGTTGAATGCTTGAGCATTCAGGTAAGTTTGATCATCTTACTTGCAGAGTGTTCAAACTTTGAGTCTTATCTCTTGGTCTTCGATCAAAAGGTAATCAAATTCTAGTCATTCTCTTTAGTTTTTTGTCAAATTGATTTGGAGGTTTTAGAATTTGATATTAGGGGTTTACCAATTCGGTTCCTAAGTTTCAAATTCTAGGATTTCATATCATTTGGTATGAGAGTCTAGGTTCTAGATTTGATATATGTTTAATTGTTTTTTTATTGAGTCTAGTTTGAATTAGGATTTTTGTTTTGTTCTTGTTTTAAAAAAAGTTAAAAGAAAAAAAAAAAGGAAAGCTACCGTAGGAATCCAAGAAAAAAAATTATATATATCAAAAGTTAGTCTTCATAAATCTAAAGTCCAAGGAAATCTGAAAAAAAAAAAAAACAAAGAAAAGAAAAGAAAAGTGTGGTCAATGATTGAATTGGAAAAAAAAACGAAAAAGTGTGGTCGGTAGTGGAAGTTTTTTTTTAAAAAAAAACTGAAAGTAGGTTAAGCAGACACGTCAATTAAGTTGTTGAATTTTCATAGGTTTTAAGTTGCTTAAATTTTATAAGAAAATTAAGAGTTCTTAAGGTGCTTTTGTTTGATGAATTGAATTAGTTTTCGCTAAAATTAGTGTCGTTAGTTTTTATTCTCCATTCTTTATTTCTTTTTGTCATTGTTTTGTCTAGTAGTTTGCTTTTCTTTGTCCATCTTGCATAATTCTTAAATTTTGAATATTAGATTTTTAATTTTATGTATCATATTTTTTGTTATTTCTTGTTTAGTTTGTTGAATCTCGAACATTAGGTTCTTGACTTTTAGTTTTAGTTTTTGTTGCATTCAACTGGTTCTTTGCTTGAATTTGACACTTTACAGTCATTCTTGTTTGGTTTGTTGTTGGCTTGATCTTTTGAACTTGGTTGTAAAATTTTGGCTAACACCCTAGTGAAAGAGTTCATATTGTAAGGGGGAGTTACAAATTGAGTGTAAACACAAGTGAACATCACTTATCGAGAAAAACACATGAGGGAGTGATTGTGAGGTCCACTTTTCTTTCACCTGTTTTTGTTTTGCAGCAATGGTAGACAATGGAGATGCTCCATAGGGAAAGTTACAAGGAAGACTCAATGAGGAAGTCATGCAATGCTTGGAGACTTTAATCAATGTGAGGTTAGAGAGACTAGAACAAAAGTTTCAAGCTAGAGAAAGACCTAAAATAAGGAGATAGGTTGTGGGGGATCCTGAGGAGGAAGAAGATTTAGAGCAAAATGACTCTAACTCTGACCCTGTTATACATGGTTCTAGGAGAGGGGAGCGACAAGTCCGAGAGGAAGAAAAGGTTTTCATAATAGAAGACTGCAAGGTAGAAGAGAAAACAACCATGAAGATCGAGGTTTTGGAAACATGAAAGTTAAATTTTCAAAATTTCATAGTACGTCTAATCCTGAAGACTTTTTTCAATGGGAACATGAGGCAGAACATATCTTTCGAAGTAACGATCTCTATGAAGAGAAGAAGGTAATTATCTCCATAACACATTTTAAGGGGTATGCACAAACATGGTGGGATAACGTGTGTTCTAAGAGGAGGAGGCAATATGAGGGTCCAGTTGAGCCATGGCTAGAATTGAGAGAGCTCATGAAGAGTCGATTTGTGCCAAAACATTACTTGAGAGATTGTGCACAACGACTTCAGACGTTACACCAATGGAGCAAAGTGTGAACACTTACTATGAAAAGTTGTTGTTACTACTTGAAGAGGTTAACATATATGAGAAAAAGAATACTGTCATGGATCGATTCTACAATGGACGTAATGAGAAAATTGTCAATATGCTTGTCGACCAAGAAGAAATTCAACCTTGTGAAGACTTGAAAAAAATGGTGCACGTTGTCATCAAGATAGAAACGCTACTCCAAAGGAAATATTCAAGGTACAGTAAATCTAAGCTCAATTTTAATATCACCGGTAGTAAAGAGAAGAGTAATAATGTTGTGTCAATACATGAACATGATATTTTTTCTAGTAAGTCATTAGATTGCAAGGACTCACATGATTGTAATATTGGCACTGTTGTTGAACCACTTATTATTGGAGAAGCATGTGTTAGTGGTAGTGGAGTAGAGGAAGTAGATGGTAGTGAACTTAAAACTGACATACTTTTTAGTTCATTAGAGTCCAAAGTAATATATGATCCTAATGTTGTATCATTGCTTTCAAGAGAATAAAAACTTGTTGTATGTGAGTTGGAAGACAAAAGGCATGACATTGGATAAAAGCAACAAAACTATATGAAAAAGAAAAAAAATGTAAACATTGATGAGAGAAAATTAAAAAATGTGAGTTTGAAAATTTGTGAGGATAATAAATAGTTTGTTTTCTAATTGGTGAGCTTCCACCAAGTTTGCCTTGTTTCTCTTTTGAGTTTTTGCAGGATTTTAAAGGTTTGATTATGAAACAAAGCTCAACGATTATGCTGAGTTCTTTTTATGGTCACAAATTGAATAGATATTGGAAAGACCGATATTCTTTCAAAACTAGAAGCCAAAATGGTGTCTACCTTTGACACTCATGACTTTCAATGATGTTTTGCAAGGGAGACCATCCAAGAGAAGTCCAAGAAGATTGAGATCATTTTCTTCTCATGACTTCAAGACTGCTTTACAAGACTTTGATTTGGATTCGAGGACGAATCTTTCAAAAGAAGGAGATGATTATATGAACCGACCAAACATCAAATTATTAATTAAGTTTTATATAATTATTGTGATGTAATTTTAATATTTTCCAATTTTATCCCTTTTAATAACATTTTAAATAGGGTTAATTTAGTCTTTTTATGATGGATTAGGGTTTTCTATTAGGAAGACTATTTAAGCCTTCCTATTAGGTTGTAAAAACAGTGTTTTTGGCACATTGAATTCATAATGAGATTTTCCTCTGTGTTGATGACAAAGATTCATCACCATCATTTACAATTCTTGATCTAAAGTTGCATGCTTTAGCATTCAAGTAAGTTTGATCATCTTACTTGTGGAGTGTTCAAACCTTGAGTCTTATCTTTTGGTATTCGATCAAAAGGTAATCCAATTCTAGCTTTTCCCTTTGGATTTTTGTCAAATTGACTTTGAGGCTTTAAAGTTTGATATTAGGAGTTCACCAATTGAGTTCCTAATTTTCAAATCCTAGAGTTTTCATATCACACACATAAACATCTATTGTAAATGAGATCATCATCAGAGGGCACAAAGAATCCATCAACTTGCCTTGCTTCTACTAGATGGCACTTCTTACTGAGATAAGAATCACTATGTTGGGCATCAATAATTCTATGTCCTAAGGTCGGTTGCACTGTCAACTTTGTCAAATATGAGGTGATTTTCCCTACCGTAACTGCAATCTCGACACGTTCAACATAATGGTGAAATTGAGTCTATCTAGTAATTAAAGTTGATGAATGAACTACCTTCCTGCTAAGAGCATCAACTACCACATTAACCTTACATGAATGGTACAAGATCCCACAATCACAATCTTTTATCAACTCTAACCATCTGCGTGGTCTCATGTTCAACCAACTCCTTCTGGGTGAAGAAATACTTCAAACTCTTAGGATCTGTGAAAAATTGTATCTTTTCTCCATACAAAGAGTGCCTCCATATCTTGAGTGAAAAAACCATTGTTGCTAACTCTAGATCATGTGTAGGGTAATTATGTTCATGGCTCTTCAACTGGTAGGACGCATAAGCAACCACCTTACCATGCTACATCAACACACAACTCTAACCTTTCTTAGAGGCATCATTGTAAATGAAAAAACTTTCGAAATCGTGTGGTAAGGTAAGGATTGGTGCAGTGACAAACTTCTGCTTAAGAATCTAAAAATTGTCCCCACAAGCCTTGCTCAAAATAAAAGAAGTCCCCTTCTTGGTCAACTGAGTCAAGGGAGTGGCTATGCGAGAGAAGTCTACCACAAGCTACGAATCTCACTGACTGTAGAAGGTCGAGACCAACTGGTAACAACTTCAATCTTTGCTGGGTTCACGAAAACTCCATCTCTAGACACCACGTGGCCAATAAAGGCCACCTGCTTCAGCCAAAACTCACGCTTAAAAAACTTAGCATATAGTTTGTTATATCAAAAAGTCTCCAAAACCTTTCGTAAATGTGCATCGTGCTCGGTCTCTGTTATGGAGTATATCAATATATTGTCAATAAAAATTATAACAAAAGTGTCAAGGAAATCCTTGAACACTCAGTTCATCAGATTCATAAATACTGCAGGAGCATTTGTCAATCCAAACGACATATTAATAAACTCATAATGTTCATATCTAGAATGAAAAGAAATATTTAAAATATCATTGTCCTTTATCTTCAACTAGTAGTATCCCGACCGAAGGTCAATCTTGGAGAATATTGTGGCTCCTTGCAACTGATCAAATATGTCATCAATCCTAGGTAAATGATACCTGTTCTTGATAGTCACTTTATTCAATTCTCCAAAATCAATTCATAAACGCATTGACCCATCCTTCTTCTTGACAAACAGTACTGGTGCATCCTAAGGTGAAACACTCGGTTGAACAAAACCTTGGTCAAACAATTCCTGCAACTGTATCTTGAGTTCTTTCTGATGGGATAAAAACTCATTGCAGCGGAAGAAATACAGAATCATTTTCAATTTTATTTTGGAAAAATAAAATACCATACATTGGAAAAAAAATGCAGAAACTATTTACTGAAAGAAATAGGCTAAGCATGCTTTTTAGATAAAATTAAAGAGGAAAAATCAACTTACTTTAGGTGCCGTCTCAGAAATCTACAAAACCCCAAATTGTAGCCACACCAGTTGGAACCTCTCCTATCCTCTGAGTGATTGAGGTTTTGGCTTGTGAGAACCAATTTTGATTTTTCTGTGGGATTTTTTTTTTGAGAAAAAAAATAAGAGAGGTTTTTTTTTCTTCTTCTTCAGACTCTCTACAAATCCTAGGTTACCCCATTACGCAGAACGCTCTTCCCCTTCTTCAGGATGAAGAGGGGGATATTAAAGAAAAACTGGGAAAACGTGGGAGCATCCCACGTTTTCCAAAAAATAACTCCCAATGGGAGTTATTTAATTTAAATTTAATTTTAATTAAATTAAATTAAATAATTAATCAAAAAATTAATTAATTAAATTAAATTAA
>JBBPDJ010000004.1:3262410-3292541 GCA_037974625.1 Cucumis cinereus
TTGTGCCTCAAACTTGTCCTCTTAGTTCATATTCTAGCGTGAATCATTTGTTGATTTATGTTTTGGGATGCCTGTTCAAACGGTTGTACAAACTGTAGCCTTTGTTTTTAATAGAAATTTTCATTGAGGGGTTTCTACAATTTCTTGGACAATGATTTCTGTGAACCTTTGTTTGGTATCATCAATTTGGGATCTGGGTGTTGAATCCATAAGCTTAAATCTTGAATCCAGCCTCATGATTGATTGGTGGTGAAAGTTGTTGCCAACCATGGGTGAAATTCTGAGTTCATCCAACAAGTTAGAGAATTTTCAACCAATAAACAGTCTCATCAATACACAAGTTAAGCTCGGTCATTATGGCCATTTCTGAGCATCTGATGATGTGTTTGAGACTGAAATTATTGCTTTCTTTTTCTCCTTTGGATGATTTTGAGTTTAGGCAAGGGAGATGTAAGGGTTTTTTGTATAGATTTATTTTTTTCAATTCTCTTTGGTGGTCTCGTGCTCATCAGTCACTTAGAGCATTTGCCACAAGGTTTCCTACTCTGGTTTCTCAAGGCCTCCTCTTTGTTTGGCCGGATGAGAATGGTTTGGAAAGAGCCAATGCCACCACACCCCGAAGGTAGTTGATTCAGAATCAATCATAAAATAGCTTCACTTTCCATGTATATTTAACTACAATATGAGATCATTCCTCCATTATCACTGCTATTGTCTAGGCTCCCCCTGATGACTTTGATAAGCCTGAGTTCTCATCAGTTACGATTCAGCGGGATGTATTTTATGGTTATGAGATACACTGATGGAGAATGTATCAGATCCTTCCCATATAGAATGTATACAGTTGCACCATATAGATTCAAATCATCCTAACTTATGACCAAGTGGGCATTGGCACATAAGCTTCATTCGCCACCAAGTGTCAGTTTTTGTCATTCATGTAAACAAATTGTTCAAAGATTCCCGGGTGAATCCAAAGCTGCAAATTTGAACAGATGCTGGGACAGTTTTTATTATCATGTCCACTACAGAAGCTGGACAGATTTGAGCAGCACACACTCCATTGTTCATCATGTAAAGGAGCTTATAAAACATTTCAAACAGTACAAAAGCTCCTAATTGGTGCAACTGTAGTTTTTGCGGCGGTGGCCGGCATCCCTTCTTCTCGCCAGTCTTGCACACGCAAGCGCTGGCTTGGCTTACGCTCTGTTTGAACTTCAAAAGCATTTTGTGTTCATTGACTTATGTTCATGCCGAGATAGATTAGAAGAGATACCATTAGAGATTGAGAGAGATAGAGATTGTTGTGTGAAGTAGGATTTTAACCAAGTAATGTATAGTTTACAAAGGTATGAACAGTTCAAAACATAGAGATGAATATATATATATTTTTTTGTTGTCTGGGATTTTGTTGATGGTTATGTTTAGTTGTATTCTTATAACATCCATGAATTTTGAAATTGTTCCAATTCAGTTTTACATAATTAGTGAAATTCTATTGAAATTTCAAAGAATGTTCTCTTTAATATTCCAACATTGGAGAATTTATTCTTCAAGGATAGAATTATAACAATAAAAATATAACAAACACTTTGCAAGAAGTCAATAATATTAAATTTTTGTGGCCATGTCAATATTACAACTAATATTTAAAATAAGCAACAAATTGGCACTAATATAAATTATATACTCCTTTCTTTGTTAGGTTATTTAATTAAAAATAACTTCCCATTTTACCCATATTTTCATAAGAAATGCTTTAAACCTTAGAAAGAACACATAAAAAAAATGAAAAAGACAAAAAATAAGATAAGTTCAGAAGTGATTTCCGGAAGAGAAGATAAGTACCATATTTATACTAAAGCAATTTAAAACCACAAATTCATCAACAATGGTGGGGGATTGATTATGACTATGACAAACATCTAACTGGGCCACAAAGCTTCTCCAAATTGGAGAAGGAAACTACACTACACAATAAACCACAAACACTTGATATTTTTTGGATTTGTAGTGAGATATTTCTCATTATAGTGTATCTAAAGAAAGAAAAAAAAGGACAACAAACTAATTACTTGGCCAAAATCTGCTGTTGTGCTTGATTCTCTTGCTGTTGTTGATAGTTCAGTGGCCTTCTGAACAACATTATGTGTGGCTCTGGGCGATGAATTGCATAATGAACCCATCCACGGCTTTGTTGAACACCGATCGCTCTCCATTCATTCTGTTCATCATCAACATCAAATTCCATTACTTTATCTTAAAGGTATTCAGATTATGAGAGAGATCTCATTCAATTTAAGTTCGTTTTCTTTTTAATTAGCGGAACATGATTTTACACAAGAAATTATGATATAGAGGAGAATCGTGAAATATTTACTTCAGATTAATCATCACGCAATCAATCTATTGCATAATCAAATTACAGAGGTCTCAAATGTATTCAGATTCTATCGCACAATAAGAGTAAACGCAGCCGATGATTATGAGAGAGATCTCTTACAATTCCAATTTTAGTTCGTTTCCGATTTTCTGAACAGGATTTCACACAAGAAATAATGATATAGAGGAGAATCATGAAATACTTACTTCAGAAAGAAGGCGATTCTTGGGGAGAAGTTTTGCCACTTCAGGAGTAAGCACCACATGCCTACAACAAACATCAACAAAAAAGAAAAAGAAAAAAAATCCATGAGAATCATCAAACTACGGCGATGAAAACAACAACATCATAAATCGAAGAGAAATTACAGACCTGTACTCATAGATATCATCAAAGTACTTCTCGGAGTACTGAATCTGACCCATTGCACCGAATTAGGGACAGAAAATTCGCTAGGGCTTGTTTTGATCTGAAGAAAATTGAACAAGATTAGAGAAATGGAATCAAAATTGAAAGAAAAATGTGGAGAGAAGAAGAATCGCAGACCTTGGAGGAGCGGTGAAGAAGAAGAAGGGGAAATGAGATGATGAAGTTAATATAGTGGTATGAATTTTGGGAAAGGGAGCAAATATGGAAAGTTGAGGGGATAAAAACGAAAATTTCTAAATTTATAGAAAGGTCTTTTTTAGTATTTTAATAATTATTTAATTTGTGAAGTTGCCCCGTTTGAAATTCAAAATTCAAATAAAATTCCCGCTCTTGGGATTTAGAACTAATCCATTGATACGCTCTAACGGTTAGAGGTTTAATAACAATTTTGTTTTTAAATTTCTATTTTCTATTTTCTAATATTTTAAAATATTTGATTTTGAATTTTAAATTTTAAAATATAAAATTATACTTAAAAAAGATGAAAAATATTAACAAATATTTTATTTCATTTTATGGATTCAATTTTTTTTTGTTAAATTAAAATATGTAATATATTATATTATATGATATTACAAAATATTAATTATACAAAAATTTAAAACATATAACAAATTCATAAATTATTGAGTAATAGTTTATATTCCAGTGGGTAACTATAATTATAATTAGTATTATAGTTCATAAATATACTATCAAACATATTTTGAAAAAATTGTTTTAGTTGGAATTTGGATTCTAAATTTGCTACCAAATACATATATGAAAATATAAAATATAACTTTGTTTTAATTCAATCAAATACTTTCAAATGGCCTACCAAGCAAAACCTTGAGAAGGGGGTCGTTTGTTTCATGGTGGACATCTGAATGACAACATTTGTTTTGCAATAATGTAAGATGTTCGAGCATTTGAAGATTCTCGAGCATTCTAGGACATCTGGAGAGTTTTGTATGACCTCCTAAAATATGGATTTTTGAGATCCCAACATCTACTTTTACTTTTTTAACATTCTTTTTTTCATATAAATATAAAATTTATTCTTATTTATTTTAATTTATAATTAAAATAAATATTGGCTACTATTTAATTCACTTTCTTTGATTATAGTGTAGCTGTTTTAACTAACATATTATTTTGTTGAGAAAACTAACAAAAAAAATAAAAATAAAATCTATACTAAATAAGAAATAAAAATAAATATGTTATATAAGCTCAACTTATATTAATTAATTACAATTAATGAATAGTCATGAGACATCCTTGGAATATTATGTAAATTTAAGACATTTTTTGAGTAGAAATCTCACAAAACAAGCATAGTTTTCTAAGTATTCCCCGATTTTTTTCAAAAATATTCACACAAAACAAACATGGTTATGTAAGGATGTCAGCCATATGTAATCGAGACATCTATCATTTCGACCATCTGAATATTCCAGTTATTTACATTCTTGAAAAACAAACGATACCTAAATGTTGCAATAAGTATTTATTTTATTTTATTTTTGCTAAGGTATATGTACGGTTGCATCTATAGTAATATTTATGGTATTTAGTTTTTGTCGATATGTCGACATTTTTAAACTTTTATGGATTTGGTGTCGATGAGAACCTACAATTTCATTGTATCATAAAAAAAAAAAAGTAAGCAACAAAATGTCGCCAGTGTTGGTATAATATAAATAATAAACATTTTAGCTTGTTTAAAATGCATAAAATGTTTATTTATTAACTTTTTTTTAGTACAACAATGAGGGTTGGAGGATTTAAACCTTCGATCTCTAAGATGAAAGGTCATGCCAATTATCATTGAGTTAAGGTCATTTGATTTTTATTTATTAGTTAACTTTTTAAACCTTAACAACTAAGTCATAACTTTCTTCAAACAAAAGAGATCAAATTTGTAATTTAATATAATTTATTTAATTGTTTTTGAAAAATATACATTGACATCGACATGTTCGTAAAATTGTTAAGATATTACTATGTTTGTCGTTAAGAACACTTTACACTTTCCTAATATTACAAACATACTAAAACTAAGTGAGGTAAAATGTAATTTAAACATACTAAAAGATCTCGATAATCAAGTAACCTGCATTCTCTCTTTTAAGGTCAGAAGAAACCTCTATCTCCGTAATTATATGAGAAAGCAAATATAGTGTTTTGCCTTAAAAGATCCCGATAATCAAGTAACGTGTCCTCTCTCTTCTAAGTTGATCCTTTAACCTAGATGATGGTCTACGCTTATAATTTATATTCAATTTTTGTAGGTGACTCTCATTCAATATGAATGAACTATTAACTTCATTACTTGATTCTCATTATGTAAGATATAGAAGTTGTTGACTTTTTTTTTTACAATATGTGATGATGAATGAATTTTAAAATCTTGACTTCAAAGTCGAGAATATAAAATTTATGCTAGTTGAACTATGCTTATTTTGACTTAAAAACTACTGTATATATTATAGTATAATATATATATATATTTTAAAAATAAAATAGTTAAATAAATTTATCAATTTGTATTGGCTTACAACTTATATGTTTTTATCAAGATTGTCCGTATGTAAGTAGTTGAGCGTTAATACATCGTTTGAGTTTAAACAAAAAAAAAGACACGTGCATTACAAAATTTTTAATAAACAAGATTTTTTTAGATTCATTTTTGTTACAAATTAGTCTATTTGTAGTGATTATTAAGAAGGTTCTTTATGATCGAAGATGACATTCCTTTGTCAACTATTTTGCTCTTTGGTGATTCATCCCATTTGCTGAGTTTGATGGGAGATTTTGATTTTGGGACTTCCTAGGATTTAATGATATTTTATTTTTTAACTTCATGTTTTGGGTTTTGCTAGTGACACATTCAAGATTTTATGTTAGGGACATAAATTCATGTTTAGGGTAAGAAGTGAGTTATTATAGTCTTAAGTTATTATAGTTTGATTATAATAGTTTGTGTTTGAGGTGTAAATTATTTTAATTTGAGGTTATAATTGTATGTGTTTGGTATGAAAACTATTTTAGTTTGAGATATGAAATAGTAAACACTGTAACAAAAAATAAAAAAAAATGATGAATGTAAAATAATAAAAACCATAGCAAATAGCAAGTACTAGAGCAAAATGGAGGATTTTGACATTGTGTTTACTAGCTAATTGAGAATACTTAAATAGTAATTACTGTAACAAAAGGTTGTTGTTATAATCTTAGATAATCCTTGCCTCAAACGGTGCCTTAATATCGCCAAACAAATAAAATTAACAAACATACAAAAAGTGATAGATCTAGAATTTCATGCTAGGGAACACAACTTTATGTAAGATTAAAATTTTATCGGTTAAATTATAAAAATTGCTCCTAAACTTTGTATAGTTTGGGTAAAGAATGCTCCTAAACTGTTAAAAGTTTAAAAAATGCCCTCAAACTTTAAAAAACGGTTAAAAAAAATACTCTTACTATTAGTTTTGGATGGAAACCATTAAAATATTGTTTTAAAAATACCTCTAAATTATTGAAAAATTTTATAAATACCCTTAAACTTAAAAAAAGTTTAAAAATACTCTCATTGATCCAAATTTTAAACCAATTTTTTCACTAACTAAAATAAAAACCAAAATTTAAAGTTAAAACATGAAATTTCACAAATTTTAAATATAAACATTTCTACTTAAAACATATTAAAATAATAACTAAAAAAATATTAAAATATTTGACTATTAATATATACTAAACTTTTGAAAAATACCCTTGTTGTTATATAGCACAAGCCGTTAATACCATTTTACTTCTCCATTTTTTTTCTTTTTTCTCCCCTCTCGTCTTCAATACAAATAAATAAAATATATAAAACTACATACTTTAGTAAGATATATATTGACTCAAATAAAAATAAAAAGAATAATAGAAATAGTACTAAAGGATTTTTTAGCACTTAAATATTTTAATGAAGTTGTATGTTAATAGTTTAGTGTGTTTTAATAACTAAATACATTTTTTTATTTGACTAATTATTGTTTAGTATTTTTTAAGGATAAATTTTTTTATTTTGGAGTTTTGTAAAATTTTATGTTTTAACTTTAGATTTTGGTTTTTATTTTAGGCGATGAGAAATTTGATGTAAAAATTAGACCAATAAGAGTACTTTCAAACTTTTTCTTTTAAGTTTAAGGGTATTTATGAAACTTTTCAATAGTTTATGTGTATTACTTTAACGGTTTCCATCCAAAACTAATGGTAAGGGTATTTTTGAACTCTTTTTGAAAGTTTGAAGATATTTTTGAAACTTTTGAAAGTTTAGGAGTATTTTTGACACAAATACAAGATTCAGGGGCATTTTTTTATTTTATAATTTAATCAAATTTTAGCTCATTAACAACTAAATTTGTATCTTAATAGGTCTTGAACTTTAAAACATATATTTTAGATAATGACATCTCGACTGTGTGTCTAATATGCAATACCCAACATTTTTTATAAATAATAATGTAACATTGGTTATAAAATATTGAAAGTTCGAGGTTCAATTTGAAATAATTTTTTGTCTAAAACAATGGCTAATTTCTAAGCATTATTATTATTATTATTTTTTATATTTTATGCATTATTATTATTATTATTTTTATATTTTATGAAACTTTTAGATACTAAACTGAAAGTTTATCAACTTCTCTAGGGACGAATTAGAACTTTCTTAAACTTCTAGAATTAAATTGTCCCTTATGAAACCTCATTGATCAAATAGAAACTAAAGTCCAAACTTCTCCAAACTTTTGGGGTAAAAAATTATATAAAGGTTAATTGGATTAAGAGAAGGAAAGTTCTTTTCACTCTATATATATGTTTTTTTTTCTTTTTCTTTTGATAACATATGAGTGAAAAATTGAACCTCTAATCTTGAAATTGATAGTACAAACTTTATGTCACTTGAACGACACTGATTTGATAAAGAAAAGTTCAAATTTAATTAATTAATATTTATATCAACACGTATTCGAACACTTGTTAATGGATATACTTCATGAATATTAACATGAGATATCAATTGTTCCTTAAAATCGATGCCAAAATTTGTTAATATAACGACATATATTGCATATGTTACACATATTTCTTTGCAAATGACCACACAAACTATATTATTAATGAGGTAAAACTATAGCATATATATAATTCTCACTCAACCTCACATGAACAAAAGTGATCCCTCTAGGGTTATCCAAAGAATGTGGGACCCATTATTAAAAAGACCAAAGAAAAATAAGGAATATGAAAAATTAGGCCAATCACTCAAAAATATTCTTTGCATTCTTAAAGGGTAGTTGGAACCTTAGAAAGTCATAGCATATAATTGAAAAGAAAAAGAAAGGAAGAGGTTAGAAGTTTTGGACTTTGGCATATCTTGCAATCAAAGCAACATTTGGTTCATTTTAATCCAAAAGAGGCAAATACAAAATCAATATTCTATTAATTGATCTCTCTGTAAATTCATTTATAATTCCATATTTAATGGTTGGCAAAATTCTTATATATAGTGTTTAAAAAGGCATTCAAAATGCTTACATTAATAGTCCAAGAAAAGAACCTGAATCCCCTTTTGATGTCTTGAGTTTCATGCAAGAAACCCTAAAGTAAGAGATGAAATTGGAAAAAGTGATGTAAATAATGAGAGAATAGAGAATACAAGGCAAGTTTATTAGTTAAATCATTCCACATCCTAACTTCCAAAACCTCTCTTATATATTAATCCATTCTCATGTCTTTTTTGTAGTACTCTTCTTAAAGCAAAGCCTCTTCAATCAAAGTTGGCTTCTTTTCCTTAGCAGAGAACTATCCATCTCCTTGAGCATGGCAGGTCCTCCGCAGCCACCGCCACGAGCTGGCCCCTCGAGGATATTGCGTTTTGTCATAATGTTCATAGTGGCATTGATCATACTCGTTGGCCTTGCCGTGCTCATTATCTGGCTGACTATTAGGCCGAAACGATTAAGCTACACGGTGGAAAGCGCTGAGGTCCACAACTTTGACATGAGCAACACTCAACTCAATGCATCCTTTAGTTTTGGGGTAAGAGCATATAATCCCAATAAACGAGTCTCGGTTTACTATGATTCCATCACTGCCACGGTTGGCTTTGGTGATCAAGACTTGGCGTTCGGTGTGCTCAGTCCTTTCTACCAACGTCACAAAGACGAGCAATGGTTGAACATCCACCTCAATGCTCAAAACTTTCTATTGCACGACTCTGTGTCGAAGGATTTGGCTCTTGAAAGGTCAGCGGGAGAGATGGATTTGGATCTTTGGATCAAAGCAAGAATTAGGTTTAAGGTCGGGGTATGGAAGTCGGCGCATAGGACGCTTCGAATACGGTGTTCGCCGGTGATTGTCTACTTGTCTAAATCCAAGACTTTCAAGAAGACTACTTGCTTTACAGAAGTATAAGGTTATGGAATTTGGTTTTTTGCTTGATCAAAAGTGTTTTTTTTTCCTGCTTACTTTATGAAAATTGTATTGTTGGTGTGGTTGTTGGGTTAATCTTTCAAGTGTTGAATTTGTGAGCCATGTGACTGTTGCTTGGGTTTTTATTTATGTATATGCTCTTTTTGATCATTTTTTTAATTTGTTCAGTACAAATGTCAAGTCCATTCTTTAACAAATAAGTGCAACCATTTGTAATTTGATTTGATTTAAATAATGGAAAATTTTTATGTATATATATGTGTATTGTTTTCTATATTGGAAGTTCAAACAATTCTTTTTTATTTTTTTATTTTTATTTTTATGAGTGTTGACGCTCATTTGTAGCATTATTGTCATCACACACACTATATGCTAGTAGAGATAGCTCACTATGAGCATGCATTTATTTAAATAATATTTGACTTTTGTTTGTGTTGGAAAATGTAGTTTATTGAATTTGCTAAATCAAGAATATGAATAGGGTAATCAATAAGATATACATATTTTCTTAAACAAAACAAGATGAAGATGTGAAAGGCATCTTTAGGCATGATAGTAATAGCTCACTACTTGTTTGAGGTTAGGTTTCGTTTTAGTTGGAGATTATAATTAATGATTTAAAATAACTCGTATGCACTTACTATTATTCAATCTTAGGGTGTTTGTTTCAAGGGTTGGAAAGTTCGTTGACCAACTTTCGGACACCACCTCAGGTAACATCCGCCGACCAATCTCTGACCACCACTTCTGGTGATCCCACCAACAAACCTTCAGCAACCAACTCCGATGACCGTCGCCAACCAACCCTTGATCGCCACCGGTCAACCTTGAAAAGTTTTAATAAAATACTTTTAGTATATATAACAAACCAAACAAACTTGTACATAAAAATATTTTTAAAAAAGAGTTGTCAAACACATTTGTGTTTTAATTTTTAGAAGTTTAACTGATTTTTTATAAAACCGATCCTGATCGGTCTTTTCTTGAAAAAATCTCCCTTCGACCTTTGGTTCAGTTGGTTTCAGTCGTTCGACTCATTTTTCGCATCCTTGCCTAGACCTAGATTGGAGTGTAGGGCTAGATAAGGAAAGATTATCCAGTATCGTCATCATGGCGTGGTTTTCCCTTTGTAGCATAGTTTTCGAACCCCAATCTTACTTAATTAATAGACATGTCTTTGACACTTGAAACCACAATACATGTTTTTTCGCTCGTGTAAAAATTATCTATATTTAAAATTGTGTATTTTGATAAACTTAAGGAAAATTATAGCACATACCACAATTTAGGAAATGAATTAAAAATATAACATAAGTATAAAATATTTCAAAAAATAGCAAATGTTGACAAGTCAATCAATAATTTTTTTTAAATGTCAAATTTGTTCTTCAGTAGCTATCATTGATAGAAGCTATCACTGATAGCCACACTATCAATGATAACAACTGACAACATATTTTTCAAATTGAAAGTTATAAGTAATGACAATTATCAGTGATGACAACTATACTGCTATCATTGATAGCTTTCAAGTTTGAGAAATCAGAAAGAAACCTTTGAAATGGTAGTTGAACATAAACTTCTTAGTTTTTTTACCAATTTGTGTGCTATATATGTAATTATTTTATCCTTGTGCTATATATTCTATTATTTATAACTTATAAATGCTATTTATGCAACTTGCCCTAAACTTAATTATAAAAAACACACGTTTCCATACAATATTTTTTTACTTTACACCTTTATTCAAGCTAAAGCCTCTCTTCACACACTTCCCAAGTCAACACGAAGCCAAACCGCATGCAACTTGAACAATGATTAGATGCAGCCTTAACCAACTTGTTCCCTTTTCCTTTACCACACAAAATAAGTATTTTTAAAAGATTATATATATACATGTATATGTGTAGATATACATGTATATATATGTAGATATACATGTATACGTGACAATATTTCATTAGGTACAGATTGAGCTACACACAAGGTGCAGTCAGGCCACACCTAAGTATTTTTCGTGCAACTTGTTTTTCCCTCCTTTTGCCACGTGGGCTTTCGATGTGTAGACTTGAATATTATTTTAGTCATTATCCACCTCCAAACAAAATAAAGGGTACTCAACTCAAATCTTGAACTACAAGTAAACACAAAATACACCTAATTTTAAATAGAGAGCATATATTCCTGTACCCCTTCATTAAGCAAACCAAAATCATATAATCCCTTCACTTAACATGAGAGAACAAAGATCAAAACCAAAAGAAAAGAAATATATATATCTTTTTGAAGAACATGAGGGGTACTAGTACACATGGAGAAGAAGCATCATCCTCCATTGTTGAGGCACCAAAACAAAGGTTCTATAGACAACACGAGACAACAAAACGCACAAGAATCATAAGAATCATAGGAAGAAGCTTGTTATGTGTAATTATCTTTTTGAGTGTTGCAATTATCACATGTTGGCTTGTTGTTTTCCCCAAAACCCCACGTCTCATGGTGGAAACTAGCAAAGTTACTGCCCATGGTTCAACTAATAGAAAGCTCAATGCAACCATAGTTTTCTATATCAAAAGCTTCAACCCTAACAAAAAAGCCTCCATTCACATGGATTCTATGAAGTTGATAGTCAATGATTATATGGGCCTACCGTTTCACTCTGCCATCCCCACCTTCACGTTGATGCCTCGAAACGAGACCGTCTTCACCTCCACCGTTCGTGTCAACTTCATATACCCATTCGGGCGCCCGGTGCATTCGGACTGGATACATCTAGAGCTTCACTTCTCGGCTAAAGTTAGGTACCTACAAACATATATAAACATAGAAATTTTGTTTGGTTTTGTTGATGTCGAATATTTATTTTTACTTTAGAATTATATTTTTGTTGGGAGTTAAACAATTACATTTCCTCAATTTTAACCTGAAGTATTAACATGATAACCGTTTATTTTTGTTAAATTATAAAAAATGTCCTTGCTAGTAGTTAGTTTTAGATGGAACCATTAATGTCTTGTTTAAAAAATACACATGAATTCTTGAAAGTGTCAAAAATACCTTTAAACTTTTTTTTAAAAAAAGTTGAGAAACACCATAATTGTTTGTATATGAGCGGAAACCGTTAATGTTTTATTGCAAAAATAATTCTAAAATTGAAAAATGAATTTACAAATGCTCCTACCGTTTGTACGAGAATAAATTTGTTTGAATTCAAAAGAACCAACTTTTAAATAAATTACGTAGATGTTCCTCTAAAATTTTTCCATGTAGATTCCCTTTCATTTCTTTCTTATTTGTACACTTCTCAAACAAATTTTCTCATCAACTAAAATAAAAACCAAAACTTTAATTTGAACATAAAATCACACAAAATTATAAAAATTAAAATCTCCTCTCATAACATATACAAACGATGAATAACCAAATGCAAAAAAAAGAAAAAAAAAGATATTATTCTTTTTCTTCATGTTATAGTCTATATATCTTACCTGAAATGGGCAATTTTATTTTTTTGAGATGAATAAATGTTAAATAGTTAACAAAAAAAAAAAAAAAGGTTGAGTAAGAGGGTTATGAAGATGAGGGGGGAGGAAAAATAGAGAAGCAAAGGTGTATCAACGATTTATGTTCTTAGATACTAAGAGTAAAAGTATTTTTGAACTTTTTTTTTTTTTAAGTTTAAATGTATTTTTTATTTTTATGTTTAAAAGCATTTTAAAACTTTTAAAAATTTAAGGGTATTATTTTGACACAAAATAATAACGGTTTCCATCCAAAATTAACATTAATGATAGCTTTGAATTCTTTTTTGAAGTTTAAGAATATTTTTGAAGCTTTTGAAAGTTCTAAGGTATTTTTAACAAAAGTACAAAGTTTAGGAATATTTTGTATAATTTAGTCTTAATTTTTTGTTGCTAGATTTTAATTAAAATTAAGCTGATATATACGACTTATAGACACAAAATTTTTTCTTTGGTTATCTCTACTTTCTAAGGTTCCCAATAAAATATATACATATATATATCAAAGCCAAAATTTGCCTAAAGAGTTATGGCTTTGTTTGTATCAGTTACATTCTCAACAGATGGACCTCGAAACCTCGATTGCTAGAGATCTATTGTGATCACCTTTGGCTTAAGATCAACGATTCTACACCTAATTTTGATAATGCCAAATGCAAAGTGGATCTTTAAAGAGAGTTGATCTAGGTGTGTTATCGATCTTGTTTAAGACGATGTGTTCTTCGTGGTGAATTATTCCAAAAGATTTGTCATTGAAATATTCATTTCCTTTAGGTTTAATTGCTTTCTTAATCAATAGAGTGTTCTTAATACGTTTTATAATGGTTAAAATATCATTTTCATCTCTGTACTTTGATACTTATTCGATCTATATATGTATTTTAATTCAAACCTCCAATTTTTAATCCCTATTAAATTAGACTTAAATATCAAACGTGTTGGCAAAGAAAGACAAAAGCAATACATTTGGATTTAGAAACCATTTTTTTTTTCCTTTCTTCTTTTCTCTTTCCTCTCTCATCCCAATTCCCATCATCTTTTTTTCCTCTCCAACTTCATCTTCACTGTGGTTTATGTTCTTTGTCCATTTCCCCTTGTTTTCCCTTCGACGCTTGTCCATGTTCATGGTCACCATCTTGTCGCCGTCCATAGCTCATCCCTATTGATGAACTCAAATGGGAGCTCAATAAAATTAAACTACATTCGATCAAAACCCATTACAGCATATTACATGATGTGTAATAAAATGAATAGAAAGTAAGGGAATTCAGCGTTTTGCAAACAAATACCCAAATCTATTATTCCATATCTGGTTTTTGGTTTCCAGTCGCGGCCCAATAGTAGCGCATTGTTAAGCAATGGACATTGGCAGTGATAGCGAGCATGTGGTCTAGATAGGAGCAGTTGAACAGCAACGCCACTGTTAGCAATAGTAAGTATTACATTGGTGTTGTAACCACTCGACTTCCTATGATTACAGACAAAGGCTGTTACTCCATGCATGCGTAATTTTTAAAGTAAATCCTCTAACAAAATGTTAACTGCAATCAAATTAATTAATTCCACAATGTAAATATCATTAATGAATGGAGAATTTAAATAACTCAATACTTTGGATCGGGGTCCCCCTAAAGTCATAAAACAGAACCAAAAAATGCATAAAATATTTAATACTGAAAATAAAAGAACTCTAAGTTCAAATATAATGGCTGACAATTAAAACATGAAGATCTGAGCACAAGCATTTGATTGCTTCCATTGGCGCGATCATAGATTCCTCGTCATGCGCCGGTGCATCCTTTCTTTTTCTTGAAAAAAAATAGTGTATAAATGATGAATACATAAAATACTCGGACCAAGTTATGCAGTCACATACAATGAAATAAGACATTAGTTCAAAATCATGAGTGAACCAAAACATTAGTTCAAAACTGTAGGATCTAATAGAAACACACTAGAAGAGAGTAAATAAGGTTTATCTACCAATGTTCGTTTTTGAAATTCTAATTAATCTAAGGGTATGTTTGGGGCATGGATGGGTGAAGTGGAATGAGCTATAATAATCCACTCCTTGTTTGTGGCAAGCTTTAATTTTAGTTGGGGATTAGGATTAAGATTAAAATAACCCACATGCTTTTACTATTCTTCAACCCTAAGGAGTATTTGTTTTAAGGGTTGGAAAGTTCGTCGACCAACTTTTGGACACCACCACCTCCGGTGATCGTCGCCGGCCAATCTTCGACCACCACATCCGGTGACTACACTGGAGAACTTCCGACAACCAACTCCGGCGACCGCTGCCAACCAAGCTCCGGTCGCCACCGATCAACCTTGAATTTTTTTAATAAAAATGTTTTTAAGCTATATAACAAACCAAATAAACTTCTACGTATAAATACTTTTTTAAAAAAGTTTTGAAACACATTTGTATTTTGATTTTAAGAAGTTTTTATAAAAAATGTTTATATAAAAATGAATTTTTGAAAAACATTTTTCTAAGTCATTCGAAATAGGTACTTAGTTTAATTATATTAATATTTTTTAAAATATATTTTCTCATTTCCTTTTTGTTTTTGAGGTTTTTTCTAAATTATTATTATTATTAGGTTATTTTTTAAAACTATATATATATATATATATATATGTATATGTATATATATATATATATATATATATATAATTAAGTATATTTATTTAAGCTATATGTGTAGAAATCTCTATTTTAGTTTAATAACATTTTTTTTCAATTTTTTTGTTGGCTAATTAACTGACTCGAAGACCTAGAATTATTTTTTGAACTTAAAAATAAAAATGTTGTAAAAAACTTAGCGGCCAAATAAAAATTAAAATTCAAAACTTTATGAATTTTTTATTCCTTAAATCTAATTTTATAAAAATAATTGTAACTTTTCAACAATTGAATTCAAGATTAAAATACTTGTTTAGTTCAATTTGAAGTTAGCATATTATAACATTTTAAAAAAATCATGATCTTTTTCAAATTAGTTAAAGTGACAAAAGTTTAAGAAATTTTATTTCAAAACTTAGTTAAATCTAAATATCATAATATAGATAATATTAAATTTATTAAATGGACAACTTAATTAACAAGATTTAATAAAATTATCACATATCATTTTCTATAAAAGAGACTATATTATAAAATTTTATAACTTGTACATCTCATGTAGTAATAAACTAGTTTGTATAAATTGGTTGAAGATATAGTTTGAAATATGTTTTCGAAAAATGGTACCTAAATCTATATATGATAAAAATAATAGTGCAGAAAAAATAGACATGAAGGAAAGAAGCTGACAAATTGCCAAATGCCCCTAAATCCCTAGGCGCAACGGCGCTTGCTCGGCACTCGCTCAGTGCATAAAGTTAGAAGGGTTGTTTTGGATGCACTAGACAAGCGTCGCGATGCTCCAAATATTGACCAAATTGATTTTAAACAATCAAATTTATGTTTGTTACCAAACTCTTAAAAGTGAATTTGATATATTTAGAATTGATTTTCGATCATTATGTCTGGTTCCAAAAGTTAATTTTGAGATACCCATCAGTAATTGTATTTTCTATTTGGGAAATAATTATTTAACTAAATAATTATGGTAAAGACCTATTTCTATTTATTTTATCGTTAAATTCTTATATATATGAATGATATACATTTATATATAGATACTGAAAGAAAATTCAAAACATATATAATTGTTTGTTTTACTAACAATTTAATGACGGTCATGCCGGTTTTGCTCCAATATTTAGAATTAAAAAAAAAATTCACAAAGGACTAACCAATAATATTTTACACAAAAACCGAAGTAGGATAACCATTTTGAGAGTGCCCGACCAATCATATAACAAAAATCACTTTGAAATGATTTAAGATTTTTCTAAAATCAATTTTAGTTCATGCTAAACACCACCTTTTTAAGAAAAATGATTTTGACAAGAGAAAAGTGATTTTGAGTAATAATCACTACAAGAAAACTACAATTTAAAGACGCAAAAGATGTGTCGCGAGCAGATTTCTTAAGACATATTTTGCGTCATTGAAGCCTTAGTAAACATATACTATTTAACGACATTGCAAAAAAGGTCGTTATTTGTCGGTTCATGACACTTATTTACTGTCATTATAAATTGTTTCCTGTCATTTAAAACATGTCATTAATAACTAGCCAATGACACAAAAATAATGTCATCATTGAGATCCAAATTTTGGTTATTCCTGTAACTTATATGTTATTTACGATAGTTTTCTGCATCACAGATTGATGTTTAGTGCTTTAAATTAGTGTCAATATAAGTGCAGTTATAACAAGTTATTTGGATTACAAATGCTTTTATAACGACACTTATTTAGTGTCATTAAATTTACTATAAGAACACGAATTTTAAGGTCACGTAATTACTATATTCTACTTTTTTTCTGTCAACAAATAACAATTAATAACCATGATAATATATGTCAATCCTGTCATTATTAATCAAATAATTGAAGCAAACTCATCATAAATTTGTAAAATGTTCATTATATTGATAATAAGATGTGGGACCCACCTTCAATTTAATTTGTAAGATATGGGACCCCACTACCTTTACTATTACCTCTATCATTACTCTTACAAATATTGTTACTGTAACAATATGAAAATTTTGAATTTGCCACATTTATTGTTACTGTTACTATTAAGATCAAACAGTAACGATAACGATAACGGTAACAGTAAAATGCAGATTCATAGTTCTAGGTAAACGTGATAAAAAAACAATCCATTTGTGTTAACGATTTAGGCCTATTACGATTGATCCATTAATGAAATTTTATTTTGATTATAACAATTTTTATTACGGTTTGGTAAATGTGGCTTAAGTGTATTATTGTTGTTTAATAATATGCCTTATTCTCGGTGAATAGTTCCAAAAATTTTGTGACAGAAATATTCATTTTCTATAGGTTGATTTTAGAATATTGAAGAATAATGGGTTGGAAGATTGAAGAGAGGCTGAGAGATATTTGCTTCATATCTATTGCCTTAATCTTCTGTCATGGAAACTAATCTTCTATGTCATGGAAACCCAAAATCTTTGTAGTATTTTGGAGAGCTGACGGAAAAACATGTGAGGTAAAATTACAGATTTTATAATCTATTGTAGTTTGTAAAACAAAGTTAAAATAGAAAAAAAAGAAGAAAAATAAAATCTTTTTTTTTTCTTTTAATTAAGAAAAGATATATGAAGAAAAGAATAATTCTTTCTTCCATTGAAGCTTTATTGATTTTTGTTGCTTCTTTCTTCTTCGTCCTATGAGTGAACTTTTCTTATTATCTTTATACTAACCAAGAAAAATGGGAAAATTGTAATGGGTGACTAGTATACTTTATTTTTGATACATTAGTAAACTAATATACTTTATGTAAATTATATACTTTTTGTAATTTATATATTAGCGGATAAGAGTTTAGTTTATCTGGCATCCTTCGCTCCTTACTGTTACTCAAAATGGTGTATCTCTTTATGTTAGTGAAAAGATTGGAGCTTTCTTTTATGAGGTTAAAGTATTTGTTAGGCAAGTATGATGAGTTTAAAGGAGAAGATAGAAGAGAAGGATGATTGAAGTTTTAAAGAAATAGCCCAAGTGTTGTAATGCATTGTGTCATGAGAAGGTGTGCTATGTGACCACATGAGTGTCCTAGGTAACCAAGTGTAGGAAGAACTTGGCAGCATGAGTGAAGAGAGTTGTGCATGAGTGAAGAGAGTTGTGTGTGTGCTAAGTATGTATGTGGCCAAAGGGGCAACTATGCGTTCAGGTTAGCTAAGTTAACCTCTATGTGGCATGATATAGACAGATTTAGGCGTTGAGTTGAAGCTATGCATTCAAACATGTCCTAGGCCGTAGGCAATGCGGCAATGTCAAGTGAAGGCTCGTGGAAGGATATGAGTTGAAGAGTGAATTGCTGAGCTTAAGGTGTTGAAGGAGTGTCGGTTAAGTGGATTTATAGATGGCCAAACATGCATTAACTTAAATTTCAGCAAGCATGAGCTATCAAGCGGAGAGCATGCAAGATTCTTTGTATAAGGCTAAGTTATTTTAAATTTCTCAAATGTTTCAAGATTTGAAACCTTTCATAAAACTATTTTTTGTTAAATCATTTTTTAAAAACAATATATTTAAAATCATACTTTTTATGTTTTTTTTTTAAGTACCAAAAAAATTAATGTATGACTTCAAAAGGTTTGTAATCAATATTTTAAACTTATATTGTTTTCCTAAAAACATCCTACGATGGAATATAGAAGTATATGAGAGTCTATTATTTCTAGTTTCTTGAGGTGATTGATCAATATCTTTGGGAGTCTGAGATTTGATCCCAAAAAAAAAATAATCAACGATTTTTTTTAAACTTCTTATTCAAAGACTATCCCATGATGAATTTTGAAAAATTGTAATAAGTTCTCATTCTCCTAAAGTGAGAAAATTTTCCTCAATATTGTCTAATTGATAGACTGCTTTCCACTTATTTTAGCAGATCATCGCTTCAAATATGCGAGTGATGAACAATAAAATTTGACATATTTTACAAATTTTTTAAAATCAAGATTTGAAAAATGGGCCACCGTTTTTATAAATGGATGTTATAGGGTATTAACACTTTTTCCATACACAAATAACTCCCCAGATTAACTTTAGTTTCGCAAACCATTTTTTATTGATTTTATTGAATTTTTTTTTGCGGTCCAATCACACCGTAAAAATGATTGGGGATGACTCCTATTTTTCTTTAAAATAAAGTCCTTTTCTAAATAATATATGTTGCAACAACTATAAATTTAGTGACGGATGTACGATGTCACTGTAAAAATTAAATAGTGACGAATATTATGTCACTAAAAGTTGGCTTTTAGTAGTGCGTTTATGTCATTGAACTTCCAAATTTAGCGGCGCGCACACATTGCGTCGCTAAAATTTTTAGCTATTATTTATAAAGGAATGATACAATATCCTAATCCTAATCTATATAGGTTTCCTAAACACTTTAAGAATTCTAATTATTTAACACTCTTATTTGAATTAGGGAATAAAAAGATTTTTTTATTTAGAAAAGAAGCTCACTAAACAATTTTGGCCAATATAAACTTGTAAAACACACATGTTTACACAACAATTTTAACTTTACACAAACACATGTACATCTTACTCAAACTAAAGTCTCCCTACTTTATTAATACACTAATTCTTTCCCATCTCCAAGATGTCTACATGAAAAGCCCTACGATGCCACTTGTTTTCCCCTAATTTTGCCACGTCAGCAGCTTCGATGTATAGATCACTTGATTTTGAGCCTATATCCACATCCCCATCATAATGAAGACACAACCCAAATCTTGAACTACAAGTAGACACAAAACCAAATTGTAAATAGTGGCATATATTCCTGTACTCCTTCATTAAGCAAGCCAAAAAACACATACAAACACACTTCTTATCAATAACCCTTCACTTTATACTATGAGAGAACAGATATCAAACCCGAAAAGAAGTAAAGATTTGGTGAAGAAGAACAATGAGAAGAACTACTGCTACTACACATGGGATAACAAAACGCACAAGGCTCATAAGACTTGTAGGAAGAAGCTTGTTGGGAGTAATAATCCTTGTTGCTCTTGGAATGATCATATGTTGGCTTGTTGTCATCCCCAAAACCCCACGTCTTATTGTGGAAACTGCCAAAGTCATAGCCCATAGTTCAACTATTAGTATGCTCAATGCCACCATAGCTTTCACTTTCAAAAGCTACAACCCTAACAAAAGAGCGTCCATTCACATGGATTCTATGAAGATGATAGTCGATAACATGGGCGTGAGATTTTCCTCCGCCATCCCGTCCTTCACGCTCACGCCTAGAAACCAAACGGTCTTGTCGTCAGCTGTCCATGTCAACTTTGAATACCCGTTTGGGTACACGGAAGAGATAAATCCAGAACTTCAATTCTCAGCTGAAGTCAGGTACAATCATTTAGAGATAATTTTAGA
Source organism: Cucumis cinereus (assembly GCA_037974625.1). Lineage (NCBI taxonomy): Eukaryota > Viridiplantae > Streptophyta > Magnoliopsida > Cucurbitales > Cucurbitaceae > Cucumis > Cucumis cinereus. The sequence continues at coordinate 3,283,259 of JBBPDJ010000004.1, forward strand.
GTCGACCCAAATTTTTACTTGCGTCATAATCTAAGAAAATTTGCAAAACGATTTTTGTGTGAGCTGTGGGAGAAGAAAAAAATAAACTTAGAGGAATGAGAGGAGGAAGAAAATAGAGCAAGGACATAAAATTCTAAACCCATATGAGAAAAGCGAGAGGAGTGAGAGCGAGAGAAAAATAGGTGTGAGGAGCAAAATAAGTCCAAAAGAATGAGAGAAACGAGAGGAAATAGAAAGAGCAATGAAGAAATGAGAGAGAGCGAGAGCGAGAGCAAGATCATAATCTGCATGAAAAATCGTCTAATCTGATAATTTCACTCTAATATGATGTAACAAAAAGATTAAAAAACAGTTGAACTATGGTCATTTTGGTATGTTGTGAAGCTTTTGTTGATGTCGAAATATTTAGTTTACCTTACCTAAAAGCAATATTTTGGTTGGGAGGAGTTTAAAGAATAAATTTGTTGAATTTACCTCAATCTTAACCCAAATTACTACCCTGATAACAATTTTATTTTTTGTTTTTGAAATTTTAAAAAACTATTTAAGTTTATAGATACTACTTCTTCAAATAAATTTCTTTAATTTGTTATCTAGAGTGTTTTCATAATCTAAATCGATTTTTAAGGGTAATTGTATTGTATTGGGTACACAACACATTCAAGGATAATAGTTATAAGTATTAAGCAACCTTTTAAAAAGATTGCAAATATTGCAAAATCTATTAGTGATAGACTCGATCGCTTGTAGGAGTTCTACCAGTGTGATCTGGTTTATCACTGAATATACTTCGAAACCTGAACCAAATTTTTTTCATATATGCAGACTGCAAGTTCTTTTGTATTAATTTGTATTTGATTACTATATTTGCAACTGTCACAATTTATAAAGCTAAAAAGTTTAATTTTTAATTTTTGTTTTGGTTTTTGAATGTTAAATTTTGTCTTGCGCTATTTTTTTGTTGGCTTGCTTTGTCCCTGTCAGCTACGGTGTGGAGAGATGGATGTCGAAACCTCGATTGCTTGAGATCTATTGTAATCACCTCTTGCTTAAAATCAATGATACAACAACGTTCGATAATACCAAATGCAAAGTGGATCTTTGAGATTTGACAATCTTGGTGACAGTTCTTGCTGAATAATCCCAAACATTATTTGTAACCAAAAGTTATTTTTTTTTCTTTTAATTTATTGGTTCTTTATGAATAGAGAGTTCTTGCATTTTTTTGGAATATTGAATGGAAAATAGATATTTATAACTAATTTAATTTGGAGAAAGGGAAAATATTTCATTTGAACCTTGATTGGTTTTTGTTTATTAGTTCTTCTTTGTTCATAAATTTGTCTTTTCATACTATGAAGAAAAAAAGAAAAAAGAAAAAAGAAAAAAGAAAAAAAGAAAGAGAAAGATGAGAATTACTATCCAACCATGAATAATTGAAAAAAGTAATATATAGCCCTATATACACTAGTTGGGAGACACGTGTGCAATGTACGTGACTTAATTTTTTTTTTACATAAATTTTTATATTAAAATTTAAATTGTGAATTAATTATTTTTAACATAAAATTTTTGTTCAACTTTCATTGAGTTGTAAGTATTTCCATGAAATGAAATAATTCAAAAATAGTATCGAAAACTACTCAATTCTTTTTTGTTTTTTAAAATAGATAAATTCTCATGAATATAAAAAATTTGAAACTATTTACAAAATAGAGCAAAAAAGAAAAAGAAAAATTAAATGGACCGTAAAGAATTTAATAGATTTTGATATATTTTATAAATTATTTCAATTTTTTGCTATATTTTAAAATAACTCTTTTTAAAATAAACTATATTTTTTCTTGTTTCAGGTTAACGTGTATATATGAGATATTTGTTATGTTGTTGAAAATATTTTGGGCAACTTTTAAAGAAAATATTTTTTTTAGTTTATTATAATTGAAATTAAAATTTTAATAGTTCGTATGAAATTCAAAACAATATATAAGAAAGAGAAAAATACAGGAATGAATAAAATAAAAGATTGTTTTCAAATATAGCAAAATGAACAATTTTTTTTACAAATATAGTAAAATATCATAGTCTATATGTTTTAGACTATGATATTTTATTTTATTTTAAAATATTTTCAATAGTAATTATAAGGGGCTTTTTTTTTTTCAAATATAGAAAAAAAACAAATTATTTACACTTCATAGAAAAAAACCACTAAAAGACAAAAATCAATTACACTTTATTTTTCTATGAACGTAAATATTTTATAAATATTTCTATTTTTGATAATTTTCTTAGTTATATAATTATATTTTCCTAAAATTAAAAATGTTTATTCGTGAAATAAGATGAATATAAAAGTGACGTAATAACATATATTAATTAATTTAGATTATAATTATTATAAATTGAATTTAGATTAAAACATCGGTTACAAAATTAATTCAATATCAACCATTTATTTACTCATCTCGAGTACAAATGTTTGAAAATAAAAGGTTAAAGATGACATAAAAAGTTTCACCTCATCCATGCATTTATATATACTATAGATATATGTAATCTATATCTGTATAATATATAAAAGTCTAGATGAGGAGAAACTTTTTAGACCAATTTCATTTTTTGTTTAATCTGGTTTTAGATGACAATTTTGTCATTTACAATATATATTTAACGTGGTGAAATTTACATTTAACTTTTCATATTTTTTTATTTAATATGATACCATAATTTCATAAGTTATATTATTTAATGTTAGTAAATTATAAAAAGACTATTTTTTCTCGTTCTTAACAATCAACACGAGTTATTAAGTTATCGACTTCTTCTTTTTACTATTTTATTATATTTGTACTTTTATATTATTTTTCCTCTCACCTTTTCATTTTCTACCATCGACAACTATAGAAACACTTCTTATTCTCAACAACAATTTAAGAGAAATACATCATCGATGTCTTCCTTTTCTATTTATCAATTTTATCTTTACAATAACTCTAAAACATAGATTTAATTACTCAAAATCAATCCATTTTTAAAATTTAAATTTCTAAGCGCAATTTTCATATTATTATAATTGATTTAAAATTTTATAGTGATTTTAAAATAAAAAAAAAAAAAAGATTTTAACCGTATCAAAATCACTCTAAAACACTTGTTTATTAAATACAAGTTATTGCCCCACCTCCCAAGTTGTCTACACGAGGCCTCGTGGCACCACTTTGCTACACTAATTTTTGTCACGTGGGCTTTAATGTGTATAGACTTGATTTATAACCTTTTATCAACATTCCCAAGACAACCCTAATGTATAACTACAAGTAAACTCAAAACCTAATTGTGAATAGTGGCATATATTCCTGTTCCTCTTCATTAAGCAAACCAAAAACACACACACACACACACCATTCTTATACTTCTCATCAACAGCACCCTTCACTTATAACATGAGAGATCAAACATCGAAATCACCCAAATAAAAGAGTAAGAATTTTGTGAAGAACATCAATGAGGAGCCTTACTATTACACAAGGAGAAGTATCATCATCAAAGAAAAGCTCTAAAGGGCAAAATGAGACAACAAAAAAGACAAGAATTATAAGAATCATAGGAAGAAGTTTGTTGAGTATAATATTCCTTGTTGGTCTTGCAATGGTCATATGTTGGGTTGTTGTGTTCCCCAAATATCCTCGTCTCTTTGTGGAAACTGGCAAAGTCATAGCCCATAATTCTACTCATAATATGCTCAATGCCACCATAGCTTTCACTCTCAAATGCTACAACCCCAACAAAAGAGCCTCCATTCATTTGCACTCTATGAAGATGATAGTTACTAGTATGGGCCAGGCGTTTTCGTCCACCATCCCAACGTTTATGCAGACGCCCGGAAACCAAACCATGTTGTCGCCTGCTGTCGAAGTCAACTTCGACTACCCATTTGGGCACAGGGAAGAGATAGATCCAGAGCTTCACTTCTCTGCTGAAATCAGGTATAAAACATTTGATTTTTGATATATACATGGGGTGCATCTTAAGATACACCTATCTTTGTACATCTCATTCACATCACATATCAGAAAAATAATAAAATATTTGGCAAAAAAAGTAAGGATAATTGTCACGTGAAAAATTATGATTGAAAAATTTGATGGTATATATAAATATAAGTGTAGTTTGAGACACAACTAATTATTTTCTATATTATAATCTACAAATGTTGTTAGGTTTTGTTGATGTCAAAATCTTTACTTTTACATTTAAAATTATATGTTTGTTTGTACTTCATCAAATAAAATCGTTTGGTTTAGGTCAATTGTGAGCTAAATTAATAACGTGATACCTAGTTTTTGTTGTTAGATTTTGAAAACTAATTAGGCTTACTTCTGCAAATAAATATCTTCTTTTGTCATCTACTTTAATTTCTGTTTTTAAAATGTAAGCTTGTTTTTAACCCTAATAAAGTAGTTTAATTTTGTTTCGATCTAAATTTGTACTTTCGGCTTTGTTATTATCAGCTATAGTGTCGCGCACTGGATGTCGAAACCTCGGTTGCTCGAGATCTATTGTAATCATCTCTGGCTGAGGATCAATGATACTAGAACTTTTGATAATACCAAATGCAATGTGGATCTTTGAGATTTAACATTTGTATGTGTTATTCTTGCTGAATAATCCAAAAGATTTGTAACTTAAAGTTCAATTTTCTTTTTCGTTTTAATTTGTTTTTAATAGTCAAAGAAGAATGTCATGGAATATTTGAGAGAGGTTCAAAGTATTTTTTTTGCAATGGGGAGAACTAACTAAAAAAAGTGAGGTGAAATTATAGATATTATAGAATTTGTTGAAGGTGTGGTGTCAAAATGTAGAAAAAGCATATAACTTTGAGCTTAAGTGCTTAAGAAGATCCACATAACTTGGAACCTCTAAAACTAATTTTTTATTGAGAAAAAAATATATATATAAAGAAAAGAATAACTCTTTCTTTCATGTGAAGTTTGATGTTGTTTTTGTTTATTATTCTTTCTTTCTTTGTTCATGGATTGGACTTTTCCTACCATCTTTCACTAAAAAAAAAAAAAAGAACATAAAAAATAAATTGAATATAATATTAGAATGGCTATTCAACAAGAATCATTGAAACAAGTAATTTAACAAAAATCCATAAAGAAAACCATAAAAGCTTTGTACTAAATAACTATTCTACAAAGAGTGTAAGTATCAATAAAAGTATCCAATAATGTATACCTTTAACAAGTTTTAGATACACAATAGATAAATAGTCAAAAGGAAGTGATAACAAATATGAATCCTATGTTTCGTCTAATAAATTTACAATATTTCAACTCTAAGTTTGTTCAAATCTATCTAACTATCATGCCTTTGTCTTGTCAACTACGAACAACCAAGTAAATGTAATGGATTAAAAAAGTTATATTAAGTTTAAAAAGTTAAAGAAGATATGAATATAAAATTTGTGTCTATATATTATTGAGATGGCAAAAATCGCACAACGGTAAATTTCTATTATAGAAAAGATCCTCCTATACCTACAAGATAAAAGAGATTTATTATCGGTATGTTGTTTCACTACATATACTCTGATGCTCAAGTCAGTTATGGGTTTGTGAGTAATTAGAGAATAGAAAGTAGTAAGGGTGTTTTTCAACATAATGATAACGTTGAAAATACATTAGTTTATTCTGCTTAAATCAAGATTGTTATTGTATTTTACGTGTCTATTTCATGATTTTGTAGGCGTACTGAGCTTAATTTAGGTCATTCTAGGTCATAATGTCTATTTCAGGACAAAATGAGCACAATTTAAGGTTTAGAGCGTTAACGGAGCAAGATAATTCATGTTGGCACATTAAAAGCACTGCCGCGGCGCTGCAAGACAAAATGGTCCGTTTTCGAGCATATGGCGCTACAAAGTTTTGAAGCGGGACGTTGCGATATTGCACAGCGCCCCAATGCCATAACATAATGTTCTTATTTTACCTAGCCGCCAGCATTCGCAAGACACGTTTTTACACACACTTTTAGACATTCTTCACAAAAACTCTTGGCTGTCTCTTGAAACAATTCAATCGATGGGTTTCACATATTATTGTTGACGTTTTCGTTGATGTATCGTAGCTAAGGTACTCGTTCTAGCTTGGGTCACTAGGATTTCATCCCTATTTCATTGTATTTGTGAGGATTGAGTTTAACTTTATGTATGTTTGGTTTCAGTTCTGTTATTCAATGAATTTTCGTTATATGTTCGGACGCATGGAAAATGTATGACTTTCGCTTGAAATTAAATCTTTGATTTGTGACCTTCATGATAATATTTACCTAGAAATAGGTTAGGTTAGCTGTTTATTCTACTGAGATGAGCATTGTTCTAGCCAACCTAGAACTGTACTTGATGAATGTTTAATTAGACGGTTGAAAATTGGTCATTCTGCCTAAGGATCTCTTGAACTTAATGCAATTAGAAAAATTCAATGATGCATGCTTCTCATCTTGTTGAATTGGACTAATTAGAATCTTGAGACAATTTAGTTAGCCTCTCTAATTAAGTTGGTTGGGTGAAAACGATACGTAGAATTAAATAATGATAATCCAATGAACAAACACTACTACAACATTCTCTTGACGTTTTTAAACTATCAAGAATCCATATGCTTGAGAAACCAACGTCAAGAATGTCATCACGATAGTTGAAAACGTCAAGGACAATGAACGTTGACAGTTAAGAAACGTGAAGAATTTTAATATTCATGACAATGAAAAACTGTCAAGTATGTTCATATTGAGGACAGGTAAAAAACGTAAAAAAAATGTGAATGTTTACGACATGTAAAAGACATCAAGAACTTTTGTTTACTTGTCACGTAAAAACTGTAAAAAATTTGTTACTTTATGACTGTTTAAAACTGTCAAGAACTTTTGTTTAGTGGATACGTTAAAACCGTCAAGAATTTGATTTTTTATGACATTTTAAAAATGTCAAGAATGTTGACATTTATGACATTTAAAAAGCATCAAGAATGTGGGTGTTTTTGACATTTAAAAACGTAAAAAATGTTATGACAGTTAAAAACCGTTAAACCTGTTTTGGATTTTTTTTAAATTGCAATTTGTATATTTTCCTACAATTTGATTTTATTTTTGTTTCGTGTATTGACGCTATAGTACCTGTAGTGTGGTCCAACAATCACATAAATATGCATGTTCATCAAAATACAATTCCAAAACTTGAACATATACAAATATTTCACCATATTAATCTATTCCAAAACTTTATATTTGTTCAATATATAACTATATACAAAACCTTACAACTCCATGAAAAATCAATTAGGACAACCCAAAACTTGAAGATTTACAAAAAGAATATCATTTCATAAAACATAAGTCAGCCACAATGTGAAAGTTAACAAATACATACTTGTAGCCAAAACTATCATAAATTTAATCTTTCTAATCCAACCATAAGTCTAACTTTTCCATTATGAAAAAAAAAACTAACAATATATTGTACTATTTCCAAAATTTACAATGAACAACCCCCCATTTCAAAAATGTACAACCAACAACTCCCCTCCCCTCCCTCCAAACTGTACAACCACCCCCCTCCCCAATATGAACAGTTCCAAAATATCAACAAAATTTACTTTTAAATTGAACAAAAACATCTAATGAAAGCAACAGAAAACACCATCACATGTACGAACCCAAAAAATCAGCCAACTCAACTCGCACCTCGTCCAACTCGATCTGTGAATATGATCTCTGTGTGTCAATTTATATACCAATGAAACAAAATATTAAAATGAAAGTTATTTTTTCCTACACTATATGAATTGTCAAAATATTTTGATAACATACCGAATCTTAGATGACAATGCTTCTTCTAGTCACAATTTCCCTCATAAACCTCATGATATAGTATCCACACTCTCCCTACTGGCAGAGGACACTACAAAAAACAATAAATTAGAATAATTAAGTAATCCTAATTGCTAGACGTCTACAAAATACAATGAATATGTAGTAACGTTTATACTTGCATTTACCGTGTGTCATAAAGTTTATTTCCGAATTTTTCGAATGTTCTTTTGTGACTGAAAGTTGTAATTGCTCTATTTTGACAATAAATAAGCAAAACTTTAAAATTTTAAAACAGAATTTGTAACTTGCTATCCTCTTATCTAGCATGAAAAGATTTACCTTTGCGGAAAGGATGATTCATTCGGATCCACATGAGGGTCATCCCCTTAGTAATAGAGTGCTAAGGAGGTTTTATGCTACGGTATTTTTCGATAGTTGGAATTTGCTAATATATGAGCTCTTATGTTTGGCAGATATAACCTTCTTCCAGGGAGCATTTGGTTAAGTGTAGAAACGCCACAACCATTTACAAAGTAACAAGAAGTTTGTGTCGGAAAGCTTAGTTTATGCCCAACCCACCTTTGTCCTTTGGGGAGGTGACCAAGGACGATTTGATAATGTCAGTGCTTTTTTCCTCTTTGTTGCCTTTTCAGAGAAACTCACACCATTGTTTTTCAATAGCTTTGCATGTGTCAGCAAGAGCTTTGAAGACCGATAACTGGTACGTGGACAGGCTAGTAAGAGTGGAGTTGATTAGAGCAATTCTCCCACCCTTTGAAATATAAGAATACAACTAGAAGTATTCATATATTTCAATTCTAATTAACATATTGCATGTGGTTCAAGAGCGTTTGCTCCTCAAATTCCTAATTCATGCGAAATTACTTAACCTTCTAAATTCATGCCACCTACCTAGTGTTGCAACGCTAGAGTCACAAATGCCCATTTCCACCTTTGTTCTTTATTTGCTTGTTTCTCTTTCGTTTTTGCTCGTCTTGCATCACAATCGTCCCAAAAACCTAAAATACTCATTTTCTTTTTGGTTTAATGACCATGAATTGCCTTACATGCGAAGCCCTTCCAAGAACCCAATCTGATAGGAAGAATCATGGTTATGGAACCTCCTTCACTGGAGGTAAATCATGTTGTCTATACGTCCCGCGGAGGTCGTCGACCAAATTGACTCCCCCGTCATCGTACGAGTCGATCAAACTCGACGATGAAATTAGCTCTTTTGATCTCCACAAGAAGGCCAAAGCGCGCCGGGTTCGTAGTGATTACGGCGGGAATGAATCGAGGTTGGTGAGGAGTTCAGGAATGAGAAGGGATTGGAGTTTTGAGGATTTGGGATTGAGAGATCAAACAGGGAGATTCCACTGAGGTTCCATTTTTGTTCATTCCCCCC
>JBBPDJ010000004.1:3292641-3310382 GCA_037974625.1 Cucumis cinereus
TTCACTGGGGTTTCAGTTTTGTTCACTTCCCCCCCCCCCCCCCCCTCCCCCCTGCCCCCCCTCATGATCTCTTTGCTTCTCTTTATATTTTGAAGTTTTTCAATATTTTCAAGGAAACATGTTAATTTAAGTGATAATTAATGATACTTGAATGACTCGTTAGAATTCTTATATATGTGTAGACTTGTTCAGATGCTAGATTAACAAAACTGATTGGTGCAAGGATGATTTTAATAAAAATAATCGTAGCTAAGCGTACTTATAGTTGCTTTGAAGTTTAATTGATAAAATTATAAGTTTCATGATGATTATCAATTATAAATGATAAAACTATTGAAAATATGATTAAAATAAGATATTTTTTTACCAAAAGTTAATCATTCATGATTTTACGTTGTTGTTGTTCTATCAAACTTCCTAAAAATCTATCATATTTTAATAAAAAAAAAAATTTGTGCAAATATCAAACTTATACACCTAAACTTTGTGAGTTGTCCCAATTATTAAAATTCCAAACTAGATGTATAAACTTGATTTTAGTCTTATCCACATCCTCAACACATTGAAAGAAAACCCAACAAATCTTGAACTATAAGTAAACTCAAAAAACTCTAATTCAAAATAGAGAACATATTCCTCTACCCATCATCAAGCAAACATAAATAGTACACATACACACACTTCATATACTCCTCAATATAATATATCATCCCTTCACTTAAACAACAAAAAAAAAATATCAAAACCACCAAAAAGCAAAAAAGTGGTGAAAAAAAGAAAAAAAAAAACAGATGAGGAGCATTGCTACAGAAGGAGGACCATCATCCTCATCAGCAAAAGAAATATCCTATGTACAAAAACATGGGGCAGCAAAAAGAACAAGGGTGTTGAGAATCACAGGAAGAACCTTATTGGGTGTAATGATTCTTGTGGGTATTGCAATGATTATATGTTGGCTTGTTGTGTTTCCCAAAACCCCAAAATTCATCGTGGAAACTGGAAAAGTTATACCTCATAGTTTAACGGATAGAAAGTTGAATGCTACCATAGCTTTTACTGTTACAAGCTTTAACCCTAACAAAAGAGCCTCCATTCATATGGATTCTATGAGAATGACAGTTACTGATATGGGATTGTCGTTTTCGTCCACCCTCGCCAGCTTCACGCAGACACCGAGAAACAAAACCGTCTTGAACTCCGCCATCCAAGGCAACTTCATATACCCATTTGGGCACATGAAAGAATTGGTGAAGTTGGAGGGGATCAGTCCGGAGCTTCGCTTCTCGGCTAAAGTCAGGTACAAACATTTGACTATATGTTTTATTGATTTCCATTTTTTTTTTTGGTTAAAATACTATCCTTTTAAAAAATATCTTTAGTACCTCAAAGTTAATTTCTACGAAATTTAGTTAAATTACAATAATATTTTCCATTCATTAAAGTGTGAATTTCTATGTTTTCAAAATTTATAATAAAAATGTTAATATATAACAAAAAGTTTTTTTAAAAAATCACAATAATTTAGGAGGGAAGATTAAATTTAAGATTTATGGTAAGTAAACTAAAATTAGACAATTGAAATCACATGGACTAAAATCAAACCAACTTCAAAGTATAGTAAGCAAAATAGTATTTTACTATTTTCAGTTCTACCTTACGATTATTTTTTAGTTGAGAGTTCACAAGCACAACTTTATTTTGCCTCAATTTTAATCTAATTACTCTTTTTTTTTTCTTCACAATTTAACCTAAAGTACTAACATGATGACTATTTTTTTTTTTGTTTTGTTTTTAGATTTTAATAATTAAGCTTATAAACATTACTTTTACAATATACATGTTTTCATTAAGTTAATCTTAAGTTTTTTAATATATAGTTTTTTGGTCTAAAAGTTTTTGGTGTGTTCTTATCAGTTACGTTATGGAGAGATGGACTTCGAGAGGTCGGTTGGTGGAGATCTATTGTGATAGCCTTAGGCTTAAGTTCAATGATTCTACAGCTTTTGATAATAAAAACTGCAAAGTTGATATTTGAGATTTTCATGTTGTTGTGTTGTTCTTGCTCAATAATTATTGATCCCAAAGATTTGTAACTCAATGTTTTAATTGTGTTATTTTTTACAAATAGAGAGAGTTCTTGTAATTGCTTATTTTTTATTGAATTTTCATGATTTAGAGTTTGCTTTGGGAAGAGTTGACTAAGATTATATAATTTAATAATTAATTTGTTGGATTATAATGGTGAGGTAGAAATAAACCTCTAAAACTAATTCATTACATGGAGAAAAGACAAAGAAAGTCTCTCTTTCTCTTCTCTAAATTTATTTATTAAGAAAAGAATAATTCTTTCTTCTATGTGAAGCTTGATGGATTGTTTCTTCTTCTTCCTTCTTTGTCTCCACAAAAATGGAAGTTACCTACCACTATTTTACACTAAAAAATATAATAATAAAAGAAAACAAAAGATAAAATGATCTCGATTACTTTTACGAGTTGTTTAGTTTAAGGTTTTATAGATGTCTGGGAATCAAAGATCACTATATTTGGTTGTGTTTGAGAAATGGTATATATTGTGAACAAAAATTCTATGTTTGTGTTTAATTTATGAAATTAAGCATGAACAATGTTATATAATTGTAAAACTTAGTAATTTATTATTAAAATTAACCGAATAATATATTTAATGAAACGTCATATTAGTTAGAATCGGATACTTAATCACTTTGATAATTAATTAAGTTCAATGTTGCATCACGTATGATGCTTAACATTCTATGGATTAATTCTATTAAAACACATGTTTTCTCTTAAAATGCTTAATTAGTGCAAACTTTCAAATAGGGATTTCTTGGTGAAGACTAGGGTCGAACTCGCAGATTTGTTTTCCAGATTAACCTAGCAATGGGGATTTACTGAATTTTAGTAGATTTGAGAACATCAAAGTTCATGACTGTTGTTCAATAAAATCGGAGAGGATTAAAATTTCAAAGGAGAAAATGTTTAATATGGAAGTAATGAAGATGTTTAGATGATAGACATTATGTGGTGTCGTTAATGTGGCTACCATCTTTTAACAGCAACAATGTAAATAAATAAAAAATAGGAGAAAACCTCAATGCATTGTTTTGTATTTTTGGAGGGGTAAGATACTTCAATACCACAAAGTAGTTATAACATCTCAAGTCCAAAATTCAGATCAGGATTCGAAATTTGGATTCGACAACTAACGGTCCCGACATTTCCCTGCGTCCCCTGCAACCTGACAACATCATCCATGTCGTCCTTGCTTGTGTTCAAGACTTATTAGAGTGAAAGTTGTCCTATAAACCAACACGGGATCCTTTCAGCATGTAAGACGGGATCCTTTCAGCATGGTTTGTCCTCACTCATATGCATCTTAGAAAAATTTCCAGAAGGTCACCCAATCTAGAATTGTTCCAAGTTAAGCAAGCTTAACTTTGATGTTCTTATGTTTGAGCCACAAAAAAGGAATGTGCACCTTGTTGGTATAGGTAACTTTCTTAACTTTACTTTCATGTCCTCCGAATCTCTCGCATTCAGATGTGACATCGATACATTCATAAGTCTCATTTTTGTGCAACACTGCGGTGCCCAACTTAGCGTCGCAACGCATCTCCTTGAAGAGTTCAGCTGCGCCGAAGACGGTTACCTGCAGTGCCGCAACGCTACGAACTTTTACATCGTGTCAATGCGCACACCTTGCGTGCATGATGTCGGCCAAAATGTTATATTATCCCCTTTTCGTTGTATTTTTTATATCACTCTTTCACTTAGAACTCAATACCCATTAGTTAGGGCTTTTCAATTTTGTAAACTTCTCTCCAAATTCATCTATAAAATTCTCTCTTTCAATTATTTGAAGATGTCTTTTGTGTTCCAATTTCCTCTTGAAGCTACTCCAAGATCAATGAAGAACTAAAAGGTACCTTCTTGAGAATGGGTCTTTAGTTAATCTCTCTTGAGAATTATGTTTTGATTGCATCTAATTTCAATTTTTAATTGAATTCCAATCTTATTTTTGTATGAGTTCTTGTTTGAATGACTTGATCAATCATGAGAGCATGAAACTTTGTTTAATTTCTAATCACAGTAAGCATAATATTTTAAACAAGGTTGATTAGAAATTCTTCAATTGGTTTTAAGCATGTCTTTCCTTTTAATCTTTTCTTGAATTGCCCAAATAAAATTCAATTAATTAATCATTCTTAAGATAGAGGTTTTCCTTGCTTTTGAATGTCACAATGTTGAAACCTAAGATCTTAATGCAAACTTAAAGAATGCATGGAAACTGCTAAGATGAAAATGCATAATTAGTTTAATATAAACCTTGATGCAATTCTTGTTCATTAATTGAGGTTAATTAGTTTCTTTAACTAATTAGTCGTGGTTTGATGTAGAATGCAATGTTATTATTTTTTCAATGATAGAAACATTGGCTAGGAATACCCATTCTCTCTTTTAATATTGATTAAGAGAAAGAATTTATCATTTGTGCCCAAATTTTATAAAACCCCAAAAAGATTTACTTGCTTTGTTTACTTAGCATTAATTCCATAAAAAACCCCTTCACAATTTAGAATTCTGGATTCTTTTTTTATTGAAGATTTGTTATGCTAAACAAAATTTCCTTAGGTTAACTTCTTTTTTACTACGTTTTGTTAGTTTCTTGATTGAATAAGTTTGGGTTTACAAATATACTTTGTTGTTTGGAGTTTGAGTGAGCTTTAACCCTCTTTATTTCTAGCGATATCGCTCTTATCACTACCAACAAATTGGCACCGTTGCTGGGGAATTTTGGTAATAGGTTCCAAGTTTTTAGTCACAATAATATTGAATTCTAAAAAAAATCAAAAAGAGATTATGTGTTTGTTAATATATCCTTTGATGTATAACTTGCCCCTTCAGGAGTCTTGAGTTTGATTGCTTTATAGATATAACTCAGAAGGAGAGGCGAATTCGAAGGGAAAGAAGAGAAGAAAGGCTTCACCAAGATCAAGATCAAGATCACGAAGAAGAGTTGAAGAGCAAAAAGTTTTAAGAAGAGAAGAAAATCCAAGAAAAAAAGAAATGAGCGAAGCAAGAGAAAGAACCTTGAGAGCTAGTGAGGCCAGACCTAACGTAAAGACCATTTTGCATCGTTGATCTGGAGACCACCATTGAGTTAAAACTGGGACTAATCCACCTCTTCTCCATCCTCAAAGGGAGTTCGAAAGAAGACCCACACAGACATTTGAAAGACTCATATGGTTTGTGATGGAATGAGACCTCATGGAGTCACTGAAAAACAACATAATTTGAGGGTCTTTCGTTTTCCTTGCGAAAAAGATGGCTTTACTACCTTTTACTTGAATCCATAACAATATGGAATGGTCTAAAGAAGAAATTTCTAGAAAAGTTCTTTCCTGCTTCGAGAGTTCACAGTATAAGAAAATAGATCTACAATATTAGACAAGTCGTGGGAGAATCGGGTCCAAATACTGGGAGAGATACAAGAAGTTATGTGCGAGTTTCCCACATCACCAAATCTCTGATCAGTATTTGATTCAATATTTCTACTCCGGTTTGTTAGCATCGGACCGAAACATGATAGATGCGGCCGACCTTGGTGATCTTGCTGATAAAACTTCATTGGAAGCAAGCGATCTAATCTCAACTATGGCGAAATTTTCTTAAAATTCTGGGACCAGAGCAACCGACGTGAACTTTTCATCTTTTAAAGAGGTAAATTAACTTAGATCTCATTTATCTAATTTGACTTCCCTTGTAGCATAGATGGCGAAGAGAGAAAATCAACAAGTCATGGTTTGTGGTGTTTGTGGCGTGCTTGGGCACCCAACGGACAAACGCCCCGAGGTCACAAAGAAGGTCAATGCGATAGAAGGCTTCAACAACAACATCGACACTTGAGATGGGAAAATCAAAGGCAACACGAGCTAAGGCCTTCCAATTCAACTTCTTCTTCAGGTATTTCTCTTGAAGATATAGTAAAAACTTTAGCTGACAACTCTGTTAAATTCCAATAGGAGATACACCAATTACAAAAAGATTATATACAACTTTCTCCTGAGACTAAATCATTGTAACATGAGACGAGGACCGACTTCACTAATCTCGACAAACAAATAACACAATTGACAACAATTGTAAGCAAATTAGAAAACAAAGGTAAACTACCCGCCCAACCGAAGCACACCAATGTGAGTGCTATAACTCTTAGAAGTGGAAAGAGTTTACCTCCAACCACTACAATGTCGAATGTTAGCCTCGATCCTCTTTCTTCCAAAATTGAAAGCGGGGTAAAGAATGATGAGAAAAACAAAACAATTCCTAAAGCTCTCTTTCCAAGTAGTGTTGGCACCCAAAGGAAAGGGGACTAGCAAGGATGAAGAGTTGTTTGAGGTGTTCAAAAAGGTGCAATTCAATATTAGTTATAATGTATTTCGTCATTTTTAATTAATTAGAAACTCCCTTGCTTCAATATTTGACATGGAGGTTTTTCTTTGAATTGAAGATACTTTTGACACATCTCTATATTATTATTTCTATTATTTTTTCAAATTTTCCATTTTCACAATTTTAAAATTATTTTGCTACTTATCCAAATAAAATCTGAAATTTTGATATTTATCTAGTCAGTTCATAGTTCTATTGGCTTTTAGACATAAGAAAGGATTGAGCTCAATAGAGTAAACATAGATAAAAGACTTCTAGGCCTGGATAAATATTATTCGATGAGAACTCTGTGAAACCACAATTTTGTTGAATGAAATCAACACCCCTAGGACGTTTTTAGCGAAGTGAGTTCTCAAATCAATTGTTTATTATATTAAACTTGACGCGTACACTAACATATGTTAGGTTCAGAGAGGGAGAGAGGGAGCGAGAGGACGCGTACACTTAACTTGCATGTGTTATGTAGAGAGGGAGAGAGATAACTCATACAATTAAGGTTTTCAACCTTTTTAAAATCAATTTGTGTGGTCGATTGAGTTAAAATTTTGACAACGTGTTCTTGAACGATGGAGATTTCTTTCGAAACTATCAACCGGCATATTAGAGGGTGCTTGGGTGCCAGTACTTCAAGTGATCAGTTTTTATAATTAAAATTTATTTTTTGTAATGTTGTCGTTTATTGTTGAGATTTATTATCTTGAGATATCTATTGTTGTATGCCTCTAGTTATGACTAGACCGAAAAACTTTTATGGTCCATTAAAATTATAGTAGAGATTTTGACTTCGATATGTAGCTTTTTATCCTGGACCTTAAGAAGGTTCTTGCATGTTGTTATGTCATATGCTTGATTGCGTTATTATTAGTTCTACTCCATTAGTTTCTATTAGATTCATATAGGAGGAGATGATGATTGGTTTCTAGAATATAGAGGACATTTGAGACAAGGAGTTGGCTATTATTGTCAAGTTATTATAGTTGAGTTATAATAGTTTGTATTTAGGGTGTTGATTAGTTTAGTTTGGGTTATAATAGCATGTGTTTAAAGTGTAAACTATTTTAGTTTAAGAATAAAATAGTAAATATTGTAGCAAATGAGAGTTTTGAAATAATATTGACTGTACCTAATTGAAAACTACAAAATAGTATTTACTATAGTAAGAGATGATCATTATAGTCTTAGGATAGTTCTTGCCTCAAACGCTTTCATAATGTTTATCCAAACATGCGATGAATGTTCTCCCGAGATGACTTTAGGATCCAAGTACCCTTTGCTATGCCATGAATAGTAAGCTTGATGATGGGTCAGCTAGAAGTGGTGAACTTGGAGAAAAACAAAAGCCTCCAAAGATGGGATACCTCATGATGAGCTGTCATTTGGACTTGCATACATATATATTCATAATTTTAATTTAATCCATTCATTAAATTATTAATAATTGATTGACTAATTTTTATTATAAATTCTCAAATATAATATACCTAAAAAAACAAGCTCAAAAATAAATGTTTACATAAAAAGTTAAACACAAAGTGCAAAATGAAGGAGAATCTAATGGAAATTCAGACAGCAAATACAATAATATGGACAAGGAAAGAGTAATTGAGCCAATAATAATTAACCTTAGTAGGACAATCTATTATTTTGGACATTTTTTAATTTTTTAAAAATTAAATTTATAAACTCTACTTAAACTTATTTATTTTACTATTTACTTTCTAAGTGCGTATTCAAAATTTATATCGAAATTTGAACTTAGAAAAATATTATTTTTAAATATAGCAAAATAAACTAAAATATTTATAAAATATAGCTTTCAGATCTATCATTGACAGACACTGATAGACTTATATCAATGTCTATTAATATTAGTGATAGACACTCATAAAAGTCTATCAATATCGGTCATTGATATGATCTGAATTTTTTTTATATTTTTAAATATTTTCAATGGCCACATATTCAAATAATATTACGAATATTTAGGGACTAGATGCAAATTTTAATAATCCACCAAATGCATTGAATTATAATAATGAAATATGAAAATAATATACATAGTATACAGAGATAAATCAAGCAATAACTGAATAGGCCATGCTCTACTATGTTTTACACCTATCTGACCCACCAATAATATTGCAATAAAATTTAATTATTATCCAAATTAAAATCAACCAACAAATGATCCATACATGTTGGAGTACTAAAATTTATAATTTCTAAGAATATATACCCAAAAACTTGAATTATTGATATATAAACCTAGATTTGCAAGATCTAAACTTTAGTAATATATTATTTGGTTCTTTATTTTTAGTTTCAAAATTAAGCTTTAAAAAATTTACACCTCTAAATTTCTTGGTTTGTTTTTAAATTTTGGTTAAGTGGTCTTTCCAAATATAATTAAAAAAAATTCACAAAATATTTAGACAAATTGCAAAATATCACTTAAGTCCAAAACTGATTTACACACAATTTTGCTATTATGTATAAATATTTTGCCAAACTTTTTTATTTTTGACAATTTTCCAGCTAAGAATACAACTATTATACGTTTCAAGGGGAAAAAAGGCATGAAAATAAATTGAAAAAAAATATATGTTTAAAATTTTCAAAATCAAATAGTTACCAAATAGGGTCTATGTAAAATTAATAACTCAAGAGACTATAACAAGTATAAATTGACTCAAAATTTATTAAATCTAAGGAATAAAAAATGCCTAAATATATCAAAGATCTCTCCGTGAACTTAAGCATGTGTCAACTAGTTAAGATATGTTATCGCTATTTGTTCTTAAACTATATAAAAAAAAAAGTATTTTCAAATAGAAAAAAATGAATCAAAATCTTTATAAATATAGCAAAACTTTACTTTCTATGAACGATAGACTATCTATATAGATCAGCGATAGATCGTGACATTTTGCTATATTTGTAAATATTTTTTTACAGTTTTTATCGTTTTTAAAAAATTCCCTAAAAAAGTACATGGGTTCTTTAATGCTTTTGATATATGTAAAACACATTGTCATATATACACAAAAACAAGAATCCTATGAAAAAGAACACACATGTGTACTACAAATGTTGTTTGTTTCTTCCTATATGTATTTGGTTTGTAAATGATATATTCCATCTCTCTCTTCTCTTTACAAACAAGACACAAAAACATTGACATTATTGTTCTAAAAACCAAACAAAAACTTCCAACAACACATAAATCTACACCAATACTCCCTCATCCACCTTCAATTTCATGCTTCTTCTAAATTCTCTTACCATTTCTCTTGTTTCATTCAATTTCATCATGCACCATCCTCTTTTCACTTTACATGAAACTTATATATCAAAAAAGCACTAAAAACAACCTTTTTACTTGAGTTTTGCCTAATCTTTTGATGTTTCATCTATTCCTTCTATGTCATTTTGAAATAATAATCTCTTGAAACTTTCAATTCTGTGTCTAATATCTCTGTACTTCAATCTATGGATTGCTTACATTATTTAAGGATTGTGTGACAAGTGATTCTTCAAGCATATTCTTTTAAATAATGCACGGTTGGTATGTTAAGTAAAAATGTAATGACAATAACTCATGAAACATAAAATTGAAAACTTTAGATCTTGTTAATAACTATTTGATCTTTTGTTTTTGGTTTTTCAAACTAATATTTTCTCTCAATTTCTTACCTTCGTTTTAATCCTTTTAAGCAAACGAAATTGATTCTTGACAAAATTTCAAAAGCAAAATAGATTTTTTAAGAACTTGAAAAAAACGTGAATTCATTTTGAAAAATATTGGTAAAAAGTAGAAAACAAAACAAGTAATTCAAAAGTGGAAGGATTATGTTTATAGGCCAAATTTTTAAAAACTAAGAATAAAAAACCAAATAGTTATCGAATAGAATTTAAAATTTATTAGAATTGATTTCAAATATGAAGGTTCAATAGATAAATCTCGTGAATTTATAGATCGAACACGTAATTTAACCGTGTATATATATGTATATATATATATGTGTGTAAATATACAAACACTTTAGGGTTTTATACACTTGTACACCTTCTTTTAGAAGAAGAAACCCTATAAAATAAGCCAAACAAGGATTCTACCTCTCCTCTTCCGGTGGCTTCAAAGAAGCTTTGGTCAGAAAGTTTCCTCTTGCTCACAACTCTCTGCTTTCTCGGTGTCGACGGGCAGCTTCGTGCGATCGGAATTCGATGTCGGAGTGATGTCGGTGTACGACAGCTCCCTCCCTCACCATCCGCCGCTACCTTAAGTGGCTCTCCGCTACCTTCCTCCGTGCTGCGATCACCGTCTTCAAGTGGCTCTACTGTTGCTAATACCTTCTGTTGATCAGATTTGTGAAATTGAGACATGGGGTTGAGAGAGAAAAAAAAGAGAGATGAGGTTTGAGGAAGAGAAAGAGAAAGGGAGAATTGGAATTTATAGGGTTTTTTTTTTTTTTTTTTTTTTTTGAGGGATTATTGTAAGGGAAGATTAGGATGAGAATGGAAAAATGGGATAAACTTCCCTCGTACGCTTTGTGTAAAATCTTTGGTTTATAAAATATTGGGATCTGAGTTGTTTAGGGCTTTAGATTTTCCATTGTTGTTAACAATGACATGACACAAAAATATATAAAAGTCTTTATCTTCTCTCTCATTAAATAATACAACTTCTTCAATAATTTCCCTATTCCCATTGGATACCCAATTCCTATTTTTGTATTCTTACTACCTTTTAATTAAATTATACATCGATTTTTATTTGGTAACCATTTCATTTTTTATTTTTAAATGTTAGGTCGGTTTACATCTTTTTAAACTATAATTGTTGATTTTCTTAACTCAAATTCAAGAAACGAAAAACGATAAAAAAAAAATTAGTTTTTAAATTTCGGCTTGGTTTTTTAAAACAATAGTAGTATTTATAGCTTAATTTTTCAAAACTAAAAATAAAGAACTTATCAAATGAGAGCCTAAGCGATTTGGAAAGACTTTTCAAGTGCTTATAAATAATTTTTAGAAGTAATTATTAGAAATAAAATCAATAATGTTCAAGGATTGAATATAGACAAAAAAAACATTTTTTAAAAACCATTACTAGTGATGTAATTCAAACAATATCTGTTTGGTTTAACTTTCAAGAGTTTAATTTTAAAAATAAATTATTTTAAAAAAATCAAAAGGTTTGACACCTACTTAAAATACTTTTTAATTTAAAACATTTACAAAGTTTATTTTAAACCATTTTTATATCGAAGGAAATTGTTAAAAAGGACAAAATTGTAAAATATTTAAACTTCATGTCAAAATCAAGTGTAGTAGGTTTTTTCTTTACTAGCGTTTTGTCATGAAGTATAAATAGTTTTTTTATTATTTTTGAAAAATGACTTTTTTAAAAAAGTATTTTTTTTTCTAATTAATGCAAACAAACTTTTTAGTCTCTTTGCTTTAATATTGCTCTCAATTGAGTCTTTATGCTAATTGTAATTTATATAGGATATTGTTATTTTACTTTTTGACTAAAATTTGCTAGATATCATTAAAAACAAAAAAAAATTAAATAAATCTACAAAGTCATTTATGGTTGTATACTAAAAGAAAATTCATACAAATATCCCTAACCAAACGTTGTTGGCTATATTCCCACAATAATTCATGAGAATGTTATTTATGAGGACCAGTATTTTTAAATATAGCAAAATGAATAAAAAATCGATTTACAAAATATAGCACAAATTTTTATTTATTGATGATAGACTCTGATAAACTTCTATCATTGTTTACCAATGTCATTAAATTGATAAAAGTCTGTTCAATAATTTTTTATTTTACAATAATTTTTACATAATTATTTGAAGCCATTAATATACACCCATATATACTATATAACTTAAGTGATTTTTTTTAATGAAATAACTCTTTAAGTGAATTTTACTTCTAGTAAATTAGAGACCATGATTAAAAAAAACAGTGATCTCCTTTTAATAAAGTCGAATTAAACTTTTTATGATGCAACACATTAATATACAAAAGCTAACCAACAAAACACATTGTAAAATCAAATCTAAGCTTTTAGTGACATATTTGATCTCTAGGAATGAATAAATGAAGATCAAATTACATTCTACATGAGAAGTACTTAAAAAGGGTGACCAATATGTATTTATATCGAGTTTTTCAACCATTTAATTCTTAGGTCTTTAAATTTTAAAATAAGTTTTTCAACTTTTAATTATGTATTTAAATTTTCCGTATTGTGATATATATGAACCAATCAAACATCAAATTATTAATTAAACTTTATTTAATAATTGTAATATATTTTTAACATATTTTTCAGTTTTGTCTTTTTTAATAACATTTAACTAGGGTTAATTTAGAATTTTTACAATGAATTAGGGTTTCATTGGAAGACTATTTAAGTCTTGCCTTTAGGTTGTTTAAGCAATTTTTGATATTTGAAATTTTAGGGTTTTCTATGAATGAAAATTTTTTGAAGCCTCATTGCCCTTTTTTGCAATTATTGATTTAGAGTTGCATGCCAAGGATATTCAGGTAAGTTTGATCATCTTGCTTGTGGAGTGTTCGAACTTGGAGTGAAGAAATAGTTCTGTGTATCTCTTGGTCTTTGACCAAAGGGTAATCAAAATCAAATCCATTACCTTAGGTCGTTATCGAATTGATTTGAGAGTTTTAGAAATTTGTTATTAGTGGTTCACCAATAGAATTCCTAAATTTCAAATTCTAGGGTTTTCATATCATATTGACTACTAACTAGGCTTCCAAAGACCCAATTTTATATTAAATAGATGAAATAATTTTTTAAATTGTTCAATGGGACATACTTAATAGACAAAAATTTAAAGTCAAAGAGTAAATATAAACTTTATAATTTTGATAATAATTATTGTAATAATAAAATCTCTATGTTCAAAGATTAACTAAAAGATATGTATTTGAAGAAAATACAAAAATGAAAGGTCATATGAATAATTTATGAGCCAACATTTTGGATAAAAACAAAACATGTGGGGAATGGATGGGTGAAATAAAATGGATCAAATTCTATTTATTCCAACACAAACCACGTACCATGTTTGTTTGTAATTTAAAAAAAAAAAAAAAAAAAAACATTTCTTTTGTTTATTATGTTGGAATCCAAGTTCTTAGGATTCTCATTTTCTCACCACTTTATAATGCTACCAAAGTTACTAAATTATTTATTCACATGTCGATTTATGTTTATTTTTTTGAAAAAAAATAAAAATGTTTTTTTTTAAATTTATGCAATTATGGATCACAAAAATTTAAAAATAAGATTTAAATTGATGATCAAATACATGTTTACTGTGTATAATAAATTCTAGATTGTCTACCAAACATGCATGCAAGGTACTATCTTAAAAATTCGTGAAAATTTAAAACTACATTTTGAGTTTTAGATCGGCTTATTAACTACATTTGGATTTTTTTTTTTTTTTTTTGGTTTTTCAAATTTACCCGAATTTTTTAAAAAAAATCTTTTTAATGTAGAAAATCTCTAAAGATTTAGTTTTTATTTTTACTTCAGATTTGAATGTCAGTGTATCTATGGTTTTATTGTTGAAATTAAAAGCTCTGATTGATGTGAAATATGACCCCAGCTATTCTTCCATCTCAACTACAAAATTTTGGTTCACAATTTTAATAAAAAAAAAAAAGAGTAAATTTACTTAAATTAATGTAAAATAAATTAAGGCTAAAATATCTTTATTGTTGTTCTATTTTTCGTATTTATTGTTATTTATTTTGGCAAAGGTAGTATATATTGTAATTAAGTTTTTAGGTGGTAAAGTCTAAATAATACAAGAATAAATGGTTAGAGAGTAAATTGAATGGATGAATGAAATCTTAGAATATTTGGAGGGAGCATAGCAAAAATAATTTAAAACTATTTAAATTAATTTGACATATATATATATATATATTGGATTGGAAGTGAGGCATGTGCATAAAATTCAGAGATGAGTTTGATTAAGATGGGTCCAGTTGGTGGTTTGCAGTTTGGAAGCAGAATGTCATTTCTAAGTTTCTGTCTCTTTTCTCTACCAATTGTCTTTACCCTTAGCCTTCCCCTTTAGCTGCTGCTGCTGCTGCTGCTGCTGCATTGGATACCATTTCTTGTCTTTCCCATTTCCATTTCTTCCGATGCATGCAAAATTATTTTAGATACACATACTTTCTGCCCTATTCATTCATTCATTCATTCACATCTCTCAACCCTCAAACTTTCTGTCTTCACTTTATATTCCTCACATTCATTTTGCCTCAGCAGTTTCCATGCTAAACACTGCCAGAGTGAGAATTTTTGTTGGTTAAATTATAGAAAATGTCTCTCAATTTTGTACGTTTAGTTTAACAAACGTACATTTCAACTTTTAAAAGTTTGAAAAATATTTTCACATTTTTAATAAGTGTTCATAAATACGTTTAGCGTTAGTTTTGGATGAAAAACGTTAAAGTTTTGTTTCAAAAATATCCTTGAACTTAAAAAAAAAAAAAAAAAAAGTCAAAAACTACTATTTGTTATCTCGTTGAAAAAAAAAACTCTAAATAAAAAATATATATATATTTCTATCGTTACTATAGCGATAAATTTATTTAAGGTTGTTAGGTTTTATGAGATTTACAATATTTGTTTTATGGCTTCAAATATTGAAAATTGCAGTGTTGTTGTTTTGAAAAATGGTTGGTCTACCAAAATGTTGATTCTATAAGATACTTTCTTTATCGGTGGTTGTCTTTTCTATTTTTCCCAGTAACATCTTTCTTTGTTCAGTGTGCGGTTTCTCATTTGTGATTCTGACGTGCATATTTAAAGGACACTTAGTCCTCCGATTAGAGTTTTGGTCATCCAGTTTGTCTTAAGAGCAATATTTGTATTATCTTGTTGTAGCTGTTTCGGTTTGTATTAGAAGAAGGGAACATTACATGTATTAGAGACATACATCATTCTCTATGCTATAGTGTATTGTGGTTTATTGAGAAGGGATTCTCTAAAGCATAGAAGGAGCCTAAATTTTTCAACGAGATATTAACATTTTCAAATAAATTTATCATTATACTAAAGAAAGAGATATTTTTAATTATTCATAGTTATTTTTGTAACAAGCTATGGACGATTTTAGTTCATATTCTAATTGTGAGAATAGTTTTTTTATTGTTTTTAAGTTCAAGAGTATTTTTGAAACTTTTCAATAGTTTAAGGATATTTGAAATAAAACTTTAATGGTTTCCATTCAAAACTAACGATAAGGGCATTTTTGAACCATTTGAAAGTTTGAGGGTATTTTTGAAACTTTTGAAAGTTTAGGGTATTTTTTACACAAAATGTAAAGTTGGGGGTGTTCTTTATAATTTAGCCTTCCTTTTTTTTATGGGGGATTTATATATTTCAAAGTGACTAGTTTTAAAAATCTTAAAATTTATTGAATTTTGTACCTCTCACAGTTGTGCTCTGTGAGATGATGCATAATAACTTTATTATCTATCTTATCAAATAAATCTTTCTCAGTATATTTTACATGATATATATTTATTCATCTATTGGTCTCCCATTTAATAATGGGACTGAGTCTTTATAATACTCATCGTAGAAAATGTACTTTTATGGTAGTTGTTGTAGCTGGTAAAATCGATGCTAAGGTGAGCAACCGATAGACTAATGACTAGATTTTATCTTTAATTGTCCTCACCATTTTTTGGGAAAAGATCACCAAATACTAGTTATCTCAACAAACATATCATCCGATGACACAGATATTGAAGTTAGTTTTAAGAATAAACCTATTGCATTGTCAGTGCATCGATATAACGATCCATTAACTTAAGAATGGAAGAAAATGTGTGTTAAAAATGAAATGGTAAATACGACCCATTTACTCCTAGCCAAAAAAAAAATGTTTTCAATCTCTAATTCGATGAGATTTAAGTTTTGATTTGGTAGGTAGATTTTAAGATTTATACTTTTAACCAAATTGTATTTATTGAATACTTCATTGGTATTGTCTATTAATTAATTTAAAAATTATGAAGTCAAATTTTAAAATTAATTTTAATAATAATGAAATATAGTGAAGCATAATTAATTTTGATTCTTTTAAATTAATTAATCACTACTAGAAAACTAGGATCTAACAACATAAAATATGTGTCACGAACAGTTTCTGTGACACATATTTTACGTTCTTGAAGTCCCTGTAAAGATAGAACATTTAACGACATCACCGAAAAAGAGTCGTTAATATTCCTTACACGACATTGATTTAACGTTGATAATCAATTTCTCCTAACATTTAAAACTTGTCATTGTTAACTAGACGACATAACGAAATTGTCATTGTTCAGGACCAAATTGGTTTAGGGTTTTCGTTATATTGACGATAATTTTTTGTCATGGATTAGTGTTTAGTAACAATTAATTACAATAATGTAATTATTTATTTATACATTTTTTTCCTTGAAAAAAAATCCAATTTGGGATCGTCATGAGACACGTTTACCCTGTCATTTTTCATACAATTTAAAGAATAAAGTAGTCATATATCTGTAAATTGATCTATATATTGATAATGAAGAATTAAATTACATTGTCAAAGCAATATACGATATAGGGTTTTACAAGAATCTATTACATAAAGCATTACAATAAAATACATGCCATATATCCTTAACAAAAAAAAAATGTGAAAAGTAACATATTCATTGCTACATGTTTCTATGTTCCTCTGGTTCTTTGAAAACCTACAAAATCGCAGAAAATGAATGCTAAGTACATGCGAATATTGAAGATTTCTTGCAATGTAATTTTTTTACCTACACAAAGTGTTGTAACATTATCCAAATTAACAAGCACTCACGATCAACATAACAAGCACACAAAAAGTTTATAAACACATCGAACTCAATTGAAACCATAACATCAACCAAATTCATTTAAACAAATACATAAATATAAACTAAGAAACACGACTAAAACAGGAGTTTAAGGCATGTAAACATAACAACTAAACACTAGAAAAAATGCTTCTAAGGCATACTTTTCTCTACACATCATCAAAGTTAAAAATATCACCATTCATATTTTTTTCTCTTTTTCTCAAAACTTCCTCCCATAGCCATGGAATCTCCCTTGGCCTCTGAAATAGTAAATATGTCTAATTTACTATATTTATTTAGTTATATCTGTAGTTGTAACTAAATAAGTAACTCAGGAT
>JBBPDJ010000004.1:3310482-3376852 GCA_037974625.1 Cucumis cinereus
AATATGAAAAATTATCCTAATTATCCTAAAATAGTATATATAATAAGTTTAGATTGATCCTTATGAACAATTATTTATATTGTTAAGGTTCATGGCACACGTTATAAATGGAGAGCCAACAGTTTTCCATACCAGGATGGCCACTAAAGTCGGATATGCACTGTAAGCATAGAGATTAACAAACAAATTAATTTAAAAGAAACATGAAGAAAGTAAGACGAGGCAATGGATGAATATAATAATGAGCAAAGTGGAAAACCCATCTGTGAAAAACGACCAATTTTATTTTTTTTTTTTATGAGAAATGGATGAATATAATAATCGTGAAAGAAGATAGACAACATGACCAGGTATGATCCCTAAGCCTAGCAAGAGAAGTCATGCCAAAGGATTCAACTTGAAGGTGTCAAGTAGAGGGAATATTGGGTTTAACCCTTATGTTACCAAGACAGGATGCAACTAACACTAAGTATACAAAATATGAAATCCAGAAACGTCTTCATATAATAGAAACAGCTCAGAAGTTCTTTAAAGAAAACAATGTAATGATATGTATTCATGAACCTTGCGTGTAAATATCAAACGTCAATTTAAATTAAAGGAGTGGTTAAGCAGGGAGGAGGAGAGATGATGGGCCAGAGAAATGTACCTCGTCAAGGAGTTCACTTTTTCTTTGACCTGCTTCAACTGCTTTCGAAGCTTTTTCGTGCCAACCGTGTTCAAGAAGCCAAGCAATATGATCTTCAGCATCCCTAAGAAAAAATAAAACATACAATCATGAAAACATACAGATACATAGGAAAAGATACATGGTGTAGTTTCTTTTGCACTGTTTAAATGACATGGTGAATATATCGAAACATTGCAATTTAAAAGCCCAAATTACCAAAATCTAAGGATCCGTGGAGAAGTTCCATTTAATAGCATCCTCATGTTGTCCATGTCATAAGAGTTGTTAGCATACTACATAAGACATACATATTGTTTTAAAGATGAAAATATGCAAACTTGTTTATAGTTGTTTGAATTTTTCATGTTGTCCATGTCACAAGAGTTCTTCCTCCAGTGATTACCAATTAAAAGTGCTAGGTACAACAATAAATGAGAAGTCTATAGTTATAAAACAACATAGATTAAAAACCGACCTGGGCTTTACAATTACTATGTCTTTTGGGGATACGATATAGTACAGAGGTTCAACACCCGCAGCCCACTGACCATCAGCATAGCTGCTGCCTACACTGACATAAAGAAGTATTTGAACATTTAAGACAATTTACCTTCTGCTAAAAAAATTTATATTCTTCCATAGATATAAATTAACCTACAAAAGGAGCATGTGCAAGGGAATAGTCTTTTGCCAATGCTCAAAACCATGTACAGGTAGGGCATCGGTAGATAATTCATCATTGTTCCATGTTACAACACGAACTTCTGGTCTTTAGGCATTTTCCTACTTGAAAGTGATTTACGTAAAAGTTTTTGCATTTCTATGCACAAATGAAGTAATTCAGCATCAAACTCAATTAAGCACAACTAAGAAAAAAACAATTTACGAATGCAACGCTATCCTACGCAAATGGTATGCCTAGATGGAAGTGTACCTGGGGAAAAACCCAACATAAAGTGAACCAAAATACATCAACACAACACAAATTAAACCTACAAAATAAATGCACTACTTCTTATAGAATTTGAAATCGAAAGAAAGACGAAGAAATCAATCAAATAGCTCATGCCTCTACGTTAAATCCTACCCAAATTTAAGAGTAAACCCTGCCGAGAAAAAGAACGAACAATAAAGAAATTAGGGTTTACTTGAGCGATGAAGACGAAGACGATGAAGACACGGGAGAAATTAGGGTTTTGCGGATGAAATTTCTTTTGTGTAAATGTGCGCGTGATGAAGACGATGAGACACGAGCCTGAGAGATATTTTAGCAGACGATGTAGAGCTTGTTCGCGACGAGACGAGGAAGAAAGTTGATTTTGGGGGAAATTGGGTGTAAGGCTTATGTTCGCGGACGAAATGAGGAAGGTTGAATTTGGGGGAAATTTTGCGCGGACGAATATGTGCGCAGACGAATATGTGCGTTTTGAACGATTAATAACCCCTTTCTTGACGGATAAAATCCGTCAAGAAAATATAACTACACTTGACGGTTAAAAACCGTCAAGTATTGTAAGACTTTTCCAAAAAAACCTTCATTAGTCCGCATTTTGCTTATTCTTGATGGTTTTTTACATTACTTGACGGATTTGTATAAAACCGTCAAGTAATGTAAAATAAAAAGTATAAAGTAAAGTCATTTTTGTAGTAGTGATTGCACTAAGATATGATACTTCTGGACCAAGAAGTTCTTCATTATCATTTCGAGGTCGAAATATATCTTTCTTCACATCTAGTGAACGAACTTGCATTAGAATGTTTAATGGATGTGCTTTATCCATATAAAACTTTTTCAAAACTTTTTCTGTATAAGTTGATTGATGAACAAATATTTCATCTACTAAATGCTCAATTTGCAAGCCAAGGAAAAATTTTGTTTTTCTGAGATCTTTCATCTCGAATTCTTTCTTAAGATATTCTATAGCCTTTGAAAGCTCTTCGAGAGTTCTAATTATATTTAAATCATCAACATATACAGTTATAATTGTAAATCCTCATTGTGATTTCTTTATAAAAACACATGGACATATTGGATTATTTTGATATCCTTCTTTCAACAAATATCCACTTAGACGAGTGTACCACATTCGTCCTGATTGTTTCAATCCATATAGTGATCTCTGTAACTTTATTGAATATAGTTCTCGTGAACTTGATTTATATGTTTCAGGTATTTTAAATCCTTCTGGAACTTTCATATAAATATCATTATCAAGAGATCCATATAAATATGCTGTGACTACATCCATAAGATGCATGTCCAAATTTTCATACACAGTCAGACCAATTCAAAATCTTAATGTGATTGCATCCACCACCGGAGAATATGTCTCCTCATAATCAAGACCAGGTCTTTGTAAAAAAAACCTTGTGCAACTAGTCTTGCTTTCTATCTTGTGATCTCATTATTTTCATTTCTTTTCCTCACAAATACCCATTTGTATCCAACAGGTTTGACACCTTCTGGTGTTTGAACTACTGGTCCAAAAACTTGACGTTTTGAAAGTGATTTCAATGCTGCCTCAATTTCTTCTTTCCATAAAGACCAATCTTTTCTCTGTTGATATCCTTCAACAGATTTTGGTTCAGGATCCTCATTTTTAAATATAATATCAAGAGCAACATTATAGGAAAAAATGTTATCAACAACTACATCAGTTCAGTTCCATCTTTTTCTTGTCGTGATATAGTTTATCGAAATCTCATTATTATCCTCAATTGCTTTATCTTCTTCAATATTCTTGTCAGGATTCAAAGTTTGAATTTTTTCTGAAACGTCCGTATCCTTAATCGAGTTATTGATTCCCTTTCTTTTTCGAGAATTTTTATCTTTGGAACCTACCGGTCTACCACGCTTCTGGCATACTCCAGATTCATTAATAACTACTTGTGGTGTTGGAATATCATTTTTTTATGAGACATTTGCAACTAGTATATGCGACTTAGTTACTTTCTTTGCAACTACAAATGCATCTGATAACATATTTGCTATATTTTACAAATGCATTATTTTCTGAACTTCATGTTCACATTGATCTGTACGATGATCTAAATGAGACAATAATGATGCATTCCATGTAATTTCTTTTTCCAACTTCTGTATTCCTCTCCCGAATGTTGGAAAATTTGTCTCATTAAAATGACAATCAACAAATTATGCAGTAAATATATCACCCGTCAGGGGTTCAAGATATTTAATAATTGATGGAGAATCAAATCCAACATATATTCCTAGCCTCCTTTGAGGACCCATTTTACTGTGTTATGGTGGAGCTATTGGAACATACATTGCACACCCAAAAATTCTCAAATGAGAAATATTTGGCTCATGGCCATATGCTAATTGTAATGGCGAGTACTTGTGAAAAGCTGCTGGCCTAATACGTACAAGTGATGTAGCATGCAAAATAGCATGTCTCCATATAGATGTAGGAAGGTTAGCTCTCATAAGCAATGATCTAGAAATTAATTACAAACGCTTTATAAACAATTCTGCTAAACTATTTTGTGTATGAACATGAGCTACAGGATGTTCAACACTTATCCCAATTGACATACAATAACTATCAAATGTTTGGGATGTAAATTCTCAAGCATTATCAAGTCGAATGTTCTTAATTTTGTAATCAGAAAATTGTGCTCTTAACTTAATTATTTGAGCAAGTAATATTGCAAATGCAAGATTTTGACTTGATAATAAACACATGTGTGACCATCTGCTGGATTCGTCTATTAAGACCATGAAATACTTAAATGGTCAACTTGGTGGGATAATAGGTCCACATATATATCACCATGAATTCGTCCTAAGAATGTAGGTGATTCATAAATTTTCACTTTAGTTGGTGATGGTCTAACTATTAATTTACCTTGAGAGCAAACATTATATGATAATTCATTAGATTGAATAATCTTCTGGTTCTTTAATGGGTGTCCATTGGAATTCTCAATAATTCTTTTCATCATTATAGACCCCTGATGTCCTAATCTGCCATGACAAATAGCAAATATATCTGGATTCATGAACTTCAGGTTCATTGTCGCATATGTTTCAATTACTCGTATATGAGTATAATATAATCCTGAAGATAAAGTAGACAACTCTTCTAATATACGTTTTTCATTTAAGACAGTAGAGATAATATAAAGATATTCTATCTTATTTTTTTTATTCATCTCAATATGATAATCATTGCAATGTATATCTTTAAAACTCAGTAGATTTCTCTTTGATTGACTAGAGAACAATGCATTTTTAATGGTTAATTTTGTTCCTCTAGGCAAAATAACATCTGCTTTTTCAAAGCCTTCAATCAAGTTTGCAGAACCTGATATTACATTTACTTTTACAATCAACATTGTCAATTTGAAAAAATATTTTTTATTTGTAAGTATTGTGTGTGTGGTTGCACTGTCTGTTAGACATAAATCTTATTTGCTCATTTTTTAATCACCAACGTATGAAAATGATGCATCTTTCTTCATTAAAAGAAAATAGTTACATTAAATAAAACAACACTTGTGATGTATAAAGGTTAACATTAACAAAACAAAACATGAAGATAAATAATAAAATAACAACATTATTCTAGCTGTTTTCAAAATCAAAAGAAACATTTGTTGTTCCATCAACTGTGTCGATCTTCTCTTCAGGAGATTCAAAGAAATCTGCCACATCAAAATTAGTCACATTGGATGGATGGAATATATCATTATCTTGATAGGCACAATTTGCTTCCACATTTTCCCCTTTTTTCTTCTCTAAGGAGGCTTGATATAAATCAACTAAGTGTTTCAAGGTACGACAAACATGTGACCAATGTCCGGTCATACCACATCGGTAGCAGATTTCTTCATCATCTTTTGTATTTTTATTTTATGGAGCTTTTCCTTTGTGATCATCGTTTCGTGTGGTTCTTTTGAAATTTGGATGATTAGAACGACCACCATGAAAATAATAATTATTTCTTCCTCTGCCACGGTCTCTACCTCGATCATGACCACAACCATGACCCCGTCGACGGTTAAAATTCACAACATTAGCTTCAGGAAATGGTGTTGTTTCAATTGGTCGGGATCCATGATTTTTCATCAACAAATATTTGTTTTGCTCAGCAACAATAAGACATGAGATGAGTTCAGAATATTTTTTAAAACCTTTCTCTCAATATTGCTGCTGCAGGAGCATATTCGAGATATGAAAAGTAGAGAATGTCTTCTCCAACATGTTCGCATCAGTAATTTTTTCTCCGCATAACAACAATTTTGAACTAATTCTAAATAGTTAAGAATTGTTATCACTTACTAATCGAAAATCTTGCAGCCTCAAATGCATCCAATCATAACGAGTTTGAGGAAGATAAACTAGTTTTAAATGATCATACATTTCTTTCAATTTACTCCACAACATATGAGGATCTTTTATCGTTAAATATTCTGATTTCAAATCCTCATGAATGTGATGACGAAGGAAAATCATGGCTTTCGTCTTTTCTTGATTGGTTGTTGCATTTTCTCTCTTAATTGTATCTCCAAGATTCATGGTATCGAGATGCATCTCAGCATCAAGAATCCATGGCAAATAGTTGCTATCGTTAATGTGAAGAGCCGTAAATTCTAGTTTTGCAAGATTTGTCGTGGTAACACTATCATAAAATATTATAATTGATGGGATAAAAACTTATCACAACGGAAGAATTACAAGACCATACACAATTTTAATTTGGGAAAAATTAAATACTAATACATTGAAAAAAAAATACAGAAACAATCTAGGCTAAGTATGATTTTTATAAACAAAAACTAAAAAAAAAAAAAAAAACTCACCCTCGTTGATGACTTTGAATTCTACCAAACTCCAAAGTGTTGTCACCACCACTAGAAACCTCTCTTATTATCTAAGTAATTGAGGTTGAATAATTATGGGAACCAACAGGGATTTACTTTAGGAATTTTTTGGAGAAAATATTGAGAGAGTTTTTTTTTTCTGCACACCTTCTGCAATTCAGACGCAGGGTTTCAAGCACACTCACAAAACTATTATGTTCTTCCCCTTCTTCACTGAAGAATGAGAGGTTAGAGAATAATTTGGGAAAACGTGGGAGCATTCCACGTTTCCCAAAAAAAAAAAATAACTCCCACAAGAGAGTTATTTAATTTTAATCTTAATTTTAATTAAATTAAAATTAAATTAATTAATTAAATTAATTAATTAAATTAATTAATTAAATTAAAATTAATCAATGTTTCATTTAAATCATATTTAAATAAATATCTCCCATATAACCTATAGTTTTAATTAAATTAATTTAATTTAATCTAATTTAATTAAATCTAATTAAACTAAACTATTAATTAATTCTTAAGATTACATTTTATACCTAAACAACTAAGGTATAGATTCAATAAAAATAAAATCTCATATATCAAAATCTCAAAAAAGTTAATTGGAACTTAAATTTAAAATATATTATACTATAGCCAAAATCGAAATAATATTATACTTTTTTTAATTATATAGAATTATTACTTAAAAATCCTAAGGTATACATAAGATTAGGTGATGCAAATAGTATATACCCAAACAACATAGCGTGCAAATAGTATATACCCAAACAACATAACCCTAAATCTACGACAACATATATTCGGTAACAAATGTTTGTTAATCAATTTCGGCAACACGACGGGTGGAAGAATTTTTTATGCGAGAATGAATCGGGAGTGGAAGAGGAATATATGGAATATGAGTTTTTATTTTCAAAAGATATGTTTATTTCCAAAACTAGTTAATTATTTTTAAAAAATTATAAAATATTAAAAGATTCTAAAAATAAGTGATTTTAAAGATTCCTAATTTAGAAAATCTTGTAATTAGTTATAGGGTAGGGTCTAAATATTAATTTGGATCTAGGGTATGTTCTAAATATTAATTTGGATCTAATTTTTTAGTAATTATTGAAGAAAGTTAGACATTATTGTAAATAATCCAAAACATTAACATTATTGAAATATAGAGCCCTTATTTGAGCCTAATACGTAGAAACCCCTTGTTTTTATAAGGGGCAACAGAAAAAATAGCAAAATTCAAGGTTTCATTTTGAAAAATAGTAAAAAAAATTTAAAATTATAAAAATAGCAAAATGAATTTTAAATTATTAATTATGAATTAATGATTGACCAAAATATCCCTAACTAATTTCAATTATATAAAATTCAAATCCTAACCACTCATATTTTACTACTATTAAAAAAAAAAATTTTAAATTCTAATATTTCTAAAATTCAAATCATACCTATCAAATCTTAACCATATTCCTATAAATAATTATCATTAAAAAAATCTAGAAACTATAAAAAAAAAATATTTTCAAAATAAATTATATTTTTTTAAAAAACTATAAACCACAAACATTTAAAATAACAATTATCTTAGTAAGTGTATAGTAAATTTAAAATTGGACAACCAATTTTCTACATGATAACTTCCTATAAATATCTTGCAGTTGCGATTGCAAATACAGTATCATTTAGGATAATAGAAAATGGGGCGATAAGATAAATGACAAATTTTTAATTATCATTTGGAAAAATGTCAAAAATAAAACTTAATTAAATAAATAGCAAAACTTTAAAAATTTAAAAACGGAATTTAAATTATCCCAATTCTACCCCTAATAATTCCAAAACTAATTTAAACACAAACATTCCAAATACACTATAATTAAAAATAATTAAATACCTTACAAACTCATCAAATCACATTAATTGTGATGATGATTATTTTCAGGTTCTCTCTCCAACGTCTGAAATTAGTATCACGCTTCTCAGTGCAATTCAAAATGCAAACTTTATACACTTCACCTCTTCAACTCTCAAACGTTACTCTCCTTCCTCATCTCAATCTACTGGTTCCGTCTTCAACTCCGTTCAATATTCCAAACCTAAACGTTGAATCTGTGAGTCGGCCCTTCCTTCAGTCCACTGTAATCAGGCGGAGCGATCTACATTCAGCAGTTGTCTTCATCAGAAATTTCTAACGTCTACGACAAAATTTCAACCCAAGATTTCGTTGTTGCTCAATTGCATTCCTCTCGATTTTAAAACAGGTTCTTATTCTTCTCTCTTTAAAGTACTACTCCTATGCTTTTAACCGAAACACATGCACTTATTTGTCGTTCGATCCTTAAACCTCGCTGTTAGATTTTATTTTATTTTTGTTGAGATATGTTAGGAAAAATATATGAAACATAATTAATTTTATGAATTTAATTTAAAATGAAATTGTATCTTTGTTAGTTAGAAAACCATGTTGAATAAAGAAATCCAATATTCCCCTATATTTTAGGTATCTTCAACAACCATTAATAAAAAATATTTAGCTACGTTTTTTATAATAAATATAGATAAAAACTAAAGATATGAAAAAAAAAAAGTGAAGGAAGAACAAGAGTCAGTGAACGATTGAGAGCTGCCGGATTAAGTGAGGGAAAAATGCAGGACAACAGTAATCCAACATTTATCGACCTCGAAGACGAGGTATCAACAACAACACACAAATCATTATGAGGAAATTTTTGATAAAACTGTCATAAGCCAAATAATGTCTTTATCATCGACAATTCTAATAAGATTAAAATTGTTAGAGGCAGCCCAATAAACAGTCAACTGAGAAACAGAAATATTGGAAGAAGGAAACAACTTGCTTTGGATGCAATCTTGAAACTGTTGGAACAAAGAATCAGTTGGAATTTCTATCTCAGCAACACGATAATCATTGTACTGGGAGCTGTCATTTCATCTACCATAAAAAATCATCCTTACTTGTTGTACAAC
This sequence comes from Cucumis cinereus, assembly GCA_037974625.1. Classification (NCBI taxonomy): domain Eukaryota; kingdom Viridiplantae; phylum Streptophyta; class Magnoliopsida; order Cucurbitales; family Cucurbitaceae; genus Cucumis; species Cucumis cinereus. The sequence goes on from JBBPDJ010000004.1 coordinate 3,319,988, forward strand.
CATTGGAACAAAAGACGTTTGGAATATGACAATTTTACGAAGAACTGAAGAATATAGGAAAAATATAATGAAATCTATCAGTTAAAATAAGTGGACTAAAAAACTAGAATTATTCCACAACAAATCTCAAAAATAAAATTTTAAATGTCTTCCATAATCTTCAAGAATCAATATTTACTGTAAATACATAAACATATTAAAATAAATAATTACCCTTAATTAAACTATAAAATCATAAAAACCCTATCTTCTACCAAATCTGACGTTTTTAATCAAATGTATATAATATATAATAATATTAACCTTAATTATGTTAAGATAATTTAGAAACTATAAAACAATCCAAAAATCCTATAATTAGTTATCTTCAAAATAAATTAATATTATAATATAAAATCAGAATAAATGATTCTCCTAAAAATCAGTTAAAGATTTGAATATTTGAAATAGTTATTTGCACGTCAAACAAATATTATGAATTAAAAAATCTAAAATAGATTTGCAGATTTTCCTAAAAAACAGAGAATAAATCGGTACCTGGTAACAAACATCCTCCACGTTTATTACTCAAACTTTAAAACAAAAGAATCAAATATTTGAACATTCCGCAATTATCAAATACTCTGTAGATAAAAAAACTGAAATCCAACATATGAGGGGTAAAAACGAAAACTGAACAACGTGATTTCCGTCCCCTTTTGTTTTTTGCCAAAAAAATTTTAATTCTAAATTTTTTGCTAAAAATCAAAATGACACCTTAAATTTTGCCATTTTCTCCAATTTCCCATCATAATAACTTAATTAGGCCTGGTTTTCAATCCATGTTTATTTTTTAGGCAAAGGTGAGAGGAAGTCGGCTAGTGACAAGAAGAACCCGTAGCAATGTCTTTGGGGACTATTATGACATGATGCTTCTGCGACCATGTTTTATGATTTGATTGTTGATGAAAAGTTTTGTTATTTTCAGCTTATGAAAATTTTTAGGTTTTACTTAAGGCCCGAATTACACTAATTTTACATTATTTTATTATTATTTATTTATTTGGATTTCTACATAAATATGTTTTTTATTTATTTGATTTCTTTATAAAATGATTTGGTTTTGCAAGATTTTGGTTGTAAAATTATTATTTTTAATTAAGTAACGACCTCAGCTTAGTTTGTAAAGTTGGGTCGTTACAAAGGAGAAGTTTTGATTCTTCTTTTTCTTTTAATTACTTACTTGAATATTATTAATAATAATAATATAGAAAAAATGACCATATTGTCCTTCACTTTATTTTTATATTTCTTTTATGCCCTTAACTTCATCCTTTTCAACGCTTAACAAACTTCTTAATCCTTCTCCCAAATAAAATTGATTCTAAACTTTTTCATCAAAATAATTCAATCTTTAAAGGATAAGATATATTCCAAACTTGGATTTTTTTCACAACTTAAGAAATATTTGTATAAATAAAGGAAAAAAGAATAAGAGTTTACAATGATTCAAAGTTTTCTTTTTGAAATCTTGCTTCATAGGTTTATGATAAGGTCGAATCCTACAGAGAAAATGATTTATCACTTTTTTTTTATTTAGTTTAATCTATTATGCATAACACAACGTGTTTCCAATTGATTATAGTTCGCATTGCAAAAGTCTGGAACCTAAATTCATAACAAAAAGCAACAATTTTCTTGTGTTCGACCCTGGACTCACCAAGAACCTATTTGGGTTTGCACTTTGATTTGAATAAGAAAACTTGTAACACATTGTAATCATTTCACCTTATAGTGCATAGTAGCTTAGGATTAGTCCAATGCATACTAAACATTTCATCGCACAACACATAATTTAACTATACAATCGCAACAATTACAAACCACGAGTTTAGGGCATAAAATAACCCAACAGTTTATACCTTCAAGCTTCAACAACATGAGCCTTGACTTCAACTTTCAACAAAGCTTTATCTCTTTTTTTGTTAACCTCTTCTATATGGAGTTTTACCACAAGGTTCTTCATGTATAACTCATTTTGCTTGTGTTTGAGATAACAATTGAAGCTCTTCTAGAAAGGAGACAACTTTTCAATCACAACAACTTGGAATGATTCGTTCATGTTCAATCCTTCACTTTGCAAATCACTAATGATAATGTGTAGTTCTTCCATTTCATTGACTACCCATTTGGTATTAATCATCTTGTAATCTAAGAATTTCCCATAAAAAGATTATGAGTTCCAACATCTTTCAACTTGTATTCTTGTCTAATACCTCCCACAACAATTTTGATGTATTGTAGGTATAAACATTTTATAAAAGGTTTCTTCAAGACCTGTAACGATCCAACTTTTCAAACTAAGCTAAGGTCATTACTTAAATGAAAACAATATTTTAAAGCCAAAATCATTGAAGGTTTAAACCATTCTATGAAAGAAATAGTTAAATAAAAACATATTCATGTAGAAAACCAAATGTTTAAAAAGATAAATAAAATAATTTAAAATGACCTAGTTTGATCCCCCTAATAAACTCAGTAAAGATAGCATGATATTAAATACTAAACATCATCTAAATCATGAATTCATGTCAGTCTAAAACATGAAAAATAAAATTGAGCAGAAGCATTATGTCATAATAGTCCCCATTGACATGATCATGGGTTCTTCTTGTCCTTTGCTGACTTTCCTTTGATGTGCGTGTTTCTATGAGTTCACTGTTATGTGTTTTCCTACAGGTCCACTGAGATATATGTTTCTATGGATTCACTGATGTTTGTGTTTCTATGGATTCACTGATATGTGTCTTCCTATGGGTTCACTGATGTATGTGTTCCTACAGGTTCACTAGACTGATATGTGTGATCTTACGGGTTCACTAGACTGATATGGTATAAGGTGTAAGCTTAACAGAAAGTTAACAGTTCACCTAATGGGCTCAGTAGTAGGTCCCTTACTGGGTATTTTATATACTACACTTGCCATGTTTATTTTAAGGGTAAAGGAAAATCGACGAAGGACAACAAGAATCCATAACCTTGCCATTGGGAACTATTAAGACATCATCCTTCCGCTCATTTTTTTATCTGTTTTAGACTGGCATGAATTCATGATTTAGACGATGTTTGATATTTAATACCATTGTTATTTTTACTTAGTGTATTATGGGGACCCCGACTATGTCGTTTTAATTATTTTATTTATCTTTCTAAACATTTGTTTTTCTACATGAATATGTTTTCATTTAACTATTTCTTTAATTAAATGGTTTAAACTTTGCATGATTTTGCTAAGTATGTAATTATGACATAAAGAGTTTGAATGCATTCATGCTTGCTTCCCATCTTCAGTTTTCGAAGTGACAACTTTTCGTGGAGTTATTGAGCATTCTTTCTTCAAAATTTGAGCATGATTCAACATGGTGAAGTATTAGACCATCTTTTGTTACAATCTTTTGAAGTTTTCTTCTTTCAACGTCTCTGGTTTTTCAGCATGAAATTTGACAATTGTTAATCCCATCATAATAGAAGTAACAACATTGGTGAAAATAAGTTTGCAACCATTAGTTCATATACTAATTAACTTCAGATTGTTGGGATAAATGGTATATAAAAACTAAATACATTAACAAACACTACTTATCGACTAGATACAATACATGCACTGGATGCAATAATATGATTCAAACTCAACAGTAAGCCAAATAGTATAACAAGGCTTAAAAATTGAAATAACCAAGAACATATAAAAACCTCAAAGCTTATGAAATTCAAAAGGTAGTTGAGACGCGCTGTTGATAAACGTTTCTCTGAAGACAATTATTCACTCTACACGGTTTGCAAGCATAGTACAATTATCATCTTAACAAAATACAACTACTAATTTTGGTAGAATTGCACCTTGAACTACTTAAATCTAGTAGGACTCTTAGATGCTTACTCTCAATTCCACTCAAGATCAAAAGAAAGAAAGACAAGAACTCTTCAATTCAGAATGAGATGCTACAAATGAAGAAATAAATTGCTATTTATAAGTTCGCAACTTAGTAACTATTCAAAATAAAAATAAAAATCAAATAATTACAAAATTGAAACATTTGTCGAATTTAACTCATTGAGTTGTTACTTGACCACAATCAAAGATAATTCATTCAAACTTAAAAAACTACAAATTTAACTTTCATATATGTTAAATTTGTTCACGAAACATCATATAATTTGATGATTTCAATTCAATTTGACGTTTATGCAAGTGAATGAATCTCATCCCCTATCAAGTGAAGTGCTTACGCCCCTTTAGAGATAGGGGCAAGCAAAAGAGCGGACCTACTAGCAACCTCTTTCTTTTCCTAAGAGACAAGAAGAGGACTTTCTCTAGTAGTGCAGTTGAGTTAAAAAGCCATATCGCGCATAGCATATTGCTCTGTAGTGCGCTTAAAGGAGCGTTTGGGGGTCCCACGATGAATCATGTGTCCCCCTTTCTTATGTATTTGATTACTGCGGGAAATATCTTAATTTCCTCCGGGTTGAATTTAATCAACATAATTTAATCCATTCATTTTATGTTTCTTTTTCTTTCACGATAAATATCGAACATAAATTCATGTTGGCATGAGTTAATTGGTTTAACTTGTAAAAAATAAGATAATTGCATTGGATATCATTTTTAAGAATAATAATTTAAAAATAACAATATTTTTTAAGAATTACAAATATTGTAAAATAAATCAGCAATAGATGCTATCATTTATTAGATCTCTATCCATTATAGAGTCTATCAGTGACACCTCTAGAATTAAGTCTAAATTTTGGCATACCTGATTATAATGGTTATATTTGACCCAAAATTTTTGGTTTTTGTATATGTTTGTGAGGGGAGGGCTACAGCCTGGTGGGATCCGCATCTCTGACTACAATTCAAAAAGGAAAGGGAGCGCGAAACTCTCTCTTCTCTCCCTCTCTGACTTCGTGCTTTTTTCTCTTGGACTTACCCATCAAGAAACCCACATCCCCAAGTTGTCTAAAACCTCTCTTTTCCTCCATTTTTTTTAATGTCCCACTTTTCGGTTTTTGAAATTTTGAATTTCAACTCCATTCTTTTGTAAATGCCCTTTTGACGTTGATTTTTGTGTCTCTTCTCTACACTACAACCTCTTCTTAACTCGCTTTGTTTTCCCACTTCCACATTCTTCGCTCTGTTTGTGTTTTTCGTTTTGAGAAATGAAGGAAATCAAAGACTTGTTTGTTTTCCCTGAAAATTTTGTGGGTTTATTCGGGTTTCTGCTGTTGGTTCTTTGATCCAGTTGCAACCCACTTGCGGATGAAGAAACGGTAGCGTGATAAAGGGTGTGAAGAAGAAATCTAAGGACACTGCAAGGTTAGAAAAATGCCCATTTTCTCCATTTCTTTTCTTTTTTCAATGTTAGAGATATCTGGGTGTTTGATGATGCACTTTCTTAGTTTGAGTCCTTTGGCATTTCTTAGATTTTGTTTGCCTCTCCCTTTTGCAGATTAGAAATGGGAAATTTCATGTTGCAAACTGTCTAATTGGTAGCATTTTTGTGTATAGGAAGGTAATATAAGATGATGAAGTCGCAAGGATATGTTAAAGGAAGAGCACCAACCAAGGTTACTGCTCAACAGTTAGTGTTTGAGTTGAAACAGAAGGTGGTTTTTGCATTGAACAAGCTTGCAGATCGAGATACTTACCAAATTGGGTTTGATGAGCTTGAAAAAACAGCTGAGTGCATAGCTCCTGATATGATTCCCCCTTTCTTGTCCTGTATATTGGACACAGATTCAGAGCAGAAGAGCGCAGTTCGACAGGAATGCATTCGGCTAATGGGTACACTAGTCAAGTTCCACGAAGCTCTTATTAGGCCTCATCTTCGTAGAATGGTTGGGAGCATTGTGAAACGGCTCAAGGATCCAGATTCTGCTGTGAGGGATGCGTGTATAGAGACTTGTGGAATTTTAGCTTCAAAATTGATTAATGTTGGGGATGAGAGTGATGAGGTTTTTGTTACTCTTGTTAAACCAATCTTTGAAGCCTTGGGGGAACAACATAAGCAAATGCAATCAGGTTCAGCATTTTGTTTGGCAAGGATTATTGACAACACTCAGGATCCACCTGTTTCAATTTTGCAGCGGATGTTGGCAAGAACCACAAAGCTACTTAAGAATCCGCACTTTATGGCAAAGCCAGCTGTGATTGATTTGAATAGAAGTATTATCCAGGTTATTCTTTTTTCACATGTCTTGTTAAGTGTCTTTAACATTACTTTTTAAGATTTTGCTTCAAACTTCTGGTTTGTCTTCACGTCTAACCAAAATAATGTGCTTGTAGATTTTTATATTTTACTTTTTCTTTATAAACCGTATGTACACCTCTGGTTTATTTTATTTGGTTAATATGAATGACTGCCAAATTATATCATCATTAAAACTGATTTCCATGTTTTTTACATCATTTCCTTTTCCTGCTCATGTTATATTCTATTATCATGCATAGGCTCACTTAAACATGGATTTTGTTTTCACTTTAGCTTTTAAGCAGTGTAGAGAGAGGATTTTGTTTTACTTCTACATTTGTTTTGAATGTATTATATACAATAATGTTCTAACAAAATCAATCTTTCATTACCTCATCCTTCTATTTACGTAGTATGAATGGGAAAAATAAGTGCCAATTATCTGTAGATTGGTTTTACGGTGCACATACTATTAAGATTGTTTCACTTGGGCAATTTTTGTGAAGTGTTGTTAGAAAGTTCACGAAAAATGATACCATTGCACTCTGTATTACAGGCTGGGGGTGCTTCGAATCGAAATGTTCTCTCTGCTGCAATTCTTGGCATTCAAGAAGCTCTCAAGAATAGTGATTGGACAACTCGTAAAGCTGCATCTGTTGCATTAGGTGAAATTGCTGCGAGCTGTGGGTCCTTCCTGGGGTCTTTTAAGGCTTCATGCATTCGCTCCCTTGAATCATGTCGATTTGACAAGGTTAATTTCTACACCATACATAAATATATTGTAAAAATGAACCTGCAACCACTGTTCCTCATAATTTGGAAAATGGAGTTTTATAATTGTTAAGTTTCTGACAGGTGAAACCAGTTAGGGACATTGTACTCCAAACCCTTCAGTATTGGAATAACATTCAAGGGCCGGATACTCCTGAACCTTCAGAAGCTGGATCATCAATCAAAGGTCTATCGGTTAATGCTTGATACCAATATTTTTGTACAACTGCTAAGACTCTGTTTAGTTTCTGCACTTATCCTGGTATATTAGTCGAACTTTGTCCACAACTCAAACTAACGACATCTCATGTTTTATGTTCCCTTCCTCCATGTTTGTCCCATTAATTTCCATTTTATATTTTATCAAACCATATCTGACATATTTGCTTAAATCAACCAAATCTCGTGGGGTTTCTTCATTTTTGGTTTGCACCAATGTATGTTGAATGATCTTTCTAAGTTTACCAGTTCAAGTTATCGTTTGTGCTTCTTTGTTGGGTTTTTTTATTTTTTATTCTTTTAATGTAATATATGGCTATTAACAATTACTCTTCCTTTTATTTATTTCCGTTTCACGCTTTGCACAGAAAACCTCTGTGGGGGTGACTTCAGCGATGTTACTAGTTCAGTAGAACATGGAAAGAGGGACGCTGCTATTAAGAGAGTAGGTGTGGGCTCCACCAGAGGGAGGATTCCACTAAACATGAGGAAAACTTGTCCAAATTATTTGGATAACACAAAACACTTTAAAGCAAACGATTGCCATATTGAAATAGCTGTTCCACAAAAGCGCAATCAGTCTTTATCAGGATTTCACACTGAAGAATCTGAAGCTAGTACGGTCACAAAGACATTTCAAGGAGTGAGTACTGATGCTACAGACATGCAAGATGTTGAATATGACTATGTCGGAATGGATGACAAACAAGAATGTTCCTCTGTATCCAATTTTTTACCTGGACAAGAATTTGGAACAGTTTACAGTGAGAGTCTTGAAGACACAAGTATGCACAAGTCAGCGGATAGAAAAAAGCGATTTGTCAATGAAGGGGTTACTAGTGAGGGAGAAATATACTCATCAAAGGTGAAGGATCGTAGAAGTCTCGATTCTGTGGTCACAGAGTCTAGCTGTCAAGTTGTACAAGAATGTGACTCAGAAATTGCAAATGATATGGCTTGCATTCGAAAGCATCTCCTAGAAATTGAAAACAAGCAGTCAAACTTGATGGAATTATTCAAGGTAAGACTTTAAGGGTAAATACTCCGTACTTTGTTGTTTTGCCTGTTGGAAGACTATATGGAGTTCTGCTTGATTATCTTTTTCTACATAATGACCTCTAATTACTAGGTTTAAGTTTGTGTAACGTAAGTACTCAATGTGAGGGTCAAACTTTGAAGTTACAATAGTTAATAACTAGAAGGCATAAAATAGAAATCCTATGCTAAACTTTGGAAAAATAACATTTAGTTGCTCTTCGGTGGCTTTTCTCCTTCTTACCATATCTACTAATTCTCATTTCACCACATTTACCTCAATGCACCAATAAAAAAGTAGATCAAAGGAGGCATCCCTGCCACAAGTGGAACACATTGTATTTGATAAATTTTTTAAAGTAATGATTTAATTGATAGGTTGATGTGGCTTTGATGTGGGCATGTCTACGCTTTAAGTAGTCATCAAGAATTTAACGTTTTACAGTTTAAATATCATTGGCATTATTTACAATATCATTTATTTTGTTATTACTTATAAAGTTGGGTTCTTTTTGGCTTGTGATCTAGTGGTTCTGACATCTAGTCTGTCAAGTGTCAATCGTCGTATTTCTAAAAAGTCAATTATTATGCTTTTATTTGGATTGTTAAGGTAGCTGAAATCCTAATCTGAGTATTATATGATGGAAATCTCATGAATACAACTCAACAGTTTCAACGTTGTTTAGAGTACACATTAACGATGCATAAGCATGTAATTGTCCTCACAAATGGGCATAAAAGGAGTTTTCTTCTGTATAATGTGTATGGGAGCATAGTTCATTTTCTCTAATAGAGACCAATTCTGTTTCTTCTCTGTGAAACTGATTCCAGGAGTTCACTTCGGGCATAATGGATAGCTTGTCAGCTATACAATCAAGGGTTGTGGGTTTAGAATACGTTGTTTATGGATTATCTCAGGATCTTTTGAATGGAAGTAGATATTCTGACCATTCGAACTCAAAATTCATGAAGCAGAACCAAAGCTTGAATTCTCCTAGGCTTTCTACATGCACTCCGAGGCCATCTGTAGATATTCCAGGCCGACAGTCTTCATTATTATCGCTTAAACATTCTAGCATATGGGATGAAAATGTTGCTGTTAGAAGCCGATTGAGTAATGCAACTAAACATGGAAGTGATATTTGGAGGAAGACCAATTCAGTTAAGAATCCTTCTGAGAAGGAACTCCAGAAATATTGTGGAGAGGGAATACAAAATAGTAGCAGCCGTCACTTGCGAAATACTAATGCAGTGTTTGCTTCATCTCCCTGTGCAACTGTTAGACAATTTTCAGATGGCAAGAACAACATTACTAAATGTGTGTCCAGTTTCCTACGTCAAGGCGATGTGGATGCAGCGTACGTGGAAGCCTTACGTTCCGGTGATGAAGTTGTTCTGTTTGAACTTCTTGATCAAACAGGGCCTGTTCTTGAATGTTTATCACCTAAAACTATCAGCAATATCCTTCGTATTTTGGCATCATTTCTCCCTGAGCAAAGATTTATTCGCTGTATAATACCATGGTTGCACCAGGTAAATTCTCTTAAACAATTTAATCACACTGATTTCTTGCCCATGCTAGCAATTTTCCCACTTAGTGAATCTAGGTAAGTTAATTTATTAACATTTACTGCACAGCTGGATGTTTGATATTAATGACTTCAGACATGGCTGGATTTTCAAACTTTTCTGTGATAATCAGCAGTTCCACTTATTTTATTGGAGGAGAATTTATAATGAAATTGTACTAAGTTGGAGGTTAACCCCAAATGATCATATTTCTTATCTTTTTAATTGTAGCTGTGAAATATAGGATATATTTTTATTTGATTCCAATTTCCATTAATAAGATAATACTTGGTGCAATTTTGAATTCAAGGCCACTTCTTTTTAAAACTTCATGTTATCCTGCAGTTGCGTTATGGACTGAATTCTTTTATCTGCTTATTTGTTTTGGAAAATTTTGCTACTTTGAATTATTATGCAACTTGTGTTTGTTGTGGAGCTAACTTCCCCTTTTACTGGTTTGTTTGTCATATAATTACTAGGTAGTTGATTTGAGCTCAATGCATGGAGCAAATTCTCTCGGTCTCTCAGCCAAAGACAGACAAGAATTTGTACGTGCCATCCAGGAGGCTTCAAAAAGTGAATTTTCTAATCCTTCAGAGACGAGACTTGTCACTCAGCTAGCAACAAAGTTGTGCTACATATGGGGTAAATTACTGTCTTGAATACAAAAAATGCCGGGAAAATCCTGAGTTGATGCAAAGTACTTCATGAACTTTTAAATCTTAAATATGGCATTTGCATCACAATATTAACGCATTTTTATGGAATCTTTTGTTTGTTAATCGTCATTGATTCTTTGAGGTTCTATGTAGTTGGTGCTTATTTGATACAGTGTGCTTGTGTTTTGTGTCTTTTTGTTATTTATTCTGTTAAAGTCTATTGCATTGACTTTGAGATTGCTTATACTTGTGATCCCCGACAGGAATTGATGACTTGTAGCAAGAAACTGTTAAGGAAATATTTGTTGTCAAGATCTCAAGATTTTATTTTATTTTATTTTTTTAAATGTTTATCTCTGTTTGAATAGGAAAATGCTCGTGATCCCCGACAGGAAGCGGTAAATTGTCAAGTCGTTCCCATATCCAGAATGGATTTCGAGCAAGTGTTTGCTTGATTCTTGAACACTCTCTAACCGTAACCAAAGGGAGATGTAACAGTACATTTGTAGTTTTTAGAGATTTTCTTTGCTCATTTTCTTCTGTAAGTTGATTTTTAGGCTGTAGCTGAATTGGAATGAAATTTCATCATTGTTCTCCAATGTCAGAAATGTGTTTGTTTACACCGGGGATCTGTGAAAGCTTGGAGTTTGTTGGATAAACTCATTTTTCAACAATACTCCAATCCCAAATCTTAGAACTATTGATTGGCAAGTAGTCTTAAGCCTGTTTTCTTGGGTTCAAATTTAAGTCATTTCTTAATAATTAGCTAAAAATAACGAGTGTCATGCGAGCGATGCACGTGGTGAAATTTAGGGTTGACTTGATGAAAAGCACGAGTGATGCATGTGGTCAACATTTTTTTCAAACATTAACATTTAGGGTGAAATTTAAATATTGAATGAAATGTTTTTCCTTTATTTAAATAGTAATATTTAACATGATTTTACAAAATAATAAAAAAAGTTAGATGAAATTTGAATACAAAATAACATAAAATTTGTGCTATCTGTCTCTAGGTGAAATGATCCATTCGTCCACTCCACAATTATAAACTAAAAAAATCACAATGGGTTGAAAAAGAGAATATGAAATGTGTTGGATGTTGAAAATCTCTTGAATGTGAATTGTATAGTTCAATATAACATTTTTGAATGGATATAGATTTCATTAAGATCATATTATAAATATTTGACATTAAATTTTATTGGAATGAAAAAGTGATGAAAATGAAGAAAAAAAAGGATAGATGTGTTGAGTGAAAATGCATATAAATGATGTGATTAAACTAAAAGTTATAATATTAACTTATATGAAGACAAGGTTGATGATGTTCATAATGAAATTACAGCCCAAAATAAAAACTAAAAGCTAAAATGATAGAAAAAGAAGAAAAAAAAGAGGTTGAGACTGTTTTCTCTCTCCATCTCCTCCATGACTGTTGTCTCTTTCATTCCTAAACCTTAAGAAGAAAGAGAAATTTTTAAAAATTGTAGCATCTCTACAACACTTTACGAGGTGTTGCATCTCCGAGGCCAAGTTTTCGCAATGTTGTCACGCTCGCACCTGCTGATGATCGAGATGGCGCCACAGTGCTGTTCTATTTGTGTCCCTTTGACCAAGAGCATTGCATGCAAGTGCATCGCTCTTCTTTAGATTGTGATTGGGGCTACTGTACTATACCGCTGCTCCTTGTGTGTAGGGCCTTGGATGGGTGCATTCTTGTCCGTTCCATTCCCCAAAGCTTCGAAAGCTCGAATATGCTCCTAATACCTCTAGATTAATCTAAATAAAACACATAAATTACTCGAGATCCTACAAGTAGAAAAATGTAAGCACATTTGTTATTATTAATTGACTAAATAATATTTCTTTTATAACTACAATGAAACTGGATGAACTGTTTGATTCATTACAAACTTTCAAGCTAACCTTCAATATTGACACTGACAGAAAAGGGAAGGGTCTGACATTGCAAACTGTTACTTTTGAAGAGTCTACAACTGAGAAAGACAGAAACTGATGAAAATCTTGCATACTCTATTGTTCTCTTGACAAAACAAGTATCCAAGTTTGTCAAAAGATTTAAAAGAAATGGTAGTCAGGGACAGGGGCAGGCAAATACCTCAAGATACTATAATTCAAATAGTCGAAAGAAAGAAACAAATTAGGGAGGAAATAATCAACTGACTAAAAATCGTCGAAGCTTTAGATGTAGAGAATGTGAAGGTTTTGGACATTATCAGGCTGAATGTCCTACCTATTTAAGAAGACATAAAAAAGGGCTGACACAGGTTCAGATAGTGATAGTGATGGAGAAATCCGTGCCTTGTTAAGTCATGGCTCTATAGATAGCACCAGCTATGTCGAAGAGCAAGCACCTGGAGAAATAACAATTGCAGAGGAGAATGCAGATTTAGCTAAATCTAAAAGTAATGAAGATGATCTAGTTGCCTTAGAACAACAGAAAGGTAGATACAAGATCTGATAGAAGAAAACCACAGATTATTGACAATCATTTCTGATCTAAGAATTGAGAGAAACACATTATGAACTGGAAGCTATCTCAAAATCTGTTCGAATGCTAAATCCAGAAACAGAAAATTTAAATGAAATACTCAATTTGAATAGGACCTCTGGTGACAAAAGAGGAATTGACTATGATCAGTCAAATCAGAAAAATGTTCTTCAAGAAAAGGTTGCTTCAGTTCAATGGAAAATTCTGATAATCAGATACAAAAGAAAATACCCAAAACAACAACAAGTAAACGAAGATGGGTTTGCAATTACTGTGGAAAACCAGGACATATTTGTCCTTATTGTTGTCATCTTCGTTCAACTCATATTTACAAAAGAAAGAATATTCCAGCAAAGACACAAAGAAATAAAAAAACACAGTGTCAAGAAAATTAAGTTTGAATGGAGAGTCAAGTCAAAATGCAATGTTGCTTTAATCACGATACATCAATCTTCTAAATAAGCTTGATATTTTGACAGTGGCTGTTCACGACATATGACAAGAAATCAAGCATTGTGTCTAATTTGAAAGAATGTAATGCTGGATATGTAATTTTTGGAGATGGTGCTAAAGGAAAAGTTCTTGGCAAAAGTGACATTGTCAAGTCAAATCTGCATGTTCTACATGATGTTCATCTTGTAAAAGGACTTACTGCAAATTTAATCAATATAAGTCAATTATGCGACCAAAGATATCAGGTTACTTTTTCAAAAGGTAAATGTTCTGTAGTAGACATTAATCATATTGTATGTATGATTGGTACACACTTTTCACATAATTGTTATCACTGGACTACTCCAAATAATCACGAAGTCTGTAATATGTCTAGAACTAAAGAAACAACTTTATGGCATAAAAGATTGGGGCATGTTAACACGAGTTCTATCAGACGAAAATTTAATGAAGAAGCAGTTCTTGGGATTCCATCTTTAGAGTTTGACATAGATATTTTATGTGGTGATTGTCATATAGGAAAACAAGTCAAAGTCTCACATAAAAAGACAAGTTACTGCAGCACAACAAGAGTTCTCGAACTCTTACATATTGATCTAATGAGGTCTATGCAGACAGAAAGTTTAGGAAAGAAAAAATATATCCTTGTACGCGTTGATGATTACTTAAGGTTTACTTGAGTTCGTTTTATCAGAGAGAAATCTAAAGCATTAAAAGTTTGTAAGACTTTGTGCTTACAACTACAAAGGGAACAAGGAAAAAATATTGTGCGAATAAGAAGTGATCATGGAAAAGAATTTGAAAATGATGCATTTGATGAATTTTATTGTTCTAAAGGAATATTCCATGAATTCTTAGCTCCTTTTACACCTCAGCAAAATGGAATAGTTGAAAGAAAAAACACAACAATACAAGAAATGACACGATGCATGTTACATGCGAAGAAATTACCCATATACTTTTGGCAGAAGCAATAAACACAGCATGTCACATTCATAATCGCATATACCTTCGAGCAGGTACTTCCAAAAGTAACTATGAACTTTGGAAAAGGAAGAAACCTAACATAAAATACTTTCATGTTTTTGGAAGTATATGTTACATTCTAGCTGACAGAGAATATCGTAAGAAATGGGATGCTAAGTCAGATGAGGGTTTATTCTTAGGTTATTCATTAACCAGTTATGCTTTCAGAGTGTTCAATAAAAAAACACACACTATAGTAGAATCTGTAAATGTTATAGTTCATGATCTATGGTCTTCTGATCCAATAAAAGATGATGATGAGCTATTAGTGTCATTAGACAAACAAGACAGTACCATTACAAAACAGTGTGAAACCATTCATACTTCAACCACTAAAAATCGTAAGGAAGTATGTATATCAACTAATGATAACATTATTGACAACTCTGAGCAATGAAGATATGAAGACAGTTCTCTAGAACCTTCAACAAGGATTCAGAAAAATCATCCCTTGACAAATGTAATAGGTGATCCAAAATCTGGAATCACAACAAGAAAAAATAGAGAATTGACTATGCACAAATGATAGGGATTGTTTGTTTTACCTCTTCAGTATAACCAACTAACGTTTTTGAAGCTCTCAAAGATGAGTTCTGGATAAATGCTATGCAAGAAGAATTACTTCAATTCGAGAGGAATAAAGTCTGGACTCTTGTTCCAAAACCATAAGATGTTAAAATAATAGGGACTAAGTAGATATTCAAAAATAAAACAGATGAATTTGGAGCTATAACCAGAAACAAAGCTAGATTAGTAGCTCAGGGGTATAATCAAGTCCATGGAGTAGATTTTGATGAAACTTTTGCTCCAGTAGTTAGGATGGAAGCTATTCGTTTGCTACTCGAAATATCCTGTCTACTCAAATTTAAACTATATTAGATAGATGTTAAAAGTGTCTTTCTCAATGGGTACTTAAATGAAGAAGTTTTTGTTACTCAACCTAAGGGTTTTATAGATCCCAATAATCCTAATCATGTTTACAAGCTGCAAAAAGCTCTATATGGTCTCAAGCAAGCCCCTCAAGCATGGTATGACCGTTTGGCAGAATTTTTATTTAACAAAGGATATACTCGAGGAAGCATAGATAAAACACTCTTCATCAAAAGACTCAAAAATCAATTTATTATTGCTCAAATTTATGTAGATGATAATGTTTTTGTAGGATCTCCTCAGTCTATGGTAGATGATTTCGTTCAACAAATAAAATTTGAATTTGAAATGAGCATGGTAGGAGAATTGACATACTTTCTGGGTTTACAAGTCAAGCAGGATAAAAATGGCATCTTTATCTCTCAAGAAAAGTATGCTAAAAATATGATCAAGAAATTTGGACTTGATAAAGTTCAAACCAAACGAACTCCAGCTGCAACACATGTGAAGATGCCCAAAGGAGTTTATATTTCAAGAACAGATGAAAGTACCTACAGAAGCATGATAGGAAGTCTTCTCTACTTAACAGCTAGTAGACTAGATATATCTTATGCTATAGGGGTCTATGCACGATATCAGTTTGAACTACGAATTTCACATCTGGCCTTAGTAAAGCACATTCTAAAGTACATTCACGGGACAACAGACTATGGCCTCTGGTACTCATTTGATACTAATCCTACACTAGTAGGCTATTGTGATGTAGATTGAGTGGGCTGCTCAGAAGATAGAAAAAGCACATCATGTGGTTGCTTCTTTCTTGGAACCAATCTCATATCATTGTTTAGCAAGAAACAAAATAGTGTTCTACTATCAACCGCTGAAGCAGAATACATAGCAGCAGGAAGTAGTTGTGTACAACTAATGTGGATGAAACAAATGTTGAAAGATTATGAAGTTGATCAGGATGTTATGACTTTGTATTGTGACAATATGAGTGCAATCAATATCTCCAAGAATTCACTACAACATAATAGAACAAAACACATTGACATTCGATATCATTTTATTTGTGAGTTGGTTGAAAATAAGATAATCACTCTCGAGCATGTCCGGACTACTACTTAATTAGCTGATATTTTGACCAAATCCCTTGATGCTATGACTTTTGAAACTCTACGGGCAGGACTAAACATATGCAAACTCAATTTCTGAGTTATTTTCTTGGGTCGAAAATAGTGTTTTTAACAGAAGATCCATAAGTCCATTATTATTTTTTTCTTCTTGAATTCACTAAAAGACAAAAGCATTTTTTTAATCAAAACGTCTTCCTCCATTCCCTTGTTTCACCTAAAATAGTAGAGAAACTCAATTAGCTTCAAGGGTTACAATGGTATCAACTCGTCGTGGATACTATGAACATGAAGAAATTTTACATTTTCAGCTTTGCATGTGTGGTCCATCATCATCTGTGAGCAAGAAGAAGAAGGGTAGGTTTTCGCAAATTGAAGATTCTTCTCTTGCTGCTTCTGGTAATATTATCTCAAATCCTGATATCCTAAATACAAATGTTGATGATAGAGTGACTGACCTAGGCAATAACTCAAGTATTTCAAAATTGCATGAGTTAGCATTTGCTTCCATTACAAATTTAGAATCTGTTTCAGTTCTTCTAAATACTGAGTCCATTGTCCATTCACCTGTTGAAACTCCAAATTTCCCTATTACATATGGTTCTGATTTTCCTGTTGATGATATTCTAACTGGGAATGTTGATATTCTGGCTGATAATGTCGATTCTAAAGTTAACACAAACCCGCTTCCTGATAATCCATCACCATCAAACTCTGAAAATCAACCTATTTCTCTTCTAATCAATCTCATACTGAAGAGCCAAAAATATTACCTGAGGAACCATAAGTACCAGTTGATTCTATACCTTCTGATGATCATATTTGCATAGTCGAACTTATTAAACCAACCAAACATTCTGATGTTTCAACTTCCTCAAAGAAAAAGAAAAACCAGGAAGGGAAAGGAAAACAACCTGCATCTGAAAACATTCCTCCTAAAAATTCAAGGGTACAAAATTTGTTGCTACTAAATTTGATCGTCGTAAAATTTCTGAAAATGTTCCTTATGTACCTTTAGATGGATTTTTATTTCACTGTGAAAAAAATGTAGCAAAATGGAGATATGTTGTTTAAAGAAGAATAACTGATGAAGTAAATATTTCTGATAAGCATCATTCCAGTATAGAGATTATGGAACTAATTCATCGAGTAGGATTGACCAAAATTGTGTCTCAAATAGGACCCTACTATCCACGATTGATTCGTGAGTTTATTGTCAATCTTTCAGCTGGATTTGATGATCCTAGTGATTCAGAGTATCGAAGGGTTCATGTTCGTGGTCTTTGTTTTGATATATTTGTTTCAGCAATTTATCGTTATCTGGGATTAGAACAGACAACTGATATTCCTTTTCAACCTCTATCTAAAGTATTAACAACAGAATTGACTGGTGGAACCATCAAAATCTAGCTCTCCTCTGGCCATTTACCTGTTGGTGCCTTAAGTATTAAATATGCCATTCTTCATAAGATTGGTATAGCAAACTGGATCACTTCAACTCACGCATCCAGTTTTTCAGTTGATCTTGGTAATCTGATTTATCATATTGGTACTTGTGCTCCAGTAAATGTTGGAGAGCTCATTTTGTCTCAAATTATGCGACATGTTGAGTCTTTTGTACTAAAAATACCTATTTGCTTTCCTCGTTTACTATGTGGTTTGATGATCTCTCAAGATCTAAATGTACTCATAGCTCAAGACCTTCCTGGTCCTGCTCCAAAAATTCTCTAAGTAAGCTTGCGCTTGTTTCAAGGGGCCTATGTTCCAGATATTGTTCATACTATGAAAGCTCCAGTTGCAAATTGTGATAACCAGCCTGATGCTACTCAATTTTGTTGTGATGATCTGTCTTTACTACCTGCGGTAGGTAACAAGGTTTTACATACCTTGGTTACGGTATCTAGAATGCTGAGCAGCACATTCGCACATTGTTAGATAGAAAGTCTGTTGTGGACTCTCTCATTATTACCTTACAAGGATTTCTACCTTCTTCAGCAAATACATCAACTACTAAACCTCAGGACCCTCCTTCTACTGCTGATCCTTTGGCATCCCCTACTATTGATGAACTGTAATTTCTTTCAGGCAACCAAGGAAGAGAAAATTGGAAAGATGGGGGTGTGTGCCACTATCTTATAGTCTATCTACCTTTTGTCGTTAGTATTGACTATGAACCTACCTTATGAACTACCTCTTATAATCTACCTTTTGATATTATGAACTGACTTTTCAAAATTGGTATTTCCATAGCCTTATTACATCAAATCTTTAAATTATTAAGGGGGTCCATGAATTCATAAATAGATAAACAATAGTTGCCAGAAAAGAAATACTCTTTGCCAAAGGGGGAGATTGTTATTATTAATTTGCTAAATATTTTTTTTTTCAAATTATCTTATATTTATCTTAAATATAGAATCTTGAAAATTTAGATTTGATTCCTTAACATGTGGAAGATCTTTTGTCCTATTAGGAGATTCCTAATATCTTTACAAAAGATATTAAATTATTTACAAATCCTTGTTGCTTTAGATAATTCTTTTGAGAACCTATAAATAAGTGAACCACGGTTGAAGGGTATGCAACAAGATTAGAAAAAGTGAAGAAAGACTGAAGACTAAATTCTCTCAAAGGTATGATGCTAGAGTTATAACATTTCCTATTCTTTATGCATACTATATAAGTAATGTTGATTGTCCAGTCATTAACTTTATGATAAAAGAGTAGGCTCATATATGTATCAGATCTATCAACTTGTTATAAATAGATATATATGAGCACTGATTATATAAGTTGAATATCATAAAGTTTTCGAAGATATGTTCTGAAGTCGAAGCCGAGTTATTGTTGTTACTGTTTGTGCTTTGTTAATCTTCTAGTCTCTGGCTTTATAACAAAGCTGATGTGTTACTGCGATAAACACATAATACACTGTGTGTATATGATGTCAACTGTCTAGCCATTGACAGTATGAAGAACGTGCATTACAAGAGGTGATAGAATTAGGGAGAGCCTAATTATTATACTTCAAGTGTTAAAACAGGAGGTGTCTGTGTTTCAACCAGATAGGGGTAGCCTATCTCAATACAATATCTCATTCAAGAAATCAGGGAAAACCTGTATTTTAGAGGTACATGTTAATTATGCAGCAGTGACTGTAGATGCTGCTTGAGTTTGTTTTAGTTATCTAAGCCGATTGTTTAGATTTTAACAGTTTTATTCTCACTTGATTGTAAGCGTACAAACTCTTGTTAAATATTGAATCATTGTTCTTATGAGGCATACGTGCCTCCAGATGTAGGTGGCATCCATCGAACTGGGTTACCAATTCCTTGTGTTCTCTATCTTTTTATTTTATGCATCCTGAGTTACTCGTTTAGTCAATAACTTCATAAATAACTGAGTGACTACTGAAAATTGGATCTATTTAGTTTTTCAACATTAATCATACCAAACGGTTGAGATTAGGTGTATAAAGATAACTATTTTAAGGAGCTATCAAATGATAAATAAGAAATAGTAAATACTGTAACAAGGAGGAATTTGAAATAATATTATTGTATTTAATTGTAGGTTATAGTGGCAAGAGACACCAACTCTTATAATGGGCCCTTGCATATATGTAGAAAATGTCCAAAAGATTCAATAAAGAAACAAGGTAGGTGTACCAAATTCCTAATTTTTGAAGTATATCTGTGATAGAAATTTATTAATATTGGTGCCATCAAAGATAAAAGTATATGATTGATAGACTTTTTAGAGATAGTTTTAAAAATAAATTTTTATCCAATTGGTAGAAATTGATCATTGATAAACTCATTTTATAGATATAATTGGTATCACAAATATCTACCTATGGTTTATCCAATGGTAGAAATTGATCATTGATCATCGCCAACTATCTTTTTAGAGATTAAAGTAGCAAATATGGTTCTTTGTTCATTCTTTCTCCATGACCCATCAATCCAACTATTCATTTCCATCTATCAGTCCTTCAAATCCTTTTACAAATTCAATTTCTTATTCCCCAATTTGAATCATCCACTATCATCATCGACCACCATCGATTCACTTACCCTAGAATCGACGGCCACCCTCTATCCCTTTCCAACCCCGTATCGCCCTTCATCCTTATCACGGCTGCTATCTCATCATGTAATAATTAGATTGATTTGACTATTTTTTTTTTCTTATGAAAATGCATATTTTAATAAGATTTTCTTTAGATTAAATTTTGATATTTTTATTTAAATCTTTAATTTATTAATAAGTTAGTTATGCTTCCAAATCTCTAATTATATATATATATATATGTATGTACGTGTGTGTCTATATATATATATATATATATATATATAACGGGAATACATATATCGATAAAATATAATATTAAAATAAATAAAATAAAATGTAAAAATAAAAATAAAATAAAATAACAGAATTAAGAAATTATGAGATTAGAAAATTCATTCGATAGCTTCCACTTTCTCTAAACATCATGAAATTTTCACTAATATGTGTATGTCTTATAAAACCCACCAAATGTCACTATTTATAGGCAATTTGATGAATTACATGGACACAAAAGGTTAGTATCTTTAAGACACATGACAATGTAGATGGGGTGTGGGGAGAGTGATACATGACATTTTGATACTAAGCATAATGGACATATATTTAATAATATTTATAATATTACTCCTTAGATGTCTATTTCGTGTATGAAATATGCCTCGTTAAAACTTTACTAGGAAAAACAATTCTAGTGAAGGAAATAGAGTACATGTTTGATATAATTTATATACTTACAAAAATACAAATTACTTCCCGCCATGGAAACATTACTTGAGATATCAGGGTCGTCGCATTCCAATGTTGTGTACCAATTTTTCAAAAGTTGCAGTAGGTAATGATTTCGTAAATAAGTCTGCCAAATTATCTTTCGAACAAGTTTGTTGTACTGTGATGTCACCATTTTCTTCAAGATCATGCGTATAGAAAAGTTTTGGCGAAATATATTTTTTTCTATCTCCTTTAGTAGTTATCCTTTGATTTGTGCTATACATGTTGTGTTGTCTTCGCGTATAGTACCGTTGGAAGATTTTTACTGAGACACAAGCCACAGTTTTCACGAATGTGCTTAGTCATTGATTATAACCATACACATTCTCATCTAGCCTTGCAAATTGCAAGAATTTCAACATGATTTGAGGAGGTAGTTACAGTCTGTTTCATTGATCGATGATATAACAGTTACTCCACAAGTGAACAAATAACTTGTTTGAGACCTAGCTTTGCGTGGGTTAGATAAATATCCAAAACATACAAGACTAAAAAGATCAAAATTTGATTTATTTGAATAAAACAAGCCTATATCGATTGTTCCTCGGAGATAATGAAATATATGGTGAATTCCATTACAATGTCTTTTTGTTGGAGAAAAACTATATCTAGCTAATAGATTTACTGAAAATGCAATATATGTTCTCGTATTATTAGCAAGTAGAAAAGTGCACCAATTGCACTAAGATATGGTGCTTCTGGACTAAGAAATTCTTCATTATCACCTCGAGGTGTAAAAATATATTTCTTCACATCTAGTGAACAAACTTGCATTGGAATGTTCAATGGATATACTTTATCCATATAAAACCTTTTTACATTTTTTCCGTATATATTGACTAATGAACAAATATCCCATCAACAAAATGCGCAAAACAAAAACAAAACCTAAAATACCTAATCAAACAAAGGGTTCCAGCAGCTACGCTCGTGGCATTAAGACTGAGGCTTCGCGGCCAAAATTTTGGAGACCTAAAGTAAAAGGTTTCTACATGCATGCATAAACGGCCATAGACTATAAAAATTTTCTTGATGTTTTTCTTTAAATCATCTATTATTGGACATTTTTCATATTTAAAATTGCAAATGTAAAAAAATGTGGTTTTTCTTGGAGTGACGTCAACTGCGCTTATTCTACAAAGACTTTTATTTTTTAAAATATATATTTATTGTATAACCCTAAAATTGAAAAAGTCACTTCCATTATCTTTCAAACGGACACCACTCGAGAAAGTACAACTACACGACAAAGAGCAATATCGAAAAAAGAGACATATGCAAAAATTCTCCGTATATAACACCTAATTTGAATATAGTAGAGATAGAGAGAGATATTTAACCTTGAAATTTGATAGTCAATCCTCACAATTTGCTCGTGGATGGAGCACTTTTCAAATTTTTACCTCAAAACTCAGCCTTACCAATTCTTTTTTTTTACTTTTTTTAATTAAAAAGTAAAAGTGAAAAGAGATCTTCCATATATAGGAATCAAAATTAACCTTGAAAAAAGAAAAATAAATAAATAAATAAATAAATAAAAAAGACACCGAATGAATTAATTGGATTCACCTCAAGGAAAATTACATGTTTCACGTTTACATTTAAACCAAAATTACATGTTTCACGTTTACCCATATGATTATGGGAAGAAATGAACTTTTATTTACATATACTATTCTCTTTTACTTTTGAGTACTATATATACACTATTCAACCTTTAGTTTATTTTATTTAAATGCACTAATTATATAGAAATTTATATATTTCAAGTTTATTTTATTTTAACAATTTAAACATATTATTTTTTTATTTTAAATTTTGTAAAAATTGTTACATATATATTGTTAGGAAAAAGTCATAAATGTAAATAAAATAATTAAAAAAATATAAAAAAAATGTACATTTTCTTAGTGTGTTTTCCTTAATGCAATATATAATAAGTTTCCATCAAATATTTTAAATAGCTATGAACATATATAGTTTCCATAGCCTTTTCTTAGTGAAGGATAAAAAGCATAGCATTTTTTTCAGCTAATTTTGAAGTTCAAAATGGATTTATTTATATCACCTTTTGATAGCTTGGTTGAAAACGATACTATGAAATGCCATACATTCAATAACTTGCTTATCCTACTTTCAATAATAATATAGAAGTTAGTTGGTTAGCAGGTTTCCACCAAAAAAAACAAACCCTCCGACCACTTATCGATGGTAAGTACGTTTTACATTTATTTTTTCAATCTGACTCAAATTGAATCTTCTTAGACCCTTTATCGACCGATATTGGTTGACTTGATTTTTAGATTTATCATGCTCACTTTAGTAGGTTAAATAAAAGAGGAGTGCAGCGAAACCAATATCCAAGTTTTTTTTTGTGTAGACCACAAACACACAATTATCAATCACTGCCCTCCATATTTTGTGTGCCTTTATATTTCTTACAAAAAAAATTCCAATCTGCCTCCAACCCACAAAGAAAAACGTAAAAGAAAGAAAAGCTTAACAACATTAACAATGGAGCATTTCCTCATCTCTCTCTTAATCCTTTTCTTCTTCTTTCTTTCTCTCACTCTCTTCATCCTCTTCCACAATCACAAATCCTTATTCTCTTATCCCAACACTCCTCCCGGCGCCATCGGCCTTCCCATACTCGGCGAGAGCCTCGAGTTCTTATCATCTGGTTGGAGAGGCCAACCTGAGAAGTTCATCTTTGATCGTTTGAATAAGTACAAGTCAGATGTGTTCAAAACCTCGATTGTGGGCGTTCCAGCAGCCATTTTCTGCGGCCCTATTTGTAACAAGTTTCTCTTCTCTAACGAGAATAAACTGGTTACTCCTTGGTGGCCAGATTCCGTGTACAAGATCTTCCCCTCTACAACTCAGACTAGCTCCAAAGAAGAAGCCAAGAAACTCAAGAAACTGCTTCCGCAATTCCTTAAACCCGAAGCGCTTCAGCGTTATATTGGAATTATGGACGAACTTGCTGAACGCCATTTCAGTTCCTTTTGGGAGAACAGAGAAGAGGTCCTCGTGTTCCCTCTTGCTAAAAGGTAAATAATTTATGTTATCTTTGAATTGAATTTTCCAGTTTGTTTTCTGAACTGATCGTTTTCCAATAATGGTTAGCTTCACATTCTCACTAGCATGTCGATTGTTCATGAGCGTGGAAGATGAAATGCACGTGGAGAGATTATCGGGACCATTCGAGCACATTGCAGCAGGAATCATATCGATGCCAATTGATTTACCAGGAACACCGTTCAATAGAGCGATAAAGGCGTCAAAGTTCATCAGAAAGGAAGTAATGGCGATTGTGAGGGAGAGAAAACAGGATTTGGCGGAAGGAAAGGCGTTGGGGACGCAGGATATTTTGTCTCACATGCTTCTCACGTGCGATGAGAATGGTGTGTACATGAACGAATCAGATATCACAGATAAGATTCTTGGCTTGTTGATCGGCGGCCATGACACTGCCAGTGTCGCATGCACCTTCATCGTTAAGTTCCTCGCTGAGCTTCCTCATATCTACGATGCTGTATACACAGGTAGTTAAGCTTAATATATGTATACATACAAAAACACCAAACAGCCCTATCCTACACTATTTGCCCACAAAAGGTAATAATAGTTAACGCATTTTTTTTTTTTGTTTTTTAAAATTAATTGACCCTTTAGATTTAGATTTAAGATACTCGAACAAATAATTTTAAATTAATTATTTTGTTTAGAACGAGAAATCCCATACAAATGTATTTAAAGTTTGATGTTTGAAGGGTAATTGAAAAGAAAAAATAAAGTTAGAATTTACTAATAGATTTCTATATATAAATGTGTTAATTGAAAATTAAAAAAATGACAAAGTCAATTATGTAATTTACTTAATCTATTGAAATCATGTGAAATTCGAGCATTTTGATTACGAAAGTTTTAAAATAAAAATATGTTTTAAAATCATTTTGAATTTTAAAATTATTCTCTTTATGCGATAACAAACAACATAATTAATTTAAAATCTATTATAAATTGAAACTATTCCAGATTCTGAAAGTTCTAAAGAGTGTATAAGTCTAGATGTACTAGTATTTTAAAAAAAATGGTTTAAAGAATTAAATTGGAAAATTTGGAATTGAACAGAGCAAATGGAAATAGCAAGAGCAAAAGCGGAAGGGGAAACATTGAAGTGGGAAGACATTAAGAAGATGAAATATTCATGGAATGTGGCTTGTGAGGTTCTAAGACTTGCTTCCCCACTCCAAGGTGCCTTTAGAGAAGCCTTAAACGATTTCGTTTTTAATGGTTTCTTCATTCCCAAGGGTTGGAAGGTAATTTTCCTTCCATCAATTAAAATATCATTTTGGTTTCGATACTTTGAACCATTTTTCAATTTTAATTTGTTTATTTTAAACCATGATTGTAAGTGAACACATTTGTAGTTGGTTTTTGCAGCTATATTGGAGTGCAAACTCGACACACAAAAACCCAGAGTACTTCCCGGAACCTTATAAGTTCGAGCCGGGAAGATTCGAAGGGAATGGACCATTGCCCTACACATTTGTGCCATTTGGGGGAGGGCCAAGGATGTGCCCTGGAAAAGAGTATGCAAAGCTTGAGATTTTGGTGTTTATGCATAATTTGGTGAAGAGATTCAAATGGACAAAGCTACTTGAAAATGAAAACATCATTGTTAACCCAATGCCAATCCCTCAAAAAGGTCTCCCAGTTCGCCTTTTTCCTCATCAACCTCTTTCCCTTTAGTTTACCCTAATAATAATTCCCATAAATATAATATAATATACTCTTTTATTTCAACTCTTCCTCTTATCATATATTATCAATAAATCTTCATATATTATGCCCTATTTCTTCCTTATTTAATTCTCTCTTCTACTTCTTAGACTTCTTTATTGGTCATGGAAAAATGTAGAGATTGTTATAATCTATGGCTGTCTCCTCTAATAACCATGCTACATATTCTTCTAAAAACTTCCCTCTCCTGGTTTATCTTTCATACATTCCATGGTTAGATTTTGCGACACACGGGGTGGTGGCTTTTTCCGACCATTACTTAAAGGGTAATTATAATGAGTATCAATTTTCAGGGATAATAATAAAATATATAACCATATTCTAAAAAAATTGTTAATATAGCAAAGTCTATCGGCTATAGACTTTTATCGCTAAACCCTAAATCCTAAACAACGATAGATCCTTATGATCTATCAGCGATAGAGCAATATTTGCAATATTGTATGTCAAGGATAAACTTCTATTGTTGATAGACTCTAACTGATTTTGATATATTTGCAATTTTTTTTAAATATTGTTATATATGCTAATATTTTGAATCTAATTGCTATATTTATAACCATCACTTTCTGAAAATTGTGTGGTTGTGCATTGCATCATGCATTTTTTTTAAGCCAAGGTTATTGTGTTCGGGTAAACTTTTGAGTAAAACTTGGGTGCTGTCTGGGTGTCACCCAGCCATGCATCCCTTCGACGTGGCCCATTTGAATGGTGCCACGTGTCAGCTTTTTTTTTTTTAAAAAATAATTTACTTATTCCTTTTCTTATCATTTCCTTCATCTCCCCCTCCTCTGTTTTCCTTATTTTTCTTTTTTTTTTCCTTATCCAAATCTCAAATTTACTTCATTTTTCTTCCTCATCTCCTAATCGTTCTTTGGTTCATTGGTTCTTTTCTTTTATTTGTTTCTCTGATCTTTTTGGGCCTTTCTTTCTTGATTTCTTTCTCAATTTCCACGTCCATTTAGCCATTTTCTTCACCATGAATTTTTTCTTTTTTTCAAGTTTGAACTTATCACCCATTTTCTACTTTAATTTCCTTTCTTATATCTCTCTTCTTCACCATAAACTTGTAAATTTGAAGGGCCGTGGACTCTTGTCGGACATTCTACTTTCGTATGATGGTTTGGTTGTTAGGGTTTTAATACACACTAAAAAAAGAGAAATTTTAGTTGGAGTTGAACTGATGAATAAAATTGCTAAAAAAAGAGGAACAACCATGGAAGTGGGTCGAAATTGGGGCAAAGATAAAAAGAAGACAAGAAAAGAAAGCTAGAGATTGCTATTGAGATTTGGAGGAAGGAAAAAAAGAAGAAAAAAAGTAAAGAAAACAGAGGAGAGGAGATGGACAGAGAAGAGTAATTTTAAAAAAAGAAAGAAAAAAAAATTACAGGTAGCACCATAGAAATGGGCCACGTTGAAAGGCTGCAGGGCTGAGTGACACCTAGCCAACACCCAAGTTTTACTTTAAACTTCTTAGATCAAAGTGACTTTTCTTTAAAGAATGTAACTAAATTCTTGAGGTTTTACCTATAAATTAAGTAAGGTCATCAAGACAAGAAATTATGCCGCTTTTATTAAATTAAGTAATTAAATAGACACTTACCATATATGAGAGTAATATAATGTTTGGGTTCAAACCCGTGTTACACTCATTTCTATGCATCTATTTCAATACCAAAGGAAAAAAACATATTATAAAGTTGACATAAAAATACATTTTTGTTCATTATTAGGTGACAAATATTGACATTTTGCTATATTTGTAAATACTTTTAATAGTTTTTGAATTTAAAACAAATACCCATTAATTTATTTTAAAGAACGAAAAGATATTTTTTACAATATTTTTTTTAATTTTTTTTCTTTTTGTCATGTGACAACTTATGATTAGACACTTAAGTAAACTGCACAAAAGTGAATGCATCACTCAAGTGGTTTTCTATATATATGCATTAATTGAAGATGAAATTAAAGGACAACTTCACCAAAGTTGGTGACGATAAAACCTAGCTAGTTAACATGTCCAATACGGTGATTTATTTGACTGTAAAGGCTATTTTGGTTCATTCGTTTGGGATATGTAGTTTACTGTTAGGCTTTTTTATTATTATTGATATCACATGATCATTGTGTAACATTATTTTGAGTCACACACGTGTTCATTACTTGAAAGAAAAATATTTTATTAAAGAAGGCTATCAATGTAATTTAACTTGCGCAAGTATTATTGGTGGAAAACTTGGGTATAAAGAGCCAATGGGAACACAACTTTTACAGTGATTAAAACCACTAATAATAGAAAAATAACATATTAACTAAAGCATAACTAATCCTTAATACTCCCCTCAAGATGGCTTAACAATATCAATGATGTCCATCTTGGATTACAAAGATTTAAAGGATGATAAAGGTAATGCTTTAGTAAATCTATCAGCAGGTTGGTGTTGTGTTCGAACGAACATCAACTTTACTATTCCTTTGACTATTTGATCTCAGACAAAATGATAGTCTAGCTCGATGTTTTTGGTGTGCTTGTGAAAAATGGAATCTGAAGCAATATGTATGGTTGTAGTACTGTCACATAAAAGTAATGAAGGAGAGGTAACGGAAACTTGTAAATCGTTTAATAATTGAACGGTCCAAGTGAGCTCACTAGTGGTGGTAGCCAACGCCCGATAGGAGTGTTTAAAAAACGTGATAACCTGACCAACCCGGATTATCCAACCCAATCCGTAAGGGTTGGGTTGAGTTGCAAATTTTTTTAAAGATATATATTTCGGGTTGGGCTGGGTTATGGAATTTAGTAACCCGGTCAACCCGACCAATCCAATTTTATTATTATTATTATTATTGAATTTAAATGTAGACTTAAACTTTGCATAGAATGTTTTTGAATGTTTTTTATTCATATTTTGAATAAATTTGAATGTAGACTTGGATTTTACATGAACTTAGGATTCATGTATTTGAAGGTAAACATTTGTGCTTTTACATAAAATCCTTTTTGTTTGTTTGATTATAATTTTTAAATAAATTGTATATATTTAGGTCATTTACATAAATATGACATTTTGTTCACGGTAAAAATTCAACTTTTAGTGCACAATGAAAGAACGAAAATATATTCTAAATTATGAAAGAAAAAAGAACAACCCGGTGACCCAATCCAACCCTGAAATTATGGGTTGGGTTGGGTTAGGTTGACCCTTTCACATTGAAGCGATAGGATTCAATTTTTGTCAACCCAAAGACCTCAGGTTGGTTCATAATTTACCTCTAACCCGGACCAATCTGACTTATGAACACCCCTAACGCCCGATATTTAGCCCCAACTGATGAGCGTGAGACTGTTGTTTGCTACTTAGACTTCCAAGAAATGAAAAAGCCATCAACGAAGATGCAAAATCTCGTAGTTGATTTTCTGGTGTCAAGGTAGAATGCACAATATGCATCATTGAAGGCTTGAAGTTGAAAGGATGTAGAGGGTTTGATGAGGAAACCTTGTCTAGGAGTTCTTTTTAGGTAGCACAGTAGATGGTTTTCAGCAGCCATGTGGGATTGACATGGATGGGCAACATATTGGCTGAGTTTGTGAACAACAAACATAATATCCGACCGACTAACTGTGAGATATAATAATCTTCCAATAAGTCGTCGATAAGAGGAAGTATCAACCAATTCTTTGCTGTCATTTGCTTCAACTTTGTATATGGATCCATAGGCAAAGATGTTGGTTTAGAGGCTAGAAATTCGGTGTCTTCTAAAAGCTGTAAAACATAATTTCTATGAGATACAACAATTCCTTTTGAAGATCGGGCTAGCCCTAAACCAAAGAAATATTTCAATGATCCGAGATCTTTTAACTTGAAAGCAGAATTTGAATGTGCTTTCAAAGTGTTTATAATTTATGTAGATGCTCCAGTAATTATAATGTCGTCTACATAGACCAAAAGAGCAACAAATGTTGAATTTTTCCTCTAGTAAACAAGGAATATCAAATTTCGATTGTTAGAATCCAAGCAATAGTAAAGCTTGGGAAAACTTGTCAAACCATTGTCTGGAAGCTTGTTTAAGTCTATATATAGACTTGTGTAGCTTACAAACAAGATGCTTCCCCTTTCTAATAACTACATCATGTTTGTATCCAAGTGGTAAGTCCATGTAGACATTTTCAACCAAGTCTCCTTGCAAAAAGACATTATTCACATCCAGTTGGATAAGGGACCATTTCATTGAAACTGCAAGACTAAACAAAACTTTAACAATCACTAGTTTTGCTACAGGGGAAAGGTTTCATGTAGTATAAGCCTTCTTATTGGGTGTATCCCTTTTCTACCAAACGTGCTTTACACCTTTCTATAGAACCATCAACTTTGTGCTTAATTTTATAAACCCATTTGCATCCTATGGAGTGGCAATTAGTAGGTAATGGAACCACGATCCAAGTTTTATTTGTCTCTTTAGCTAATAACTCGACTTTCATAACTTTATGCCAATGTTTATATGGTACTGCTTGATGATAGAACTGTGGTTCATAGGAAGCGGATATATTTTGTATTGTGGAGAAAGGTTGGCATAGGATAAGACTTTTTGGATGGGGTATTTAGAGGATGATGGGATATCATTGTTGTAATAGGCTGCAATGATATTCTTGGAGATAGGATTGTAGCTTGGATATTCTAGTAGATTTTCGAGTGACAATTGGTTTAGTTCTTTAACAGCTAATGTTAGACAATTCTGTTTGTGTGTGGTAGGTACTGACATTAATTGGAAAGGAAGGTGAACTAGTATTCACTATTTCATTGTTTAATGGTAAGAACGTGCTACCATTTGTAAAAAGCCTTGATGTAGTGGGTTGTAATCCTTAAAACTCAAAGGATTTTGGGCAGCACTAAATCTGGAAATGGATCAACCATGTCTTTCTGAGTTTATATAGAATGAAAAGGAAAAATGTTCTCATGGAATACTACATCACGAGAGACAAAAAAGGTCTTGCTTTCAATGTTATAAAGTTTATATCCTTTCATTCCTAGGGGATAGCCAACGAAATTGATGGAATGGGTCGAGGGTCAAACTTCGTACGATGCGCAGATAGTGTTGAGGCAAAACACAAGCATCCAAAAGAGCGAAGAGACTCATAGTTAGCAATTTTTTCATTCAGTTTAAAGAAAAGTGTCTGCAAATTTAAAGTATGAGATGGAGTGCGGTTGGTGAGATAAGTGGCTGTTAATACACATTCTCCTAAAAAACTGATAGGAGCGTGTGATTGAAAAAAGTATGGCTCTAGCAACATTAAGTGTTGGTGTTTTCTCTCCACTTCTAAATTCTGTTTTGGACGTTCAACACATGAATACTGATGGATAACCCCTTTAGATGAGAAGAATTCAGTGAAAGATAACTCTGGTGCATTGTCTTATCTAAACATCTTGACACTAGTGTTGTATTGATTCTCCATAAGAGCAAAGAACTTTGGTATAATGTGTTATGCATCAGACTTGTGTTTCATTAAGAATAGCCACGTGTATCTAAAGAAATCATCCATAACAGTTAGAAAGAATATATGTCCAAAACGTGTATTTTTTTTGTATGGCCCCCCAAATATCACAATGGATCAAGTGTAAGACTTTATTTGAAACATGTTTATTTAATTGAAAAGAAAGTCATTTTGTTTGGCTAAGGGACAAATGGTACACATATGTTGGTCTTTTGGTAAGGAAACATTCAAAATGTCTTTCAAATGAAAAATATGTTTATAACTGGGGTGACCTAGTCTATCATGCCACATACTAGTATTTGTATGGGTCAAGGTAGCAACACAGAGATTATTATGTGTAGGCAGTACATGTGAATCATTAGTGATAACCAAAGTAGTAGACTTATCAGCAATGTCAGAAGTATTAAGGGGTTGAAGGAGATACAACTTGTGCCATACACTAGCCTTGCAATCGTCTTCAAAGAGTACTTGTCCTGAATGATGCAACAACCATCATAAAATTGAACCAGTGCAGGTAAATAAGAAATCAGGGCACTGATTGATAGCAAATTAAAGCAAAATTCTGGCAAAAACATCATGTTTTGAAGAACTAAGTCAGGGGATATCTTCATTGTACCAACATATTCAATAGGAACACAAGTGTGATTTGGTAAGGAGACTGTGGCACCATGTATGGTGTGAAGAGATGAAAAAAAGGTTTTTATTATAACAGATGTGGGTTGATGCTCCAAAATCTAAAATCCACATATCACTTTTCAAAGAAGGTATGAGTTTAGTTTGGGAGCACATACCTACTATGTGTGATTGGGATGAGTTATCTTCATCAGCTTTTGCTTTGTTAAGATGGGATTGAAGCATCATCAAGAGACCTTGGCATTGTTTATTCGATAGACTGTCGAAAGGATTTTCAGCCGAACTATTTGAAGTAGAGGGTCATTCTTTGGCTATGCTTTCTGATGGAAACGATGACCTGGTGGATATCCATGGATTTTGTAACAACGATCCATGGTGTGCCCAGATATGTTGCAATGGCTACAAATTGGTCAGTCTTTCTTCTTTGGATTTCCAGATGATTTTGCTGCATTGTTTTGTGAATTTTTCACAAGAAGTTGTGCTGCCTGTATTGAGTTTTCATTTGAACTATTATGAGGTAGAGGAATATCTCTCTGTTCAATTTCTTGAATTACAGATGAGAAGGCTTTAGAAATTGTCGACTTCGGTTCCATCAGAAGCAATTGTGTCGGAATCAGATTGAAGACTTCATTTTGGCCCATAAGGAATGTCATAACATACTCAGTCTGGAAGTAGGCATTAAGGTCTTTGATTGCTCCGCAAATGCAGCATCCACATGAACAAAAAGGCCGATAAGAAGTTAACTCATTCCACAATGTTTTCAACTTGGCATAGTAGATAGTTACCAGAGTCTTACGACTAGGTTAGGGTTCATAACTCCCTTTGAATCTGGTAAACTCACAGCCTATTTTTCCATTGGTATCTTTCTTGCAGGTCAATCCATATATCGTGTGCTGAATCAAAGAGATTAATGCTAGCGAAAATTTCTTTTGACAACGAACTTAGAATCCAAGTCATGACACGCTGTTGCAAAACAATCCATGAATGGAGAAGATCACCGGTAGGGCGAGTAATAGAACCATCGATGAAGTCACGTTTATTCTTCACGGTTAATCCGATCTTCATGGCTTGACTCCAGGATGTGTAGTTCGTCTCAGTGAGTAGGTTGGACACGAGAATGATGCTTGTATTGTCTGAATGGTGTAAGAAATATGAATTGGAATATTGCTCAACAGCCGAGAAGGTCGTCGTTTGATTTGCAAAGGAAGAAGAAGAAGCGTTCGTTATCAGTGAGGGTTTGAGATTGGCTATGGCAGTAGAAGCGACAGAAGCCAGTTTTATTTGAGGAAGAATCGTGACCCTTGAAGAGGGTAGGTATAATCTTGAAGGGATAAGAACTCTTCGTAGTTACAGGACCATTCTCAATTTTAATTTGAAAAAATTTAAAATACCAATACATTGAAAAAATTTTACGGAAACATTTTACTGAAATAAAATAGGCTAAGCATGTTTTTCATAAATAAAATTATAGAGAAAAGAGACTCACCTTCGTTGTAGTCTCTGAAATCTACAATACACCAAATTGTAGCCGTCACCACTTGGAACCTCTCCTAATCTCTGAGTAATGGAGGTTTGGCTTGTGGGAACCAATTGTGATTTACTTTGGGAATTTTGGAGGATAAAAAAAAATAGAGAGAGTTTTTTTTTTTTTTCTGGAGACCTTCTGCAATTTAAACGTAGGTTCTTCGCAGAACTGTTCTACTCTTCCCATTCTTCAGGTTGAAGAAAGAGAAGTTAAAATTTTTTTGGGAAAACGTGGGAGCATTCTACTTTTTCCAAAAAAAATCTCATAAGAGAGTTATTTATTTTTTTTAATTAAATTAAAATTAAACTAAATTAAATTAAATTAATAAATAAATTAATTTATTAATTAAATCATATTTAATCAATATTTCATTTAAATCATATTTAAATGAATATCTTTCACATAACCTATCGTTTTACTTTAATTAATTTAATTAAATCTAATTAAACTAAACTATTAATTAATTTCTACATTAAATATCTTATATTTAATTTAATCCATATTTGAATCATATTCAAATATTAAATTCTCTCATAACCTATAGTTTTAATGTGTATCATATACACATCTGTTTTAATAGGAATTTAATTCACATTAAATCAATATTTGAACTCATTAAAATATTTTATTCTTTCATTAATTAATTTTGAATCACATCCAAAAATAAAATTAATATTATAATGTTTAATTAAAATATAAACTTTATATTATAATGTATCACCATACATTATATTAATTTCTTAAGTTAATATGAACATTTCAAATTATATCCAAGATATATTAACTTTATTACCCTTTACGAGCTAGGAAGGGAACTGCATGGACCTACAGATCAGAAGTTATAACGATATGAGACTAATTGGCTAAACTCATTAACCACATTAATTAATATTCATAAACTGTGTGTACACTCCACTAAAGACTCACAGCTGAACTCTTCTCACTATAGGTATATTTTTGTGTCCACGGATGTAGACCAATAATAGCAAGTTAGTTCTTCACAAGTGTTTGTAACCCCAGCTAGGTCAAATTACCGTTTTATCACTGAGTTACTTCTTAGTCCTTAAATATCAGTGCTCCTCTAACGAACAACCTGCTTATGATCCAACCAATAAGCAGAAATTTCTCTCGTGCAATAGAGAGGGTAGGGCCCTTTGTTCAAGTCCCGGAGACACCAATTAAGAAAACATTCATCTACTTACCCTAAAGTCGGAAAGGAGTGAATTCCATCTTGTGTGATTGTGTTTTCAGCTCTCCACTCGGTCTTGTTTCCAAAATGGTAGACTTATTGAGTCTGTAAACTGACCACTCTCACCCATACAAATCAAAGGACAATTTCTCGTGAACAGGAGTTTGTAATACACTCAGGATTAAAACTAAGCTGCCTAGGTCATCCTGTTTGAAATAGAAATCTAACTAGTCAACGAGGTTACATCTAGTGATTACTATTTTGTGGTCCAGTCTTATATAAACTCATTGTATAGGATACCCTCACAAACGTGTCACCTACACGAACACTTTGGATCATTGTGTTTGTATCAAATACAAAGTGGGTCGTATCCATAGTGTTACCAGGATAAGGTACCCAACCTTATCCTTATACTATAAACTCTTTAAGCTATATCTTGAACAGATCTCTGTATGTCTCCACATACATTTCAAGACTCATAAAACAACTTAGGATGTTGGTTTATTGAATTTGGGTTAATTAGACAAAAATAATCAATAACTATTTATTGAAATTAAAATAATAACTATTTATTAATAACGGTCAACAGATTACATTTACTATTTATGAGTTTTAGGACATAAAATCCAACAAATCTGATACCATATTATAGAAGGCTATCAACGTAATTTAACTTGCTCAAGTATTATTGGTGGAAAACTTGGGCTATAAATAGCTAATGAGAACACAACTTTTACACTGTGATTAAAACAACTAATAACAGAAAAATAACAAACTAACTAAAGCATAACTAACCCTTAATACATTTCACAGTCACATCTTCGTCTACACAACTCATGTTCAAGTGAAGCTATTAATTAGGACACTTTCACATTATTTGACTTTTTAAATTTTTAGTTTTTAATTTTTACAAACAACAAGAGTAACACTAACTATTATACCTATCAACCAACAAGATTTTAGCTTATCTAACACCTGTATGTACTTGAGGACAAGAGATCCCAAGTTCAAATTTCTCCAATTTGTAATAAAAAAAAATCTACTGTACCTATCTTCGGTTGCAGAAGAAAGTTTTGTACATCCAACTTACAACTCAAAAGCAATCAATTTAAGAAATAACAAAGTTAATTAAACTTGATTAAAAAAATGACAACCAGCGGGCTCATGAGCCGTATCATTCTACTACTTCTCACAAAGTAAAAGGTACAAGATTGGAAAGACTGGTAGGTATGTTAATGGTTTCACCATCTATGAAAATCCAACCCCGAAGTTTTGTTAATTAACTTAAGTTATTTGAATCAAAATTAATTAATTAATTAATTTTATTTCATTATTTGAGGCGTTAAATGAGACAACACTGTAAGATGATAATGAGATTAATTGTTATAGGTGATTTTTAGGCTAAAAGGTGAAAGCGACATAAAGAAGAAGAGGAAGTAACCAAGCCAAAAAAACGATAATGAACGGAGAAACAACTATGCCAAGAGGTTAATATGGTCTTAAGGAAAAGCACTAACTTGATTTTGAGCCAATGTAGCCCAGTTGGCCTCGACCTTGGCCAAAGATTTATTTATTTTTATATTCAAATATATTTCTATCTTTTGACCTATAGTTTTAATATGAATCTCATTCACCTTAAATTTACAAAATGGATTTAATATGAACTAATTCGTATTATTTAGTATGTGGATCTCAAATATTATTCTCTCATAGTTTAAATTTCATTCTAATTGAATTAAACTCTACATTATACAATAAATTACAAAAATAATTTGATCACTTCAAATTCGTAACACATATATCCTTGTTTAATCATGGTACGAGCTAACAGAGGGACCTAATGGACCTACAACTATAAGCTCCAATGATAGAAGATTACTTAATTAAACTATTTGATTGATTAATCAACATTCATCAACTATAGAGCACTCCACTATAGACCCATAGCTACACTCTCATGAACTGTACAATATTTATGCGTTCATTGATTTTTACCATTTTCTGTAAGTCAATCATTCACAGGTTGTTCATAACTACAACTAGTTAAATTATCGTTCTACATTTGTAGTTACTTCTTGCTCCTTAAGTACCAATGTTCCTCTAATGAATCATCAGTTTATGGTCCAACCACAAACAAATCCCTCTCGAACCAATGAGAGGGTGAGGCTTCATTGTCCAAGTTCTGGAGTCAGTACTTAAAGGAACAATCTATCTACTTACTTTAAATGAGGGAAGGAGTGAATTTTATCTTGTGATACTGTGTTTCCAACTCTCCACTCGGTATCATCCCCAAGATGGTAGCCATACTGAGTCGGCAACTAGGGATACTCTCACTCATACAAACCAAAGGACAACTATCATGGGCAAAAGTTCATAATTCACCGGCTGAGGGTCCCTCCTCTCTAGGATGTGCGAAGGAGGTTAATGTTGCTTTTGATGTTGTTTTTTGAAGTTGACTTGACCATGTGCTATTAATTGTTTTTTTATGACTAGTTTTGTTGTGAGTTCTTTTTTTATGACTAGTATTGGTTCTGCTTTTGACAACTTTTTGGACTTTGTTGGATGAAATATTCTGGATTATATATATATATATATATATTCCGGTGCACCGTGTGTTGATTATGGGTGACAAAAGTAAATAATGTCTGCTAAAGGGGGAGCTTGTTGTGATTTAATTATTGACGTATTATTGGCTAGACAAATTTCTTTTAAAAAATAAGAACAATATCTTAACTTATTTTTATCCTTATTATTTATCAACTAAGGA
This sequence comes from Cucumis cinereus, assembly GCA_037974625.1. Classification (NCBI taxonomy): domain Eukaryota; kingdom Viridiplantae; phylum Streptophyta; class Magnoliopsida; order Cucurbitales; family Cucurbitaceae; genus Cucumis; species Cucumis cinereus. The sequence continues at coordinate 3,357,724 of JBBPDJ010000004.1, forward strand.
TTTAAAAATATGGTTAAGATATTTTAGCTAAATTTGTTGGAGGATTTTATTATTTTATTTGAAAATATCCTCTGGATTTGGATTATTGTTAAAGATATCCAAATATATCTTTATAATAAAAAGTATATATATCCTTTATATCGATTTATGTTCTTGCTGCTCAAGACGAGATTATACATACAGAGACAGAAGTTTCTTCTGTGTGAAGGTATGGAACTCATGTTGATGATCATGTCGATGACACTATATGAAGCTACTAAGCTACTGTATGAAGGTGTATGAGTTAGGGGGAGCCTAACCACTATTCGTATCAGAGGTGATTATTCAGAAGAAGTTTGTACATCACTTCATTCCACGACATTGTCTAGATACATGTGTTAGGGGGAGCCTAGCATTTTGTCTATACAGGGGGAGCCTATTATGAAAAACAATCGAGGCAAGAACACAAAGTGTTGGAGGGATTCTCTCGCACATTTGTAGTTTTTGACAAGGGGAGCCTTTGAGAATAAAATATGTAGAGACTAATGTTCGTTGAAACATTTAAAGATTAATTTCTTATTTACGTATTTACTAGGCTTATTATGAATGATGCATGATATGTTAGTCATAGCAATTCTGTAAGCTAAAAAAACTCTTGTACTTAGTGAAGTATTGTTCTTAATTGGGTGTAAACCTTCCAGACATAGGTGGTATCCACCGAACTGGGTTACCAAGTCTATATGTTATTTCTTACTCTATTATTGTGCATCATTAGTCATTCTCAAAGTTATTAGCGTAACTGCTAACTATAGACTACTGGAAAAATACGATTTACTTAGTTTTTCAAACACAATAGGAATAATTAAAATATAGTTCAAAGTTAAAAAACTAATGAGTTTTCAACTTTTGTTGATATCATCATCCTATGAAATTACACTTTAACTTTTGCAACCGTTCTTCTTTCTTTTTTTTTTTATTTGTTTTTTTCTACGTTTTTCTTCTCTTTTTTCTTTTTTCATTTTTTGTTCTTTTCATTTTTTTGTTTATTCTTTCGTTTTTTTGCTTCTTTCATTTTTTGTGTTTTCTTTCTCTTTTTTCATGCACTTTTCTTCTTCTTTGTTTTCCAAATTTTTCTTTGTTTTGCAATTGTTTTCTCATTTTTTGTTTTTTAATTTTTCTTCTTTTTTCTTCGTTTTCCAACTATAATAACGAGAAGAAGCGAAAAAGCAAGAGGTTGAAGGGATTGGAAGAATCTGAACAAAGAAAAAAATCGTACAGAAAAAATTATTATTGTGCTCGATGAGAAACTAGAACGATAAACTAGAAAGAGGAAACTAGAATAAGAAGCTAGAAAGAAAAGTTAGCACTAGAAAATACCAAAGAAAAGTTGGCTTATGAGAACCTACAAAAAGGAGCTATAAGCTAGAACTAGGAATTGTTAGAAAGCGAAAATATCAAAGAAAAATAGTTTGATTAGAACTTGAAAAATGAGCTAGAACTAGAAGCTAGAATTGAATTAGTCCGATCTTCGAGTGTGGTTTGAGGATAAGACCATACTCCAAGCACGTAAGCAAAAGCCATATTTCGAGCAAATTTATACGTTAGAATCAAATTTGGTCTGATCCTAAAAAAGGTCATTCATACAAAAATCCTCGAGACAATACCGTGATGGCAACTTCACGACAGCACAGCGCATGACAGACTATTAGCGCAACTTGTTTCAACGATTTTTGGTTGCTCCAACTCTTCACTGTACCCCTGTTTTCACCCATCGAAAGCTTGGTTTTAGCTTCACCTGTCATTTAATTATTCTATTTCTAATTTGATGAAGGGTATAGATTTTTGGAGATTCAGATTTGTTTGAGGATGTGTTTGCTCTTGAGAAATTTTCTAATGGCTGATCAGTTCGATGGCTGGTTTTGTTTGAAACCAGACCAAATCCAACTATGCACAGCCTTTATAAAGTATAGCAACTTTTCCATTCAAAACTAACCGTAAAGGAACTATTTTTTAAATTTTTTAATAAGGATATCTCGTATAATTTAGCCTGAAACAAATAATGAGTGCTTCGCTTCGATAGGTGTGAATCCCGGCGTGAGACCGTTATTTCAATCGGATCTTTGTCGACTTCGTTGAGAAGACGCACTGTGGTCAGCTAATCGGATACTATTATTACAACTATTGGATTTCCTTCCTCAATCGTCTTTAATTCTCTAATAATCGGTGTTGGAATTGGTGAACTTGGCATACAAGGTTGCATTTTGTTGTTGGATTGTTATGAGTAGATTTATCCATGAGTCAATAGCCCATGGCAGCACCAAATCATTTAACTCTATCATAAGTCGTCTTTCTTCTCAAGGTGCTCACCATCAAGTTCTTCAAACCTATATTTCTATGCAAAAAACTCACACCCCATCAGATGCTTACACTTTTCCCAGCCTCTTCAAAGCTTGTACCAATTTAAACTTGTTTTCACATGGCCTCTCACTTCATCAATCTGTCGTCGTTAATGGGCTCTCTCAGGATTCCTATATTGGGTCTTCGCTCATCAGTTTTTATGCCAAATTTGGGTGCATTCATTTTGGTCGCAAGGTGTTTGATACAATGCTCGAAAGAAATGTTGTTCCTTGGACCACCATAATTGGTTGTTATTCACGGGAAGGGGACATTGATATTGCTTTCTCAATGTTCAAACAAATGCGGGAGGGTGGTATTCAGCCCACTTCTGTCACCTTGTTGAGTCTGCTTCCTGGTATTTCAAAGCTTCCCCTTCTTCTTTGTTTGCATTGTTTGATTGTTTTATATGGTTTTGAGTCAGACTTAGCTTTATCGAACTCCATGGTGAATATGTATGGTAAATGTGGCAGAATTGCTGATTCAAGAAGTTTGTTTGAGTCAATTGATTACAGAGACATAGTTTCTTGGAATTCACTATTGTCGGCCTATTCGAAAATTGGAGCCACAGAAGAAATATTGCAGCTTGTACAAGGAATGAAGATTGAAGATATCAAACCTGACAAGCAGACTTTTTGCTCTGCTTTGTCTGCTTCTGCTATAAAGGGTGATCTTCGATTTGGTAAGTTAGTGCATGGTCTGATGCTCAAAGATGGGTTAAATATAGATCAACAAGTGGAGTCAGCACTCGTAGTTTTATACTTGAGATGTAGATGTTTGGATCTCGCTGATAAAGTTTTCAAATCAACTAGTGAAAAGGACGTGGTCATGTGGACAGCAATGATATCAGGACTTGTTCAGAACAATTGTGCTGACAAGGCATTGTGGGTCTTCTATCAAATGATCGAATCAAATGTCGAGCCGAGTACTGCTACCTTAGCTAGTGCTCTTGCAGCCTGTGCTCAAATTGCTCGTTGTGATATTGGTACCTCAATTCATGGTTACGTATTAAGGCAAGGAATAATGCTCGACATCCCTGCTCAAAACTCCCTTGTCACCATGTATGCAAAGTGTAATAAGCTGGAGCAAAGTTGTTCAATTTTTAATAAGATGGTTGAAAAGGACTTAGTTTCTTGGAATGCAATTGTGGCTGGACATGCTAAAAATGGCTATTTAAGCAAGGCTATCTTTTTCTTCAATGAAATGAGAACAAGCTTTCAAAGGCCCGACTCGATAACAGTGACCTCACTTCTTCAAGCTTGTGGTTCTTCTGGCGCACTTTGCCAGGGAAAGTGGATTCACAACTTTGTTCTTAGATGTTCCCTTATCCCGTGCATTATGACTGAAACAGCTCTAGTTGACATGTACTTCAAATGTGGAAACTTAGCGAATGCTCAGAAGTGTTTTGATTGTATGTTACAACGAGATCTTGTAGCATGGAGCACCCTTATTGTTGGATATGGTTTAAATGGAAAAGGTGAAATCGCTTTGAGAAAATATTCAGAGTTTCTTGGCACAGGGATGGAACCAAATCATGTTATTTTCATTTCAGTTCTTTCTGCTTGTAGTCATAGTGGGCTTCTTAGCCAAGGTTTGAGTATATACGAGTCAATGACTAAAGATTTTAGAATGCCACCAAATCTCGAGCATCAAGCTTGCATCATCGACCTTCTAAGTCGAGCTGGAAAGGTTGATGAGGCATATAGCTTCTATAAAATGATGTTTAAAGAACCCTCAATAGTCGTTTTAGGCATGCTCCTTGATGCTTGTCGTGTGAATGGTAGTGTTGAACTTGGAAAGATTATTGCTAAAGATATGTTTGAATTAAAGCCTGTGGATGCTGGCAACTTTGTGCAACTGGCCAATAGTTATGCGTCCATGAGTAAATGGGATGGAGTGGAGGAGGCATGGACTCAAATGAGATCTCTTGGTCTGAAAAAGTATCCAGGATGGAGTTCTATTGAGGTTCATGGAACCAGTTTTACATTTTTTGCAGTTCACAATTCACATCCTAAGATTGACAAAATAATCTTGACAGTGAAATCATTAAGCAAGGATATCAGAAATTTGTATGTTGAAAATGAAATTTGTGAGGATTTTGTTGAAATTTCATGAGATGCAGTTTCTCCTCCTCCCTGGTAAGAAACATAGAATTGCATGAGCTACCAAAAGAATGTGTTTGAAATGTATTGGTTGTGTACTACTTACCATGGTTTTCTAGTGCATTTCATGTTTATCCAACAGGGAAAAAAAAATGTACTTATTTCTTTACCATCTCTCTGTCTCAAGAAAGAAGTAAGAATGAGAAGGCTTAAATTCTTAGCTCAGGTCCATTTCCAAATTGTTGCTTCAACTTGTAATAGCTTTTGGGCAAGTGATCTCCGGTAGGTGATGAATGTCACTTGTATACACTTTTTGTCTCCGTATATAGGATTAATTATTGTAATATACAACTATAAGGAGTGTTCGGAGTTGTTTGGGACACTCAGTTGAGATAGAATGTCTAAGATGTTTAGAGTTTATATGTCTATGAAGTTCATATGTCTGAAGAGTTCATATGTTTGTGTTTGGGATGCAAAGTTTAGTTCATATGCTAGGGTTTCTGGTGCAATTTTTTGAATTTTAAATAATCTGTTTTTCATGTCTATTTTTGTTTTTAAAATTTTTTATTCAATAATTCAACCTATCTACTTTGAATAAAATATGGATTGCATTTTTTTTCTTTTATTTTATTTTAAGTTTTTCTTTTCTTTTTTCTTTTTTTCGGTAATAAACAACAATTAATCCACCACATCTTTTGCACTAATGTAGATAAATAAAAGGTAAAACAAAAGAGAAATCAAAACTTTTGATTCCTAATCTTTCTCCATGAATTTTATTATCTTTTTATTTTTCTTTTTCTTCTTCTTCCTATTGTTGCTTTGTATTTTTCCTTTATCATTATTTATTTTAATTGAATCTTCCTCATCATCTTAGCGGTCAATGGAATACCACTACATTATTTCAATAATTTCGTATTCAATTCCTCCAAATTTGGAGAATCGTCAAAGAATATGTCTCCATTTTCACTAATTCTTGCTAGAAAATGTTAAAAAAAATTCTCCATTTAATTATTGTTCTTTAAAATAATTTTGTTGGTTAGTCCTATGAAGTAAGCACAAACAATACTTCACTGATTGTGATGAGGTTGTTAAGAAGCAAATCAATCTTTTAGACGTTTGTGACAAGTAAGTCTATAAGAATGACCCGACCATTCTTAGAATACTTCTTAATATCAAATTACTATAAAAGAAGACATTAAACAAACTAATAATTCCAGCTTTGTATTTAAAAACACTTTTGCCAGCCAAATTCATTTTCTTTATAGTATATTATTGGTCGAGTTAATTGTTGGAAATGAACACAGTTGGTGGTCAGAGTTAGTTGCTCAAGACAATCGTCGGAGCTGGCCGCTAGATGTGATCGTTGTTGCAGTTGATTGTTAAAGGTGGTATTTGTCGTTATTGGTTCCCTAAGGTGAATGCTGGTATTAATTGTTAGAGGTGGTTGTCATTGAAGTTGATTACCAAAGTTGATTTTCGTTTAAGTTTATTGTGCATACAGTTGTCGAAGTTGATTATCAAATGTGATTTTTGCCAAAATTTGTAGTTGTAGGTGGTTGTCGGAGGTACAAGTTCGTTGCACGAAATTGATCTTGGAGTTGGTCGCAAGAGTTTGTTACCTAAGCCTAGAATTCGTCGTGTGAAGGTGGTGAAGTTGATTATCGTTGGAGTTTGTTATCGAAAGTGGTTACCGGAACCTAAAATTGGTCGTTGGAGTTAGTCAAACAAAAGTGGTCGTCTGCGGTGGTTTTCAGAGTTTTTTGTCGGATGTGGTTGTTGGAGCTCAAAATCAATCTTCGAAGTTGGATGTGTGAAAGTGGTCGTCGAAGTTGGTTCTTGGAGTGTGGCAATAGTAAACGTCAATTGTGGTTGGTGGGTGAACCCATTAGAAACTTTGGGAAGAAGGGAGAGTTTGGGTGAGTTGGTACAATACAATAACTCAACTCCACCAACATGTAAAGTTGGTTGGCCAAACAATGAGTTGGTACAAACTCATCTTAATGTTCTTAGCATGAAAAGAATAGTGATGAGGCTCTGTCATCTACATGATACTTTTCATTGATTGAAAACCATAAATCTCAAAACATCCCAAAACTTACATGTTGTATTTTTTTCCCCTTCTTTAAACTCAACTTGTCTCACAAAAGGAACTTAAAAATCAATTATACCCCTAACTCAAGGAACTATAAACCCAAAAAATAAGGTATGTTTTTACAAAAATAAAATAAATACAAATGATATGAATCAGGTCACCCTTGTGTTACCTCTAGAACCAATCACACGTTCAAGAGCCAAGAAACTACAATTAGCATTAAATTATCAAATTGAGGATATTAGAACAACAAAAATTGATCAGAAGATTTATAATTGGAGTCAGTTCATGCTACAAAATGGAACCAATTGAGCTTTGTAATTTATTTTATTTTGCAAAAATGTACCTCATTTTTGGATTTTTATTATTGGATCCATATATGTTTCTTTGAGTTTTAGTTCCTTTGAGTTAGGGGTAGAATTGACGTTTTATGTTTTTTTAGTGCAGTAGGTTGGGTTTAAAGTAGCAAAACAAAATACAACACATTAGTTTTTGATATTTTGAAGATTTGGGCTTTTCAATCAATGAAAATTCTCTGGTAGATGACAGAGCCTCATCACCATCTTTTTGCATTTCTTGATTCAGCGTTGCATGCTAAAAATATTCAGGTAAGTTTGATCACTTTGCTTGTGGATTGTTCGAGCTTAGAGTGAGGAACTAATTATCCTTATCATTTGGTTTTTGATCAAAGGATAATCAATCTAATCCATTCCCTTCGGTTGTGGTCAATTTGATTGGGAGTTTTAGAATTTGATATTAGGAGTTCACCAATTTTGTTAAAAATTTCCAAATCCTAGGATTATCATATTAGTCTTCGAGATTGCGTATATATTTTTCTAATTTTTTTCTTGATTCTGACTAGTTTTATTTAATTAGGGTTTTTGTTCTGTTCTTATTTGAAAAAAAAAAACAAGCTTAAAATTGAAATTGTGAAGTAATTAAGAAGAAACAGTAGAACTGTCTTCTTAAATTGAAAATGAAAAAAAATGGTGAACTGAGGTTGAACTGAATCATAGTTTCAATTAGATTGAAAAAAAAGAAGAAGAAGAAATATTTGAATACCTCACCAATCAAAACGGAGAAAAAAGGAGAATAGAAAAAGTGTCGTCAACAGTGAGAAATCAGAGAAGTCAAAGAATCTTGAAGCCGACGCGTCAATTAAGCTGATCTATTTTCATAGATTATAAGCTGGTGAAATTTCATAAGAAAATAAATAGTTCTTATAGTGCATTTGCATGATGAATTGAATTGTGTTTTCGATAAAATTACTGTTTTTTATTCTTAATTCTTTGTTTCTTTTTGTAATTTTATTTTGTGTAGTAGTTTTCCTTTTATTGTTCATCTTGCATAATTCTTGAATTTTGAATATTAGATTCTTAATTCTAGATATCTTTCGTTTTTTTGTTGTTTCTTGTCTAGTTTTTGAATCTCGAACATTAGGTTCTTGATTTCTAGTTATCGTTTTTGTTGAATTTAACTGATTTTTTGCTTGATTTTGACACTTTACAGCCATTCTTGTTTGTTTTTTTATTGTTGGTTTACTCTCCTGATCTTGGCTGCAAAATCTTGGCTATCACCCTAGTGAAAGAGTCATATTTGTGAGGGAGAGTTACAAATTGAGTGTTAACACGAGTGCACATCACTTATTGAGAGAAAACATGTGCAAGGGTGATTTGTGAGGTCCACTTTTTTTTACTTGCTTTTATTTTACAAAAACAGCAGACAATGGAGGTGCTTCACAATGGCAGCTACAAAAGGGACTCAATGAGAAAGTCATGCAACGCTTGGAGACTTTAATCAATGCGAGGTTAGATATATTAGAACAAAGGTTTCCAGTTAGGAAGAGACATGAATTAAGGAGACGGGTTGTGGGGGATTTTGAAAAGGAAGAAGATTCAGAGCAAAATGAATCTGACTCTGACCCGATTATAGATGGCCCTAGAAAAGGGAAGCGACATGGCTCGAGAGGAAGGGGAGACTTTCACAATAGGAGACCGCAAGGTAGAAGAGAAAACAACCATGGAAATCGAGGTTTTTTAAATATTAGAGTTAAATTTTCAAAATTCATGGTACGTCTAATTCTAAAGTAAATTTCCAAAATTTCATGGACGTCTAATTTTGAAGACTTTTTTCAATGGAAACGTGAGACATAACATATCTTTCGTGGCAATGATCTCTCTAAAAAGAATAAGCTAACTATCTCCATGACACATTTTAAGAGGTATGCACAAACGTGGTGGGATAAGGTGTGTTCTAAGAGGAGGCGACAAGAGGGTCCAATGGAGACATGACTAGAATTGGACCCATGTATGTATATTTTGGTTTTAGTTCCTTTGAGTTAGGGGTAGAATGGACTTTTTATGTCCTTTTTAGTGCAGTAGGTTTGTTTAAAGTATGGAAACAAAATATAGCACATTAGTTTTTTATATTTTTTAGATTGAGAATTTTCAATCAATGAAAATTCTTTGATAGATGACAGAGTCTCATCACCATCTTTTGCAATTCTTGATTCAGGGTTGCATGCCAAGAACATTCAGGTACGTTTGATCACCTGGCTCGTGGATTGTTTGAACTTAGAGTGAGGAACTAGTTCTCCTTATCTCTTGGTCTTCGATCAAATGACAATTCAAATCTAATCCATTCCTTTGGTTTGTTGTCAATTAGATTAGGGGTTTTAGAGTTTGATATTAGGGGTTCCCCTATTGAGTTCCTAATTTTCAAATTTTAGAGTTTTTATATCAACAAAGTTTAATTGGTTTGATCTTGTAGCATCACCTGAAACCAATTATAAAGCTTATGTTCAATTGTTGTAGCTTGAATCTCCTCAATGGAGTTCACCTCCGCATGAATGAGACAATTCAATGTTAACTGCAACTTTTTGGATCTTTAGTGTGTGATTGGTCTCAAGGTAACACAAGGACGTCCTGGTTAATATCATCTTCTCCCACTTTCAAATGATTCGTCCTTAAATCAAGCTCGTTATCTGCATAAAAAAAAGTTATGTCAGAAATATTAAAAGTAGCACTCACACATATTTACCTTTAAGATCAATCTAGTAGGCATTGTCATTGATTTTCTTCATCACTTGAAAAGGTTCATCTCCTTTTGGGTTTAACTTTGAATCTCACTGATGTGAAATCTTTCCCACCAAAGGTGGTCCCAAACCAAATCTTCCTCCTTATATATCATGGACTTTCGATGTTGGTTAACCTTCTTCGCTACTTTGGCATTTTGTTTTTCAATCCTTTCTTCAATCTCTTTATGTAGTTTGCGTGTAAATCCTAGATCTGCAAATCCTTTGTGATAGTAAAAGAGTGGAGCTTTCCTGATATGAGAATTAAGTGTTTGTTGGATAAGTAAGTTAAGTTTAAAAGAAGAGATAGAAGAAATGGATGATTAAAGTGTAGAGAAATACTTGAAGTGTTGGGGGATTGTGAGATGAGAATCAAGTGTGTTGAGTTTTTAAGAGGTGAAGTGAGGAAGCCTAGGTGCTGAGAATTGTAGTAAAGGTAGGCGGCCAAGGTATGGTGTGTTAGAGGTTGTGATGGGCGGCCAACGTTGTCAAAATAGCCTCCATGCGTTTAGACTTGTGATGGCTAGGCGCCCACATGAGTGTCATGGGTGGCCAAAGTGTTGGAAGACTAGGTGGCTTGAGTGAAGTTGTTGTGTGTGGGTCAAGTGCCTATACGGCCAAAAGTGAAACTAAGCGCCTAAGATAGCCCAAAATAACCTCCAAGAGACAAATTAAGGTAAGCCTAGGCGTTGAGGTGAGCAGCAATGTGTTAGCGAAGCTTGTGGCAAAACCAAATAACCTCTATGCGGCAGGGTTAAGCATGAAGCTTGTGTAAACTTAACCATGAAGAAATATGCGTCCAAGCTATGAGGTGAAGGTTGATGCATTGAGGAAGTAGCTGATGAGTTACAAGACAAGTGTCATTACATACATTAACTCAAATTTCGGCAAGCAGGATCTGTCACATGAAAATCATGCAAGACACTTTGTTTATACTCGACTTCATACCTCAAGTTCTTTCATTTGACTCGTGCAAATCTGATGGTTTAGTCTCAAAAGAACCACAAAGGAGTAAAACTTGTAAAGCTTAAGATTTCTCAAAAGTTATTCTTATTTGTAAAGCTTGAGATTTAATGAGCTTTGGAGGAGCTTGTAAAACTGCGATTTGAAGCATGAATTCTAAATAAAATATTAACTGAGATACTAAGCCAAAGGCTAGCTTATTACTTAATATGTGTGCACACGATAGTGTCGAAAGTGTTGGGTTGTGTCCTACTATGACAGAACATTGGGAGTGTTGGGTTGTTCCCTATTACGACGAGGCATGGGAGTGTAGACTTTGCCCTACTACAACGTTGTTGATTGTAGAGTTATGAGAAGTCATGCGTAGAAAGATTTATATTTGAAATGTTTTGTTATGATTTTTTATTATGCTGATTTCTAAAGCATGTTTTATTAAATTAGTCACTCACTTGACATTAGCTCATGTTTTCAAATATTTCCATTTCCAAGGTAATGTTCATGGTCCCAGAGTTGAGCCCACTGCTACTAGTTGTCCAGTTTGTTTAGTAGGTTCTAGTATGTCAAGTCCATGGGAGACTGTTGTTGTAAGTGTCAAAGTAGAATATGTAAGAGCAGTTACAAATGAGTTGTAGTAAAACAATCTTTACTTCAATATGTGTTATAAACTTTTTCGTTGTGTTGAATTTAAATATTTTTACTAAGTTGATATAAAATTGTTTTCTAAGCAAGTCTATAGAAGTAGAGGGTCGGTAAGTGTCGAGAGTAAGTCGGCATGTGCTGGCTTCACACCTCTTCTTATAGCTAGTAGGTGTGCTAGAGAGGGGGTGTGACATTACGAATGGTGGTGGCCTTCTCATCAGCTTGAAAATTCACCACCTCATTAGAAGGCAAAAACAACAAGTCAATAGGTGATAAAGGATTAAAACCATATACAATCTCAAACGATGTACATTTAGTAACACTATGAACAACCCTGTTGTATGAAAATTCAATAAATGATAGAAAATCCTTTCAGGATTTGGTATTTCTATCTATTGGAGCTCGAAGGATAGTCAGTTTGTCCATTAGTCTAAGGATGACACTAGTGGAGTAAACTAACTTGGAACCAAATTTTTTCCAAAGTACCTTCCATAAATGACTTAAAAATTTCGCATTTCTATCACTAACAATACTTCTTGAAATGCCATGTAATTTAACCACATCCTTAAAGAACAAGTCGACTACATGTTTAGCATCATTAGTTTTATTACATGCAATTAAATGAGCCATGTTGCTAAACCGGTCAACTACCACAAAAATGTTGTCCTTCTCTCTCTTAGATCGAGATAAATCCGACACAAAATTCATTGAAATATCTAACCATGGTCCACTAGGAGTTGGTAAAGGCAAATACAATCCATATGGTTTCGACCTAGACTTAGCTTCCCTACATGCAATACATCTCTAACACTCTTTATGTGCATCATGTCTCATTTTAGGCCAATAAAAATGTTAAGTCAACATGTCATATGACTTAGTGATCCCAAAATGTCCCATTAAACCTCCCTCATGTGCTTCTTTAACTAATAACTCCCGAATAGAACAAATAGGAATGCAAAGCTTATTCTTCCTAAAAAGAAACCCATCGAACAACATATAATCAGGAACAACACATTTTTGCTTGAGATTTTCAACAAAAGATGCAAAATAAGTGTCTTGTGAATACAATGCCTTAATATGTGCAAAACCAAGAAACCTAGTGTGAAGGGTGTTTTGCAAGATATACATTCTAGATAGCACATCTTCAACTACATTTTTATTATCTTTCTTATATCAAATCACATAAGGAAAAGTTTCAACGAACTCCAATCATTTTACATGTCTTTGGCCCTTCAAGTGTTGTAAACTTTGGTGGTCAGTATGGATAACAAACTCTTTTAACCACAAGTAATGTTGCCAAGTTTGCAGTGCTCTTACTAAGACATAAAGCTCCTTTTCATATGTAGGATATTTCAAGGCAACTTCATTCAACTTCTCACTGAAGAACATCAACTGTCTTTGATCATGCATTAAAACAACTTCAATCCCTATTCCACTGGCATCACACAATGTTAGCTCAAAATTAGGTAAGACAAGTAAACGTGCATTACATAGCTTATCTTTCAAATCACTGAAAGCACGTTCTTGTGTTTGTCCTCACTCAAACTTTACATCTTCTTCATAAGTCCATTAAGTGGTGCAACTTTGGAACTAAAATCTCTAATGAGCTCCTATAGAAGTCTACTAAGCCATGAAAACTTCTAATCTCTCTAGCATTTTTGGGTGTAGGCCACTCTTAATTACTTTAATCTTCTCAGAATCAACTTCCACTCCATGTTTGAAAACTACAAAACCTAGGAATTTTACATTTACCATGCAAAAACAACACTTTAAGATTATCATAAAACTTTTCTTTTTTAAGTGTATCTAGAATACACCTAACATGCATAACATGTTCCTCTGTTGTCTTAGAATATATTAGGATGTTATCAAAATAAACCACTATAAACTTTGTTAAAAATTCGTGTAGTACATGGTTTATAAGTCTCATAAAAGTGCTAGGTGCGTTAGTTTAACCAAAAGGCATAACCAACCATTCATACAAACCATGCTTAATTTTGAAAAGCAGTTTTCTATTCATCTCCAACATTCATTCTAATTTGATGGTATCCAAATTTTAAGTCAATTTTTGTAAACAGACTACAACCATACAATTCATCCAGTATATCATCCAACCTAGGAATAGATAGTCTATACTTAATTGAAATTTTATTAATAGCTATATAATCTACACACATTCTCCAACATCCATATTTCTTTGGTACAAGTAAGACAGGAACACTTCAAAGACTTAAAACTTTCACGTGTGAGCAAGCAACTCATCAACTTGCCTTTGAATCTCTTTGGCCTCTTGTAGATTGGTTTGGTATGCTGGTCGATTTGAAATTTGAGCTCCTGGAATATAGTCAATTTTATGCTTTATGCCTCTGAAAGTCAGTACTCCTTAGGTAATTCCTCGGAAAACACATATTTGAATTTCTGCAAAAGAGACACAAAAATACTAGGCAGAGAGGATTTAAAGTCCTCAGTTAGCAAACATACTTTTTAAAATGTAACCATGAGCATGGTTCTTTTTTAAAATATAGCTTTCCTAACCTCACAAGACTGCATTCCAACTTGCTAGTTTTTTCTCTATTTTCTCACTAGGTCGCGAGCTATGATCTTGCTTTTCTTTCAATCCCTCATTTTCTCTCAAGCTCTTTTTTTTTTTTTTCTCATTTTCTCTCAAACTTTCCTTTTTTATCCTTTTCTTTTGCTTTTGTTGCAACCTCTTCTTTTCTTATTTCTAACTTCTCTTGAACAATAAGCACTTTTTTGGGGGATACGGGTACAATTACAATTTTTCTACCATTGTGTGTGAAAGTGTAATAGTTAAGATAACCATCATAGATACCCTTCAAATCAAATTGTTAAGGTCTTCCAAGGAGTATGTCACCTGCATGCATGGACACCACATCACGCAATACTTCATCCTTGTATCTCCCTATGGCAAAATGAACCTTCACCTAGTTAGTCACCTCGAGTTCTCCACAATCATTAACCATTGTAGTTTGTAAGATTGTGGGTGCGGTGTAATATCCAAATCGAGTTGCGAGATTAAACTAGAGCTCGCCACATTCTGACAACTTCCACTGTCAATCACTACATTACATTGTACGGTTTTGTACAAGGCAACGTGTATGAAAAAAAATTTCTCTATGATTCTCCAAATCGTTCTCCTTCATGTGTGTATTTAAGGCTTTTCTAGTGACTATGGACAATTGTGAAGTATCTTCCACTTCTTCCTTTCCTTCTTTGTCACTCGTTAAATTTTCTATCTCTTCATCATCTTCACTCACATTAGTGCTATCTCTCCTCTTGTAGTGATTATTGTCTTCTTATTAGGACATTATTTATGTGTCCCACACTTTGACATTTCCAACACTTAAGATCTCTATTTCTACCTATGAGTAGGGGTGATAGTTGGTTTGGTTTTGTTGGTTTTGGAGCTAATTAGCTAAAAACCAAACCAGACCAATTGGTTTTACACATAAGGAATCCAAAACAACATACAATCAAGAACAAAACCAATAGATTGATTTTATTTGGATATATTTATTATCGATTTGGTTTTCGATTTTTGGCATTTTATTTTTTCTTCCAAAATTTTATTTTTACTCTCCATTTTGTTTTGAATGGGTCCTTTTTGCTAACTTTAAATTAATACTATGTCTATTTTCTTTTTCATATTGCTATTTAACGTTTTTTGTTTTATTTTTTTTGTTTTTGACACTATTCTAAATAAAAAACATGTATGGTACATAATAATTGGTCTTTTTTCCTAAACAAAAGATATACATGCACCATAATAATTGAAACAATAAAAGATACCTAATCAATAAGTTCTTTTTAAGAATATATTTATACCATTGGTTTGTTTTGCTTTTCATTGCTTTTTCCAACCAAAATTCGATCCAAACCAATACTTTTTGGTTTTCTCCAAATACAAACCAAAAAGTCCAATTTGATACTAAAAAATCAAACTAAACCATTAGATCGGTTTGAATTGTTTGATTTTTCAATTTTTTCGGTTTTTTGTATCATTCCTACTTGTGTGTGCCTCCACCTTTGGTTATGTTTTTTATGAGGACTCCTTTTTATCTATAGGTTGATTTATCTTAAACGTTAAATCAATATGTGATTTATGTACTATGTGATAACTAATAAAAAAAATTTGATTAAACAATATCTACTCTAAACTTTGTATATTGTAATATCTACTCTTAATTTTTTATATGTTCCAAGGTATATTGACATGCATATTACTGTCGCAAGTGATACCTAAGTTTATAAATCAAAATACCTTCTATATATACCAAATAAAAAATGAAATATATTACATTAATACGAATAATACTGAAAACAAATAATGGTATATATCACATAACATTTAAAAAAATATATGAGAGACAGAGACACTAAAAATTGTGAAATGAAAAATAAAATAATGTGTTCTCTCCCCAAATTAAAAAATGAAAAAATTACAATAAATGCATTGTCTCCCTCCAATTTAAAATGAAAAAAATATTAAATGCATTTTCTTTCTCCAGTTTAAAATGAGAAAAAATATATTAAATGTATTTTCTCTCTATAATACAATAGGAATATCTCACATAATATCAATTTTATGATATATTCTACAATTTATAATGAATATTGAGTCAATTTTTTATTTGTATACTATGGTATATTTCGAACACTTCGACGCAATATTCACCAAACACTTAAGTGCTTTTGTCCAAAATTAATACTAAAAGTCATTTTCAAAAAAACATTTCAAATATAAAGACATTTGTGAAATATGTGGCGAAAGGATAGTTTGTTAGGTAAAAATCTCTTTTTACAATTACCCTTTTATAAATTGTGAAATGTGAAAATATATATTTACATACTGAAATTATAATTACTACCTAACAAACAAAAAATTATTTGACATACATTAACAAAAATTGAATAGACCAAAATAATATTCTAACCTTTTTAAAATTTATTTTCCTTCAAGGTCTATTAATGTTATGCAAAAACTGACTATAGTTTAAAATTGAGAACATATTTCAATTGAGATAACAATTTTAAGAGCTTTCTTAGAATTGTAATTAAAGAAATGACATTATCGTAACTAAAGAGGTTAATTGTTGAAAAAATGATGGTAGATATCTCATAGAAATCAGAAGTGATGAATTGTAAAAAGTACAAACCAACCACCATCAATCTATTAAGTTATAATAATTGACATGACTTGTCATCTTCAATGTAAGAAAATTCAACGACATTTCAAAGAAACAAATCATTTCAACATCGTCCACATCTATCCTTACAATTGATTTTATTTTAGCTGTCAATCTTGGTTAAACAAGAGTCTTTAATATACTATTTTATGTTTATAGAATATGATATTCAAAAAATAATATATGGGTGCAAACTTAATATGAAAACTTATGACAATAATCGTGGGTACAAGACCAACAATTAAACTTGATAACATGTTTCAAACCTCGGGAGAGGGCTTCATGGTAATAATAATCGAAGAAACTTTTGGTTTACTTCCTTCAACTCTCTTCATCGACAAGGATATTAGATTCATTCCCAACGCCAAGATCCATCAGAGATGTCATATCATCCTCAAGCAATATCGGCACAGGCGAATCCTGACAGTGTAAAGCAAGCTCGATGGCAGATTAATGACAATAGGACACCGTAGAAGGCAATGGCTATAATTAATGGTTTCTGTAAGAAATTATGAGATCAAACAAACCTCTTCTTGAAGATACAACTTTAGCTTGATAGATTTTAGTTTGAAAAAGCTTTCACAAAGCATCTTTAACTTGCCAACCTAAAGATCACAAGAGTCATTATTTAGAGGTGAAACTAGCAACATGAAGCAACAAAATACCATGTTAAAAGCAAGGACAGTAACTGATGTAGTGGGTGGTAGTTTCTTTGTCACTGGTGGCTTCTCACCAATTGATGCTCCCACACACTTCATAGTGATTGCTGGAGGAATTTATCACACAAATATTCGATGAGGATAAGTAATGGTTTCAAAATGTCGCATATTTCAAATTTTAGGATTTACACATACATATGAGACCAGAAGACAGCTTCTGAGGTCCGGCCGGTCCGACTGATGCCCTATTATCTTCAATCCCATAAAAACTCTTAAGCTCTTCAAATCTGATGCATAAATAAAACAGCATCAACAACATTAACAAGGAAAAAACGGGGGGGTGCAACAGGCGGTAAGTTTGTGCACTTTCTCATGTTTTTGTTATTCAAAATGGGAAAAGATGCCTCACATCTCGTAATCATCGATAAGACATCATTACCACCCAGGACTCATAGTTTTATTCAAGTGAAGTTACCTAGGATGTAGCCTCAACGTTTCCTCAGTATTGCCATCCAGATTTGACATAACCATGCGTACGTAGCTGCAAGAAAGATGACGGTTAATTTCTGTCCAAAGCTTTCTTGAAGAAAATAGCTAAGGGTTTATGCAACTCGCAACAAAACTACTAGTTTCCCTTTCACCACTGCCAAACACACACTGGCTCACATGCCCATCGCACCACAATTGTCTTGAAAATGGAAAAACGTTACAAACCAACTATAATAGCAATAAACATGTAATATTTACATGCAATAGAAGGATTGAAGTCGCTAAATAAACTAACCTTTCTGTTCTTGGTGTACCCGAGAAAGAGGAGTAGTAATTGTATTAGAAAAGAGGGTTAGTTAAAAAAGTTAGTTAGATGGTAGTTTTGATATTTTTTTAAGATCTTGTACTCATATTTTCTTATAAATACAACACTTCTTCTAGGGGTGTAAAAGGTCGGGTTGGGTCGTATTTTTTTTAAAACTGACCCGACCTAACCCAGATTTGTTTTCTATGGACAATACCCAACCCATCCAACCCGGCCGATCAGGTCAAGTCAAGTCAAACCTGATTACTACAATGTGATTCGAAAAAAATAATAATAAAAAAAAATAAACCACAAATCTGATGTCTGCAATGTGTTTGTTGGGTGAAGTTGTCGCCATCCGGGGAAAATACATCTAAAAATCTATGCAATTAGGTTTAAAAAAATATATAATACATTTTTAAACCTAAACCTTTAAAATAAAAACTATAAAACAAAGGCCTTCTTGCATTTGAAGGGTTTTTATATAATTTTATTTTAATACATTAAGCCCACCCGTAACGCTTATCGTACGCCTTTGTGCCTCAGGGAAAAGCGTGTGCCTTGGCCACACCTTCTTCAACATGCCTCGCCTATTCAAGGCAAGGCCCCATACATGCAACTATTCAAGGTGAGGCCCCATACACACACCCAATGATGCCTTTCAAAACACTGAGGAGAAGCTCAGTAGTAGTCCTGTTTTGAAGCTACCAGATTTTTCAGCTCCATTTTAATTTGTAGTGGATGCTTGTAGACTTGGCATTGGTGGAGTTTTGGCTCAACAAGGACATCCTATTGAATTTTTCAGTGAGAAGCTAAGTAGTTCACAGCATGTTGGAGCACTTGTGAGCAAGAGTTGTATGCTCTTTGTGAGAGCCTTAAAACAGTGGGAACATTACCTACTTTCAAAAGAATTCTAGCTGTTAACCGACCATTTCTCTTTGAAATACCTTCAATCGCAGAAGAATATTAGTCGGATGCATGCAAGATAGATCTCATTCATTCAACACTTTGATTTTGTTATCAAACATCAAGCCCAGTGTTTTAAAAAGCCCGAGGCGCAGTAAGGCCCAATGGCCTTCTGGAGCCTAGGCGCAAGGCGCAAAAAAAGGCGCGGGCTTTTTTTTGTAAGGCGCTCTATGTATAAAAGAAACACAAAACACAAAACTATACAAAACACAAAAAGACAATTAATTCCTAAAGATCAAAGTCATCATCACTAAATTGGTCA
>JBBPDJ010000004.1:3381767-3419482 GCA_037974625.1 Cucumis cinereus
CTCCAAAATACATAATAAAATCTCATAAATACAAAAGTTGTAACTTTTGTCAAATTTAATTCAATTTAGGTTATAACCTATCAAATGGAAGATGAAACAACATCTTAATTTGATGGTTTCAATCCAATTTGAAGTTTCTAACAAATGAATTTATTTACACAATTAAATCCAATCTTAAGTTTCAAAATAAACCAAAGTTTCACTTTCTTTCACTATTAATATCCAACAACAACTTGAGTCTCTTGGTTTTTTCCATATGAAATTCTCCAAAATAGTGCCTCTTTCTATTGAATCGAATATCAATTTGAGTTTTATAGGCTTCGTTAGATATTATATTAAAAGAAAATTCGGAAGAATGACAAATTTTAAGGAGAGACGGTTAGAAAAATGACAAGATTTTCGAGAATAAGAACAATAGCAAATCTGTTGATAAGTCTTTTTGGTATTCCAAATTTACTCTCATTGGGATCAAATAATCAACTTAAAATATCCTTGAGAGAATCCAGGTAAATTGTAACTTTTTTACAGGACTAAAATGAAATTTAAAAGATAGAAACAGGAAAACCCTAACCCTTTTTCTCCAACGTGAAGCTCTCTATGGTTTATCTTCCATTCCACCGTCTGTCCTCCCTCCAAACTCATTATCTAGCGAGCAAAATCTACCAGCAATGATTCAATCTTCTTTTCTGGCAAGCATAACCCACCAGGAATGATACATACTCCTTCTTCGACAAGCATAACCCACCAGCAACAAGCACAATCCACCAAAAACGATACAAACTCCTTTTCCGACAAGCAAAACCCACCAACAACGAGCGGCGGTGGTGCAACGTCACAACCCAACCTGGTATTTCTCTCATAGCCTTCTCCCAATCAAATTTGCGAGATTCCAATTTTCAATCGAGATAATCGAAGTCTAGATGGATGAATCGTGAGCTAGAATGGGTAATAATGAAAAATAAATAAATATCTAAGATGGGTTGGGAATTGCAGTTGAACAAGCTGAGTTTCTCAGATCTAGGGTTTGAACAAAATTTGGGTATTTCAATAAGCCCAGCTACCCAGATTTAATTGAGGGAAAAAAAACTCGCATTCCTCTTCTTCAATGGATGAGGGTTGTAGATTCGTGTTTTGAAGGTGGAAAACGGAGAAATCATCATTGGGAGGAGACTCCCTAATCACTACCATTGACCACTCTTTCAATACAATTTTTTTGGTGTTGAGATGAAGAAGAAGACAACGACTGAGAGTAATTTAAGACTGAGAGCAAAGAGAATGAATTGGGTTGTGTCCATTGAACAAACAAAAGATGAAGAAACTCCTCAAAGTTTGAAGTTGTTCCAATTGTTGGTGAGGTATAGTGTTCGATTGCCATCTTACCATTATTATGGTTAGATGAGTTTCTTTTCTACCCTCGTTAAAATGAATTCCATTATAACTCAATTAATCATTTTTTATGTTAACTCATCTTACTTATTTTATTCTGCTCAAATAAAGTTTTTGTATTTGAATTATACTGTAATTCTTTTTTTTTCTTTTATGATTATTTTTTATTTTGTTAGGTTATTTGAATTACACTGTAATTCTTTTTTTTTATGATTATTTTTTTGTTGTTAGGTTAGTTCAAACAAAATTAAACTTTTGGTTTCCTCTATTTTTCCATATAATCATTTTATATGAATATTTTTTAGATTCAACGTTTCTAATAATTCAAAATTTTATTTTTGGTTTTGATTTTAATTTTAAATTTATGAGAATCAAATCTTTTAGTTTGTTAGGTAGTTGTATCCTAGATGAATCAAATCAAAATTGTTTTGATTTTAAAAATAAGTGTTTTTGCAATAAATTAATAGTAGGAAAATCTAAGTTGTTAGGATTTGAATTTGAATTAGTTAAGGGTATTTTGGTCCATAATTAATTTATAATTAATAATATTTAATTCATTTTGCTATTTTTATATTTTTTTTTTGTTATTTGTAAAAAGTAAAAATTAAATTTTGCTATTTATCTGATCGACTCTATATTAAATATACCCTTACCCATCAACTTAAGATTTTTGGTCACAATTGGCGATTTAAGATGATATCAGACCATGCATTGTTATTTTCTCTCCATTTAATATTGATTTTCACTTGTTTGGGTATAAGGAGAGTTTTTGGATCAATTGGTAATTTAAAATGGTATCCGAACTGGTGTGTACTTCCCAACAAAACCTAACATGATTAAATTTTGAAGAAAAACATTTACATAGCTCAAATCAGGTGACAATAAATTGTCGTTTTTAGGTTGAACTTAAAATATCATCCAATTTGATGAATTTTACTCAAAATTTTGGCATTTCAAAGTTCAAGACTTAAATTGTTTTGATTTACACATGAATATTTAAAAGTCGAAATTGTTTAAAATTCTAATTCATTATAAGCATGAGTTGTAAAGAACAAAAAAGAAGGAAAGAAAAATGGCCACTTATCTAACCCAAGAGAGATATATATTTGGAAGTCATTTCAATTTTTTATTTTACAATTGTAGATGCTTTTTTCTTTCACTCAAACTAATTTTAAATTATTAAAAATATTTCTCGACTAATTTTAACTCTTTTAAAATCACTTTTTTATACAACAATTGAAACGAAAAGTCGTATGTCAATTATCATTGAGTTAAGTTAACTTCGATTCTCAAATATGTCACATAAATCCCGACTTAAATATGGGGAAAAAAATCTTGATTATTTAAGGGTGAAGAATGAATGAGATGCGTAGGAAGGAAGGAAGGAAGAGTAGTTTGGGTGACATTAATGATTTGTTCCACCATACAACTAATATCAACCAATTTCAACAATCATTATACATTGCAACCTTTTTTAAAAAAAAATATATATTTTGATTCAATGGAAGAAGCTTTGTCCATTGTTTCTTCAATTTCGCTGTTCATCCTCTCAACCTCCACTTCCATTTCATGGAGGTTTGATCTCAAAATCAATCTCATGTCTTTTTGTTTTCTTATTTTCATTAATTATTACTAGTGAATTTAATACTCCACACGTTGAATTTTGATCCAATAGGTTGTTGATTTAAAGGTTTGCTTGCATTGCAAGTCTTGCGAAAACTCTGTTCGCAAAACCCTTTGCAAAATCAAAGGTACCATTATTTTTCATTTTGTAATTTATAACTATTTTCACTCGATTATATCTAAAATAATCAACTCAAAATCACGAATTCGCCAAAATCCTATCAAAAGTAGTTAAAAGTATTATACGATTATTTTTCTTAAATAAATTTACAAAGATAGAAAGACAAAGAAAACCACTCCTTTAATAATAACAACAACGATAGAATAAGATTACTATTAGCTCTTTTTCTTCTAATATGATTTACTTTTGTAGGTCTAATATTCCAATTTATACAATTATTAATTTGAATATTTGAATGATATAAGTTTATAACTATCCAACTTTAGGGTATATATAAATTGATTTTTTTTTTTATAAAAGAAATTAAAATCTATTTTTGCCCTTAAGGACAAGAAATAAACTTTTCAATTAAGCACAATTTAAGACTTCAAGACAAAATTATAAGAATGGAGAGTAGAACGAAAATTTTAAAAATTTAAATGACTTTAGAATAGATTAATTCAAGTATAAATATAAACAAACAGGAGTGAAATGCGTAGAAACGAACAGAGTTTTGAACAAGATCACAGTATTGGGTTACATGGATCGTAAAATAGTCATCAAAGAGTTACGGAAGACAGGTAGAAAGGCTGAAGTTTTGGCATCATCGTCTCGCCACCACCCCTCGACACCGCGTCGGAAAAGTCGACGAGCAACAACTGCATTCAAATGCATAATGCCATCTTGTTTTCTCTGAAAGATTCTAGCTCTGGTAAATACATGGTCTCTTGTCTTTAATGTTTATGAAAATTTTGCAAATAAACTTTGCAATTGTATTCCCTTATGTATTTTTTAATTTGAGTTTTTCTTTTTTAAAAAAAAAAAAAATTAGTTCAACTATGTATGTAATGGAGGATGAAACTTTGTCTCTGGAAAGAAAATATATGTCTTAACTAGTTGAATTATGTTTTAGTTGGTTAATCTAAGATTTAAATGCTAAAATGATTAATGATGTGTAAATTAAAATGTGTATTATTTGTTAGTTGTTCTTATTGTAATATCCTTTACAATGGATTGATTTTCAATAGTTGCCCTCGATCTTAGCAAAATATTTTATTGTCTGTTTGTTTGACGGATATTGATACGAGATTTCAATCAAACATTAAATATTTTTGTTTGTTTTATAGGAATTCATTTTTCAAAACTCAGGATATTCTACTTACATGAATTTTCTAATACACTTCAAATTTGTGGGATTTTTTTTTTTTTTTAACATGGGAGATGAATAGAGCCTGATTAATTGATAGATTAATATCATTTAATCATTACTATTAAAATTTTGAATAATTATTAAATATAAATATATTAGTTAGATTTAATAAATTTCAACAAATACATTTAACATCGATATTTTGTGTTATCTTAAGATCCAGCTTGATAACCATTTTTTTTCTGTTTTTAAAAATTAAATCTATAGACACTACTCCCACCTTCAAATTTTTTCATTTGTCATCTACTTCTTACCAATGAAAATCCAAGCCAAATTTTGAAAAATAAAAATAAAGCTTTTAAAAACTTGTTTTTACTTTTGGAGCTTGACTAAGAATTCAACCATTGTACTGGTAAGAAATAAGGAGGAGATATACTTAATTTTCAAAAACCAGAAAGAAATAGTAATAATTAGGGGTGTCTTTCTTTATTAACTCAAATTTTACTAAGCTTAATGCAATTATTTTTTTGAATTTAGGGTTTCTTTCTCTTCTTCTTCTTCTTTTATTTTATTATTTTTTTTTTTATTTCCACTTCAACTATGGTTTCTCTTCTAGTACTTATATATAGTGCACCTCGTAAAAGAACTATTATGCTTTATTGCCACTTTGAGTTTTAAAAAGCACTACTCACAAGTTTATAATGACCCTAAGGTTTGGATTATACATTGCAATTACTATTTAAAATATAAGAAAGTGATAACTATGTTTGAAAAATATGTATATCAATATAAAAATATTTTTTCAACATGAGTAGCTTCAAACCTCTAAATGTTTTTGGTCGATGGTATACACTTTATGCCAGCTCACTTGGATCATTTTATCAAAAGAATTTAATGCTTGATGATAACGACTTGATTTGAACATTTTAACAAGTAAATGTTGAGATTGGAACATTTAAAACGACTTGAATTGCGATTGAAAAATTCAAAACATCATGTAGTTATGTAAGTAAAAAAAACTTTTAGTTTGAAATGAAACTAAAAAGAACAATCCTACTTAAAAGGATACTCGTTATTCAAGTAACAAAATCATGTTAATTATCTATAAATATAGCAAAATTTTTAAAATGACTGCAAATCTTGTCAAATAAATTTGATTTTTTATTCCGATTTTGCCCCCCACCTCTTGGCCAAGTATCCGGCCTCCAAATTGGAGACTTTTAATTTTAGCTACCTATTTGGCCAATGATTATGTGTAGCTTTGACTATACCTAAATCTTCCTACAAACGGGAAAATAAGAATTAAGAATAATTTTGTTTTTCTTTCCTTTTGGTAGAGAGGTAAAATTGAAGAGCAGATAAGATCCTAATAGGGCATTTGTGAGATTTCATCTACTAAGCAGTCCTTCAAAACAATTTTCTTTTTTTTTAAAAAAAAAAAAATGGACCCATTATCAAATTTGAAAACTCAAATAGCCAATTTTTATCAATTTCCCCCTCCATAGCTTTAGCCTCATCAAACTGAGTTTTCCCATTGAGTTTACCTCCAAAAACTCGAATTAAACACTTGGCTTGAAAGTTGAAAGAATTAAAATATTGATATAACAACTTCAACATTTCAATTTTATAGATATATTGACGGAATATATTGATAAAATATTGAGATTGGGTGGTATTTTTATTAGTCATGAAATTAATATTTATTTAGATTAATGATTAAATTGTTTTATTCACAGACTAAGTCATGGATATTATTATTATTATTATTATTTTTGTTCATATCCACCTAAATATACTATTTTTAAAATGTTTTCGAGCATTTGTAAAAATGCTAGAGATATCCATAAATATTTAATATTGATATCAAACCATTTGATTTACGGACCTATTTACATTTCGATGGATATTTTTAACATTGAATTTTGTTTGGTTTGGCATAGGTTGCATTTGGAACATTGAGTTTTCAAACTTGGACAATTTAGGTATGAGATTTGGATAATCTCCTTTTTGGTCCCCTATAATTAACACCTTTTAGTCCACCTTCTTTTATGTAGGTTGATTGAACAATTTTTATTTAATTCCATGGCTGAATTAACTGTCTCAAAATAAAACAGTTCTAAGGCAATTTGTTCTCTAAAATTTTAACCATTAGTATCACACAAATTTCATAATTTATAACATTGAATGTATAAGAGAATAAAACTCCAACACTTTTTAATGCTCACAAACAGAAATGCGACACTTAACTAAATTTAAACCCTAATTTGAAATCCAAAAATTAAAATCAAAGTATGGATAATTGTATTAAATGACAAACTTTGAAAATATATTCAAGTGTTGATCCATGATTAATGATAGTAGTCTATTAGGGTATTTTTCGCCCAATGATTGAGAAAAGTATAGTTATAAACTCTACTTCCTATTTGAACCAATGAGTTATCCCACAGCTAAAAAGACATCAATTTTCTACCTTATCAACTCTTTACACCATAGGTTTCAAAAGTTCACAATTCCTCAAACTTCATAACTATTTACTCTCCTTCTTAGTCAAACACCCCTTTAATGTCTGACCATAATATATTTTGTTATATTTGTAAATATTTTAGTTTACTTTATATAATATTTGGAAAAAAAAAACCATATTGATTTTTAGCTATAAAAACTTGAACTGAATTCTAAAAGCGTTTATAAAAGTGAATTATAAAAGCGTTTATAAGAGGTAACAAAACAAATAAACTCAAAAGCAGTAGTTTTAGAAACCATAAGTTAAAATGGCAGCAATCCCAGCCTTAATTGTTCATTTTGCTATTACGAAGAAAAAAAAAAGGAAAATGCCACCTTAAAGTACAAGTAATTGGTCCCTCTAAAGTTTGCTAAGTTTGAGTTTCTTTTGCTTCCTACAGTGCTCAACCTTAAAACAAAATGCCACTTTAATTAAAAATACAATTCGAATCAAATAGTTTACTTCTTTTTTTAAAATACTAGAAAGCGAGGAACAATTCGAATTTTCATCACATTCATTAACGGTAACAACAGAAAAACAAGTGATATATTGAACTCAAGTTGTATACAACCTGTATAAAATATCTTATTGGTTGCAAGAACCATTCCAAAATACTTAGAAAGCAAACTTTTAGAACTTCATTTTCAAACTTCTTCAAGATGATATATATGGGTAGAAAAACCTGGAAATTTCAAATGCAATGTTCTCTGGAAAAAAAGAAGAAAAGAGAAGCAGACCAATAATTAGTTACTATAGTGAAAACCTGGCCTGAAGGCTTCAGGGAGTTCCTGTAAATCAGATATCACGTCTTGAAGCAACGACATGCTCCAATCTCACACGAGAATTCGACTCACTTCAAAGTATCTGTTCAAAAGCAGAATAATAGGAAGGTATATGCACAAAGCTTACTCTGTGAGCGGGAAATAATGAAATTGACTTAAAAGGAGGGAGAGTGATTTGTTGTACATGATTAAACAGCAAATTACAATTTTTAGAATAGTCTCACCAAACCTATCTCCCTAGCTCCTTGAGAAGTTCCTTGTGGTCTAGACTCTAGAGACATCCAGAATAACATATGACATTAAAAAAAAAAATAATAAAGAAAAAAAAAAAAAAAAAAGGAGAAAAACATCAAGTAGCCCTCACCCTCAGGTCAAATTATACTCTCCTCTGTTGTAAAATTCACAGCAGCTGCCCTTGAACATACTAAATATGATACCAACCCCATAAGAAAATATGAAATAAAACATTTCGAGTCCCTAAAACAATGAAATTTTCAGAATTCCTTTATTAATGTGTTTCACCAAATGGGTAACTCCATAAATACCCAGAAACTGGACTATCGATAAGAAATGCAAACATATTCTATTGCACACTTGCTACGTAAAACCCCACCCAACTAATCCAACCCCCTTCAGCAAAATCCTTCCACTCGAGAAATGCCATCAACACCCTCCAGAGGAAAGGGAAAATTCAATGCAAATTAAGCAATATTTAATCAGAAAAAGCTTCTTGCCAAGTGCAAGTCAATTTTCCTCCAGCTGCTTTGGGCAATTGAACATGAAAAAATGGTAAAAAAAGCGTCAGATATCATCTTCACTGCTATAGATTTCCAAAATACTGCCTCAGTTGTTATCATCTATTGGAGAACAGAAAATCAGTCACAAAGGGTGTCTCATGATGTGAAATACCTATCAAACTCGTTCATCTAAATGCTTGAAGGAATCAAAGGAGTCCAATCTAACGGAATTGCTAACCGTATCCACCTTCAGATGATGCTTGGACTCTCTTAATACTTAGTCTCTCAACTTCAAGACTCAAAACAAGCCTCAGAACTTTACTTTACCGGATCATCAAGTGAAACTGAAGCATCTATTCTAGATGTTGCACCCTTTTCCATTTCTGGTTTTTCTTTCTTATTATTATCATCAAGTCGAAGGGATTGAGCAAACTGATCAGAGATTGGGCTAACGGAGCCATCGCCAAGTGAATTTAGAGAATTTGCAGTTGCAAATAGCTGCTGTCTTGTTTTCCTTTCTTTCAAAATCCTCTCCCGCTCGTCATAGAAATCAAAATCATCTATAATAGATGTACGAGGATCATGATCCTTGAAAATTTTCAACATCTCAATACCTTGTTTCCGTGGCACCTGTCAATGTATGACATTAAGAAAATATCAAGAAGCATAGAGGGAAGAACTAACAAAATTTAGTAATACATATATGATAATGCAAAGTGTTCATTAACTAAATACCCTGAGCGAAAATACAAAGTCAGGGTAAAGGTAATACAAGTAAGGCTCTACAGCAGCAATGCATCACAGTTAGATAGCAGGTCAACAACTTTTTTTTCCCATGGACAAAATCTATATGATAACTTTAATTTCTATTCTGTTCCATCTCTATAGTTGCAAAACTAACTCCTTAGAAATTTAAACTCAAATTTTTAAAAATAGAAGGGCATCCATGGAACCAAACCTACAAATGGGAGCCTTGTTTAACAAAGGGATTACCCAGCAAATAGTTACAAAAAGACTTCATCTATGTCTCAAGAGAAACATAAAAACTAATGAGAGATCAAATCTCACGGGGACCCCACTTACATTTAGTCCCTTTTCTTTTTGTGTACAACAAGTAGGGTCAGAAATTTGACTGGGTAGGTCAATGAAAAGTAGAAATATTATACTAAACCTAAGAAAAACTTGATTTTCTGGGCAAATATCAAATAAAAAAAAAAGAAAGAAAGAAAGAACATGAGCCTCTGTGGCATGAGTTTTTGAAGTTTCTTGCCAAATATAACTCGGTTCTGTTTTAACATAGCAATAGCCTAGTACAGGTTCTACCTACAAACAAACTGTTTACAGTTTTACTTCATCCACATAGATGAGGATGCAATTATTAAAGATTATTGATATAAAATGATACCTCCTGAGAATCCCTGCTGTGCGTAACAGGTTTGTTGTCATTATTTTCAAGTAAAACATGTCGAAATCTAATATTAGGAACATCTTTGATGATATGCCACTTAACAGGAAATTGTCCACTCCACCTATCCTGCTGCCAGTAATCTGCATTTTTCTCAAAGTCAACAGGTCCGACCATTTCAGCTACACCACAAAATTGACCACTAGCATTAACCTGCAAAAGAACACGTCAAAATTGCTCATACAGCATAAATGCATAATCCACTAAGAACCATAAAGAATAACCAATAACTGTAAGTATGCATCGACAAGGAGAAAGGCGATTGATGTTAAAGAAAACCAAATGTGGCTACAAGATGTTAAAAAACGCCAGCACTGGAATATAAATGGAATATTGTGAATAATTTCCAGAACTTACGGAGAAAAAGAGAAGAACTGGACAATTTCCTTGCATCTCTTTTGCCTCACGGTAAGCAGCATCCAGTTTCTTGTTACCATGTGGAGTACTAGCCCACACTTTGTATTTGATACTTCTATGAACATTATCTTCACTAAATGATTTAATAATGAAAAACTTGGCAGTCTCATAGTCTGTAGCAAAATTTGGCCGATTGTAGGAGTCAGGACTAATTAATGAAGTTGATAAATCATTTTTGTTTGCACCAGATGCAGCACTTTGTTCGCCTTTTCCCTTGGCCTTCAAAGCTCTTGGCCCCCGATTACGGTCACTAAAGATGCCATGTGGATCATTAAAGAGTGAAATTGAGTCTCGATCCCTGTCTCTTCCTCTGTCCTTCTCAAGGGTAAGACGGCTCCGGTCATTTACAACAGGATAAGAAATTGATGCACTGCCAAAGTTAGAACCCTGATAGGAACTACTTAACGGGTACCGAGCATCAAAGGCATTTGAAACCAACCCAAATCCATGCATAGGTCTCTGTTGAAGAGAAACCTAAATGAAAACAAGTTAACAATGAGAAAAATATAAGAATCCATAATTAGAACCAAAATAATAGCTTTTCCAATAGGACAAGATTGAACAAGTATAACATGAATATAGGTTTTTCATAGCAGATGCAAACCATAGTTTTTAAACTATGTAGTGCTCCTAATTTCACTCAACTACAGAAATGATAATGCAATGGAACGTACGAAATGGAAAGAAAAAAAAAAAGTTCTTCCTCCATCCGCCTTTTCATGGAAGGGCCGGTTCTTGGGTCTTGTAAGAATCTGTGCAATTATGTGGATTTCTTGAGCGAGAGGGAATAATAGAGTATTTAGGGGGCTAGCAAGGACTTCTAGATACGTTAGATCACTAGTTAGATATCTTGTCAAACCTTGAGTTTCAATTTCAAAAATCTTTTCTAAATTACTGTATAGGTTCTATCTTCCACAGTTAGAGCCCCTTGGTGGGCTTCCTTTTGTGGGCTTGTTTTTTTTTTTTTCTTTTCATGCCTTTGTATTATTTCAAGCTCATTAACAATAAAGCTTCCCTTGACCTAACTAAAACAGAAACTAGGTAACTAATTCCTATGTTTTAAAAAGTTTACAAGTCTTATGAGTTATGCCCTCATGCTAGCCACAAGCTTTTAACCACAAGGCTTGATTCATAAGAGGTCAGGCTTACTCCATCATAATTCTAAGCATAGTGAAGCTTAAAGTCCTTACACCTCATATTGTTACTTTTTCTCCGAGTAAGAAACTGAACTTGAGAACTACAAAGGCAAACACAACATTCAAACTCGACGGGAAAAGGGAGCCCAAGAACAAACTACATAAAAGGACTCCAATCCAGGAAAATCAAACCAATACCAAAATGTCTAAAAGGCTGGTATTATTACGCTCAGACCAAAATCCCCAACCGATAGTGAAGTAGATCAACAGAGCACATCCTCCATCATGGCAAAGCCACCTCTACTCCAAACCAACCACCGCCTCAAAGAGTTCATTGACAATCCCACAACATAAGTTGAAGAGGATCTTCAGCCTGACTGTTAAAGAGCATGCACCACTGCAAGGACAAAACCAAGAAAGAGTGATGTGACGTCAGACACGGTCCAAAGTGTTGATTGTTGAACCTACCATGTAAATTCTGCCACAAAAGATTTCCTTCCTCAGGACTTTAACCTTCCAAAGAGAGGAGATAGCAGAGGCGGGATGTGGCAAGGAAGAGATAGACAATTAATGGAAAAAGAGCTACAGGAGAATCCCCTTGAAGCACAAGACCAAAATATTATGTCCCTTCGCTCAAGAGACACTTGCTGATCAATGAGAATAGGAAGAAGGCCCACCACCACTAGCATTCTTTGTTAGAAAGAGGGCAAGGGGATCCTAAAGACAACGAAGGACAAGGATCAAAGGTCAGTAGTACAAAAGCCACATAATGTAGCTTTTTACTTGAAATGTGATATAGTCGAGGGAAAACTCTCCTCAAGGGCTTATCTCCCACCCAACCATTCTCCTAGAAGAAGACGCTCAAACCATGCCCAACATAACATTTTAAAAAAAGAGTCAAGACAAATAAGATGCATAACTTTTCAGAGGTGATTACCGAGCTGAATGGTGGCCCCACTAGCAACCCACTTAAAAGGGTGAGAGTTGCACCACAGGGTTAACAATCAGCTCCCACTCACCCCTCATCAATCCCCTCCCAAAGGAAATTTCTTATTGCTCTATCAAGATTCTCTCTAACCAAGGTGGAAATAACCATGAATGTTGTTAAGAACTGATTGGATAAGCTTCCACCTTTAGAGAGAGAGAGAGAGGCAGCAGGAAAAAGGGGGAAAACTTTGATAAAAAAGGGAGATGATAAACCTTCACATCCAACTAAAAACGCCCAAAAATTATATTTACAAGGGCAGCAATGTAGACCCAAAAAGCAACACTAATCCTTATCAATCTTATGGCAAGAGATACTTCCAAAAATGACATGAAATCAGTAAGGTTCACAAACGAGCTCTCTTTCTTTTAACAGAAAAAGAGGGTGTTGTCTGTATGAGATAGATAAACTCCATATCCACCTTAAATCCCTCAATCACCCCCTTCTCCACTCCTCACAACAAGTCTACTCAAAACATCCACCACCAGATAAAGAGAAATGGAAAAAGGAGGTCTCTTCCTGAAGAACCCTAGAAGCAAGAAATCTTTCCTCTAGGCTTCTACCTCATACGATGACTAGAAGAACTACAACTTTTGAAAAAATAATCATAAAACTCCCCACAATAGAGTTACGACAAACCTATACAAGGGCCAAAACAGAAGAGCTCTAGTTAGATCCAAGCACTGTCTCAATCCAAATTATCAACGACAAAGAACATGAAGAAATACCTAAAGGGAAAAATTGACAACCCATATGTTCAATTTTATTTAAAGAGAAAGAAAAGAAACAAAACTTGTGATTTACACAATGAAACGAGAGGAATGCTTAAAAACACAAAAATCCAAGTTGATAAGAAATCTATATATAAAACAATTACAGCTGAAAGTGAATACAAAAAATAAGATGAAAAGCTGAATCTAAGAAGCACCAAAAACTTGGAGAAAGAGCACAAAAGATAATCCATAAGACGCTAAACCAGAACGAGCCAACAAAGTGAAATACCAAACCAAAAAACTAAAAAAGGCAATTTCAGTGCAGCCAGCTAGAATACTCTAAAAATGACACCAGGAGAAGAATGAATATAAAAAAATGAGCTGAGGAATGCCACTTGCAAATTGAAGAACCAAAAAGAAAATTCCCAAATCAATTGGAACTTTAAAGTTTAAGGTTCCCTGAGAGCCAAATAAAACCGCCACAGAAAGTCCATGAAGATGCTATCAATTATCATCAAAGAAGATGTAAAATTCTCATTCATGTAAGAATAAATATTCTAAATGTATTGTATTATGTTTCAACCAAATGGTAACAAGAACCATCAATGATTTCCTTGAAGAAAAGGTACTCAGAAAAATTGAAGAAGGAATTACATATACCTAACAGCAATTTAAAAGTAGCAATAACTACTAAAAAAAGGCCCAAAAATCTTCTTCATGTCTACATAATAATGTTTAGAAACAAGATTATCATGAAATGAATGCATAGCAGCTAATAGATCCCTAGCTTATTGACGTGTGTGAAATTCACACTAAATTAAAGCAATCCGAACTTACTTAAATAGAATTGTTCTATAGGTCAGGACATACAACTATGTCCTTGAGCTCTATGAAATTAATGCAGACTTATCACAATAATCTTCCCAAAACAAGGATAAATTAGCTCTCAACAGTCACCTAACAGGGGATCAAATATAAAATACCACCTTACATTTCAAACCCTTACCAAATAGCCCCAATTTATTTACTTGATTTTGCAACATTTGAAGTTGATATACTAGTAAAGTACTCATAAGTCACACACCTTAACCAAATGCCATAAAATACTTAAATTCATAAAATCAAACAATTATATGTTTTGCCCTCTTGCTTACACAAACCTTGACCAATCCATAAAAACTAAATCCTCAAGCTTAGAATATTTGAAGTCAAGAAACTAGTTTAACCGACATGGCAATCATACTAATTTCCCTTATTCTCTCTCTTTTGAATGAGATTGAGTACTTTCAGGAAGCAAGCCAGATGAAACACATCAGATAAATCAAACGCATTTGTTATCATTAGCAGGTCTCTTCATTGATTTGATTTCTTTTATAACTTTAAGGATAACTATTCGGTCCTCTATACTAAGAAATTCTGTATTTAATTAAGCGTTGAGGTCAATGCAGGTTTGGTGTACCTAAGAGTGAGAAAGAGAATTAATTGTAATAGAGAAGAGATGTTCATTAAGAAAGTTAGTTAGGAGGGTAGTTTTCAGATGTTAGTTAAGAAAGTTAGAAGGTAGTTAGACCTTGTACTCACCTTTCTCTATAAATACAACATTTCTCTCCTCATTTAGGAGAATAATCATTTGATAAAAAAAATTAGACTTCTGGTTTGCACCAAGGTGTGAGTTAGTTGAATACCAAAAAAATAGATCAATTTGCATCAAGAAATAACAACATGATTTGCATTTTACATCACAAAAGCAAAATAAAAACAAGACAGAAGACAACATAAAGAAAAACAACGATGTTCTCTGGGTAGTACAAATATTCAGTAGCAACCTATTCAATTATCAAGGGTAAACCTCAAATTGGCGCTTAATTTATCATTCATATTAATATAATATTTCTTCCGTATCAACTTTTTTAAGGAAACATTATGATATTTCTTATTAGTAAGGGGGTGTTCGACCCAAGAAATTGGGGGACTAGGAGTTGGAGGGAGTAGATTTGTATGGACAAGGAATTTATGGGTCCCATGACAAAAAAAACTTTAATTTTATGTCTTATTAACTTCTTACACGGAACCTTAAGAGTTCACAACTCCCCAGATTTTACAACTCTACTCCTAGCTCCAAATCTTCCTAAATATTTAAATGACAATAAGATATTGTGGGATAAAATGTGATATGAAACAGCCATGTAGGTTAATACAAACAATACCAAACAGGGATTTTTGGTTGAAGATGCATCTATAATAAGCTTTCCAAACTATCACCATCTAAATAAACAAACTAACCTGCCCAACATTCTGATCATTTGAGCCAAGCACTCCCATTGGCTGTGGATAAGCAGCTGCCGGAGAAGCTAAAGAGCCCGATCCCAGATTTCCACCACCAAAGGATCCAAAATTTAGCAAGAAACCTGTTCCCGGCCCATAAAGCATGTTATCAAATGTACTACTCTCAGGTGATATCATCTCTGTTGGTGAAACGGGAACTGCAGAAGATCCATGAGGTAAACCAGGTGCAGCTTGTTGTGGGTAGTATGATGGAGAGAATGGGACTTGTTGAGGAGAATATAACTGTCCATCTAACATAACAGATGGCATAGGAGTAGCAACAGGCGAATATTGTCCATATGCCATATCGGGATTGAAGCCATAACCAGAATGAAAGACAATAGATGGATTATCATTGTACATAACCTGAACCATGGACAAATAAAAAAATGAATTAGTCATATATAACCTATTATTATATGGATATAAGAACAACATGTTTTCCAAAGTAAACTTACTGGTGACACAACAGGAAAACTATCAGCATTTACATATTGTGAATAAGCATCCCAAGCACCAGTACTGCTTCCACCATATCCTAAAGACAACACAAAGACATGTCATGTTGGAAATTAGTTTGCCAGTCATAGTAATAAAAAAAAAACATTGTAACGATCTGTGACAACTTATATATAATACATTGGTAACCAGGATATGAATCAATCAAAATGTGATCACGAGAAGAACAACATTTATTGTCCCCTATACGTCAGGTAGGGATGTCTTCAACTAAGACAACAAACCCCAATGAAGCACAAAATGTACTAAAAGCCAGGACCTCCTACAGAAGTTGATATTATGAATAAACAGTATTACAAAAGGTGCTCAGAAGCAACCCAAAAGATAAACCACCTCTTTCTTATATTGGTCTCCCTCCCGGAAGAAACTGGAAGTTGGAGGAGGGTTTTCAACACCTGAGCTTGAAAGGTTTGTGTGCAGGCTGAAAACACTAAAACAATCTAATTTTCTATGGATGGAAGGCTTGCCATAGAGTAACGATCTTTTCCAGCAAAGCCTGGCCGCAAATATCAAAGAAAGATCATAAGTCCTCGAGAGGTGACGTAGAGGGCTTAAGATGTTCTGAGATGCTCTCGAAGATATCAGCTTCAAGGCCATAGATACAAAACTTCATAATTTAAAATCCTTATTGTCTTCCAAACTCAAAGCTAGCTTTGGGGTGGGTAAATAAACCCTACTTGGAATTGGTGGGGTAGGCAATGAAATAAAGCATGGAATGGGGCAGAATATATATATATCTATGTATATATATATAATAATAAGTTAAAACTTGAAAGCAAGAATTTCTTTGAGGAAGGCCCACAGATGGTTGCTCCTTGTAAATGGGAAGCTAGTATATATTCCAGGAGGCTGGTGACATGGATATGAATAACAATTAACACAAGAGGAAGGAATGAATACTCAATTGCTAAGGCAAGTTTTACAGTTGAAAATGGTTGAAATTCAATTCTAAGTGGATTAATGAACGGGTATTATCTTATACCATTTAACGTTCCTAGGAATGTAGATAATTCCAAATAACAAAGGTAATTTATTAAGATATTCCCTCAACTCAAGTACATATTATATCTATACTAGCGAGGGTACTATACTTTTATGGTCTCTTTTCCTAGGACAATTGAATACCTGTAACAAAGTCCTAGCAATGCATCCTAGTTGTGCAATCCTCGACTAGTTGGTGTCCTATGTGCAAGCTAGGGAGAAAAGGAGAAGAATATCAAAGTTTTTTATGTCTTCTTTGAGATAATGTAAGAACTTGTTCAAAATTGATGACTCAATAACTTTCATACCTAGATGACTAAACCTTGTAGACTTGATCCATATTAATTTTGGACACACCCTTTGAGAGTGAGAAAAGAAAAAAACGAAAATAAATTAATCAATAAACATTCAGCCATGTTTCGAAAAATTAGAATGGCAAAGAAAAGAACATTTAAGGATGGATAAGTCTTTTCTAAGACCTTTCTAATTTTTTCTCTCCTCTTGAACCTCTCCTTCTATTAAGAATGATTAGAATCATAGTACAAGATGTCCCAATTATAATGAATAACAGCAACGAGGATTGGAGAACTAACCACCATATTGAATATTTGGTTCATGCGAAGCATATACATTCACAGGATGAACATTGCTAATACTTGTTCCTGCATCCATAGATACTTTCTGCTCCATGGCATCCCTTGACGGTCCAATAATTATTGCATTTGGAGAAGGATTTGCTGAAGCAATCCTTCCACCTTTAGGTGAGAGTTGCTGATAATGCATCGTTAAAAAAAAGGCCAGAAGTAAACATCAGTTGTCAAAACCAATAAACATGCAAAAGCAAATACAAGGGAAAACATTCTAGAGGAAGTAAGCAGTATTACCGGCTCTTTCAGGTTATCTGGCCTAAGAGATCTTTCTCCTGCATAAATAATTGATTGTTCAGTGCCCCTATAGAGGACAAAAGTACTTAGAAAATGCCTATTTGTAGTAGCAAAAACTAAAGAAGAATTAATCTTTCCACAAAAAATTTCCAGTAAGTCCATACACACACTTGACTTATATTTCAGCACCCTAGAAGAAGGTTGCATAAATTAAGACCAAGAAGCAGAAAGTGGATTACTCTGTACTTCGACCTATTGAATCTTATGGAATAATAATGAAGGTACTTTCTAAATCGTAGACAGATCTATGATGATTGGCTATCAACCCACTGGGAAAGGCATTCCATTACAACGGTCAACAGGTCCACTGTCAAGTGTCAACTCGAAGACCGGAAGGAAAAAAGTAGAAAAAACAAAACTACAATGGTTTAGCTCTCTGTCGGTGCCTTTTCTTTGGCAGAAAGCATCGACGGTACAACAAACAAAAACCCTAGTAGCAAAGAAGAAACACATAGAGAGGTAAATCAAAATCTCCTTCAGCAAACAATTTGGCAACACTGTACATTCATTCTCAATTGACAAACCCAAAAATGCACAAATCAATCGTTTTCGGAAGCACCCATGTTCAATTTCACCCAAAAAAAAAAAAAAAAAAAAAACAAGATCTCACCAATCCAGAAGTTGACATGGCACAATTGCACAAAACAACAGACGGCTTTAACGAGGAACAAAATTGAAAAGCAAAAAAAAAAAAAAAAGAAGAAAAAAAGAAGAAATGAATGAGTGGTGAAAGAAGATGTAAAGAACATACCAATAGGAACGATTCGATCCTGCTCGTCGTCGGGACGTTCCATAAGAACAGAGATCCAGGAAGAGGAGTAAGGATGAAAATGAGAAAGAGAAGCAGATTGGGATGGAAAATTGAGGTGGAAGAAGGGGGGGAGGAAAATCAAACGGGAAAATTTGAGAGGGATTTTGGGATTTGAATGGAAGAGAATAAAAAGGGTTTTAGGTTTTAGGAGCCAATGATTTTTACCAAATAAAAAAGAAAGAAAAAAATTGAATCGGAAATTTTGGCTGTCTATGGCGGTTTGTGCTTAAAAACGTTTGCTGGCGGAGGCCCAAAATCAATCCCCATGCCGAAGACCTTACTCCATAATTTTAAACATTTAATTTCATTTTCTTTTTTTTAAAATAATAATAATAATAATAATAAAGTCATAGATAAAAAGATATTCATATTCTCCTCAACATTTGAGTACATAAATACCTAATTTTGGGAAGAAAAAGAGAATAATTGAGCTTTTATGTCTATCTTCTTAACAAAATTAGTTTCATAATACGTGTACATAAAAGAGTTTAAATTTAAAAAATAGAAGAAAATAATTTTAAATTAAATTTTAAAGAAGCTTATAGATTCCCAAGTTTGAGAAAAATAAAGTAAAAAGATAAGGAGTATTTTCAAAAATAGTAAAATAAATCAAAATATTTACAAAATATAGCGATATATTTTTTAAATATTTTTAACAGTTTTGTCATTTACAATCATTTTCAAGAAAATATATAAACGGGAAAAAAGCATATTGCAAAAAGAAAAAAAATGTAACATTTTTTTAAAATAAAAGATAAAGTTGGGAGCAAAATTTAGTTAAATGGGTTTGATTTGATCTCCAACAAAAACAAAACTAAAAACAAATAATTGATTTTAATTTAATGTGCCTTTAATGGGAGCATAATGAAAACTATATATTTTTAAAAAAATTTGTTGCCATTCAACGTCAATTGCTATTTATATTGAGATTATTAAATGATTTAATGTGAAATTACTTAAGAAATTACTTAAGATATCCCTAATACCGTCAACTAAAAGAGACAAAAGAGAAAATCAAAAGTTTCTGCATTTTAACACTTATAGATTATATCGGTTATTTAACATGTGCAATTATTGACAGAATTATCAATTTATTTTACCATATATTGAGAATAAATTTTTATAAATGTGTTCGAGTATGTGATGAGCGCAAGCGCACACATCAAACCAACAATTAATGTTTAGCTATTTTAGAATCGAGCTAATTTTAGCTAAGGAATAGAAACCAAATTTTTTAACAAAATTTAAAAATAGAGTAAACTTGACAAACCAATATTTGAATTCAAAGTAGAAGCCATTCTAGGGTGTTGATTTCAATACAAACTTTATTTGGTATCATTTTAGGTTAATAATGGGCTCTTGCATTGAACATTATGGATAAGTCTCGAAACTAAGATCCACATTATTTTCTTTCAAAAACAATCTTTTCTCTTACAATCTTAAATGATAGCTAAACCCTAAACTCATGGCATTAAGCATTGTCACCAACAACTTTTGCTATTCTCCTAACTACTTGCGTGAAAGGCTAATAACAATCAAGTGTTATAGATCTGATTAAACATGCAACTTATCGAATTGAACGTCTAATCTACATTCATTGATGTCAATCAATAAGAATTAAGCATAATAACATTAAAAAGCATAATGTTCTACAATATCTATGAAAATACTAACCTAAATTTATAAGTAAATCAACCAACACCTTAATCCTAAAGAGTTTAGCCCTAAACCCTAAACTCTAAACCCTAGCCTAAAGAGTTTAGCCACTCATGGCTCTCAACTACATACTTTTATACAAGTTTGAAAACAAAAAAGATAAAGTAAAGTAAATAACTAGAAGAAAAAAAACACTCTCGTGAAACTTTTTCTTTGTTGAAATTCGTCAATCTCCACTTGCTCGGTATCTCAGGATCTCGAACAGACCCCAAAAAAAAATTTCACACTCTCTAACTCTTATGGGGCAGTAACTCTCTCTTTTAGGCTTGAATTTTGTGTCAAGTTTCGTGCTCTGAATGTTGAAGAACATCCATATAAATATAGGATTAGAACTTGGTCACCAATAAATTTTCCAATTTGACAATTTTTCAAAAAAGGAAAGGGAGTGTTGCGACGCTCTAGGCAGTTTTGCCATAGTGCAACGCTATGCTTTAGGTACGAAATTGGAGTGTAGTGCTGCATTGTAGGCATGTTTTACAAATGTCATGTTTTTTAGCTTTTAGGTTGACAGCGTCGACCTAGCGTCGCGGTTGCTCTATTCAAGGGTTTTGTTTTCTTGTATTTTCTTGATGGGTTTGACCCAGTTTTGGCTTGGTTTGATTCTTTTGACCTTTAACACTCAATTTCATAATAATGCTATGAAAATTACTAGCCAACCCATCAAATCTAATAAAAACAACTCTAAATAAGAGACAAAACATGCACATTTAGGTGCGTGTCAGTATGCATTCAATGCTCGTACATTATGCTTTGTAAAAATAGTTATTTAGACGGTCATAGAAAATTTTTCTAGTTGTATATGGTTCAATTATCAAAACATGAGAAATTATTAGTATTCTATATGACTAAAATAAATCCAAATTGTGTAATTATTTTTCATGAATAAAATTGACAAAATTTTTAATATTCAAAACTTCAGTTTTTTACTATTCGCATCCTTTCCCGTTTCTTATTTTTATGCACTCATTCATTTCAACGTATTTTGTTGTTGTGTAAAAGCATTGGGTATGCAACAGTTATCTAGTAAAAATGCGATGAAATGAGTGTGCATACAAGTTTTCCTAACTTAATCCAAGTATAAATAAGATTAGGTATTTGGTAAGTCCAGGGTCGAACACAAAGACTTTTGTTTTTACAATAGTGAATGAAGTATTGTTCTTTTGGAGAGTGAACATATTAAGTGATCAGTAGGGTTAATTCTAAACTACTCTATTTTAACTATCCTAAACTAATATGTCCAGTTGATATGCGATAAATGGATGTTGCGTTAGTTATCCTCAAAGTGATGAAATTGTTGTGTTAAGTGAAGTATATGATAGACAGGGTTAAGAAGTTATCCTAATCTATTCATAAACATGGTAAATTCATGCACTCGGTACTAATTAAGACAAACAATCCTTTGACGCTTTGATGCCACAAATATTCTATTTCTAGATATAAATGATGCACTGAGAATGTGATAGGTTTATTCTTATTTCTAAGCTACTCCCTATCTTTGTTCACTGTGGTCTAAGCCACTTACTCTTTCTAGCAGTTGACTACCTTTATTCTGAACATACTCTTTCGATGTGTTCAAGTGTATCGCGTAATAAAGATCAGACAAAATGAACTTTACCATATTTACCTACAGATTAATTCTTAATTCTTTAACCCATTAGTACCTTAGCTACTCAAAAGACTTAAAAAAAACTAAAGACACAGAGATGATGCAAAAACAAGTGTTCATATTTATAATTCAAGTGTTTTACACAGACTGAAAGAATAAATACAAACACAAAGAATGCAGAAAATAACACAACCATCAAGAGACTCTGAATCACAATTTTTTGATCTTCGAAAGTGTATTAATGCTTGCAAAGCTCTTTAGTTCTATTGAGTGAGAGGATGGAGAAAGAAAATCTGGGCAGAATCTTCTAGTATGTATATATGTATTTCTCTTTAAATTGTCTAACTCTTCTTCTGATCTTCGAATGAGGTATTTAAATGTCTCAGACAATCGTCGTCTCCTACGCACATTTCATGTTTCTCGACACCTATTTCTGAGTATAGTGGAGCTTGGACACGTTCCGAAAGCCTCGCATTGCATAGGATCTTCAGCGCATATAGTGCTCTCAACGCCTCCTTTAACACATCGTTATGCGTCAAGAGATAGATTTCTCTTAACACTGCTTCTGATTCAGTCGTTAAGGAGTCTTTAGTTTTTTTCACTACAATCTTGCGATGAACAATACCAAGAGATCACAGAATCCAAAGAATACAATTTTGTAAGCACCGAGCGCATAACATACAAGTATAAATGATGCATTTCCTATGTGTTTCTCGCCAAAATCTTAATGCCTCCTTTTAGAATGACTGTTGGATTGGTAATGCCCCTCTCTCTATCCAATTTATTGGCTACTGTGAGCAACACATAGGAATTGTAGGAGGCGTTATTTCTATTGTCCACTTTGATTGTTTCTAGCCAATTTATTTGTTATTAAGTTATACATAAGGGAGGAAATAGTGCAGAGAGAGGGGCATTACCAATCCAACAGTCATTCTAAAATGATGTGTTATTTCTATTGTCCATTGATTGTGTCTCTATCCTTTATGAAGTCAAGGTGTTGAAGGATGGATCTCCATGGTCCTTTTGATTGTATCAGTGAAAGATGTGTTGGGCTAATAGGAGTGAGAAATTGCACCATATTTGACTATAATGACTTGTTTCCAAAGAGCATTTTCTTCATGGTGGTATCATCAAATCCATTTTGCAAGGAGTACCTTGTTTTTATGTTCAATGTTTTGTATTCCAAACCCCCGTAGGAATGAGGTTTGATAATCTTATCCCATTTGATGTTGTGAGAGCCACCTTTCCACAAAAATGAACTGTATAATTTTTTAATTTTAGAAATCACCTTATATGTATTTTGTAAAGTGATAGATAATATGTGGGAAGGCTAGGTAAAGTGGTTTGGAGAAGTGTAAGCCGACCACCCTTAGAGATGTTGGACTGGTTCCATGAGTGTAATTTTTGCTCAATCTTCTCAATAATAGGATTCCAAAAAGAGATTATACGAGGTTTTTCAAATAGAGGAAGACCTAGATATGAACCGACCATTGACCAACCTCGCTACCTTGAGAAGTAGTAATCGATCTAATGTCTGTCTCAGTCATATTGATACCCATAAGTTCAAATTTTTAGTGATTGATGTTTAATCCTGATGCATCTTTAAAGATTTTTGCAAGGCCAAAAAGATTTTTTATCGAGTTTGAATCATTTTCTGTAAAGAGGATGGTGTCATTTGCAAAGAGGAGATGATGGATTGGTAGTGAGCTTCTTCCAACATAGAAAGCTTTGATACAGTCATGATCATGTGCTTCAATCATCATTCTACTAAAACAGTCCATAAGAATGACAAAGAGGAATGGTGAGAGTGCATCTCCTTGTCTAAGCCCTTTGGTAGCTTTGATTTTACCCCTTGGTCGGCCATTGATGATGATCGAGAAGTTTGTTGTGGAGATGCAACCTTTTATCCATTTCCTCCAAAGTTTCCCGTAGCCTTTAATTTCTAGGATCATATTTAAGAAACCCAAATTAACCTTGTCAAACGCCTTTTATATATCAAGTTTTTATCACAATTATTTGTTTTCTTAGGTTAGCATATTCGGAGATAAT
The DNA here is from genome assembly GCA_037974625.1 of Cucumis cinereus. Taxonomy (NCBI): domain Eukaryota; kingdom Viridiplantae; phylum Streptophyta; class Magnoliopsida; order Cucurbitales; family Cucurbitaceae; genus Cucumis; species Cucumis cinereus. Next base: position 3,405,776 of record JBBPDJ010000004.1, read on the forward strand.
CTCATTGGCAATCAGTGATGCATCTAGAATTTGCCAGTCTTTAATAAATGTTGATTGGCTGATGGTGTGTGGGAGAACTTTCTTGAGTCTATCTGAAAGAATTCTTGCAACGATTTTGTATAGACATGGAATCAAACTGATAGGTCTGTAATCTTCCATTTTTTGTGCATCAATCTTTATTTTAAATGAGATAGATATATGTTTTGTTCATACAAACATTGATGATTCCAGATCTTTTAAAATTTTGAAATTTCTTTAAAATTTCCTTTTTGAGGATTGTCCAGATTTTCTTGAAAAAATCAATAGTGAAGTCGTCCGGTCCAGGAGATTTGTTATTACCAAGTTCCTGAATAGTCTTATGAATTTCCTCTTCTGTGAATGGTACTTAAAAGTTTCTTGCATGTTTTTCCGAGATAGGATCTGAATGCTCTATGTTGAGGAGGAATCTAGGAGAGACATTTTTGTGTAGAGACTTTCATAGAATGATATGAATTCAACTATGATTTCAACATCAATTAATAGGTTTATTTTCGTTCCGCTAAGGATTTCAAGAATGGAGTTTTTCTATTTTCTAGCCATCATGATGCAATGAAAATAGTTGGAGTTCATGTCACCGTCCTTGAGCCATCTATTTTTACATTTTTTTGTCTCCACATAGTTTCTTCCTTTGAGTTGATGGATAATATATGTGCCTTGATATCTCTTCTTTTCATCACATCCTCTAGTTGTAGAGAACCAATTTCTTCAAAGTTGTCAATCCTTGAAAGGTCGAAAGGAGCTCATTTTTTAGGGTGTTTAGGTAACCAAACTTGTTCTTGTTCCAATATTTAACAATTCCTTTGAAAGATTTGAGTTTCTACATAAATCCATAACCATGCCATTCTGTGAGAGGATTGTCTATCCACCATTTTTGTAAAAGAGGTCGAAAAGAACAATGGTCCATCCACATGTTTTCAAATTGAAAAAGGTTGTGGGCCCCAACTGGAAGATCCTAATTGAAGTAGTATTGGATAATGATCTGATGTTGGTCTGTCTAGTCTCTTTACCAAGTATTCCTTGAATTTGATGGATTATGTGATGCAGAATCTTTCAATGAGGGCTAGGGTGGGTGTCTCTCTGAAGTTGGACCATGTATAGAGTCCATTTTAAAGAGATATGTCAATGAAATTGTAGTTCTCTATGAAAGAGTTGAAAAATCTCATGCTTTTGTTTATTAGCCTACCTCTAGATTTCTCATAGGTCCATCTAGTGACGTTGAAATGTCATTCCAAAATCCATAAATCTAGACATAGGGTGGAGAAGTCTTCAAATTCTTGCTAGAAGCTTGGTCTATCTCTATAGTATGCTGGTCCATATACTCCAGTGAGCCAGAAATTGAAGCCATCAACGAGCATGATGTATAAGGAAAGAGTATGTTGACCGTTGGTAATATCTATGACGATAGAAGATGGATCATTCCACATAATCAGAATGCCTCTTATTGCGCCATTTGATTTCAAAGTTTTCATCCAACTTCTGAAAGCTCGAGAGTGACTGTATGGAGATGGATGTCAACGGAAGGGGTTTTGTCTCTTGAAGGATGTTGGGTGCGAGAAAACGGAGGGATGTCGTGAAACGAAATAAAAAAGGTTAAAGATCCCTCAATCACGACCAACAATAGAAAATTTGTAACCAAACTTTATTATTTAAGTTGCTAACAAAAAGATAGTAAAGTGAAAGTAAAGGTGACGAATCCCAAGGGAATTTTGTTAATGAGAGACAAACCTTCAATCAATAATAAAAAAAATTCTAACATATGTAAGGGGGGTTTTGGTGAGTTCAATTTGCAAGAAAAAGTAAAAGAAAGCAATTAAATCTTTTTGGGACTTTTATGATTTTTAGGGCACAAGAAATAAAGTGGTTTTTCTCTCAATCAATTTAAGTGTGAATGATAATTTCTAGTAATCTTTTCATCATTAAGCAAACGATAATATTGCAATCAATTTCAATCTACAACTAATTAGTTTAAGAAACTAATTAACCATAATTAATGAACAAGAATTACATTAAGATTCATACTAAACTTATTGAATACACTCATCTTAGATGTTTCGATGCATTCTTTAAGTTTGCATTAAGATTCTAGGTTTCAATGTTGTGACATTCAAAAGCAGGAAAAGTCTCTATCTTAAGAATGGTTAGTTAATTAAATTCAAATTGGAAAATTCAAGAAAAGATCAAAAGGAAAGACATTCTTAAGACCAAATCAACAATTTACAATCAATCTTGTTTCAAAATTCATGCTTAGAGACATTAAAGATTAAACAAAGTTCATTCTATCATGTTGATCAATTCAAGCAAACAAGAACTCATGCAAAAACAAGATTGGAATTCAATTAAAGATTGAAATTCAAATGCAATTAAGACATAATTCTCAAGAAAAATTAACTGGAAAACTCATTCCCAAAGAAATGACCTTTAGTTCTTCATGAATCTTGGAGTAGCTTCAAGAAGAATTTGGAACAAAAGAGACATTCTTGATGAATTGAAAGAGAGCATTTTATTGAAGAATTTGATAGAGAATTTTTATTGATGAATTTGAGAGAGAATTACAAGAATTGAGTGCCCTAACTAAAGTGGAGATGAAGTTATGACTAATTGATGAAGGGATTATGAAGTTTTATGATATTATGCCAAAATACAATGGAAAAAAGGACAAATAAGCAAATTGTTGGTTGGGAGCAAAGAAGTGTCCGCCTGAAAGACTTGTAAAATTCATAGTGCTGCGGTGTTGGGCTAGCACATGAAGTGCTATGGGCGTTGCAGTGCTGCTCACTTTTGTAGCTCTTAGGTCTTCAGCACCGTGGCTCAATGTCGCAACGTTGCAGGTGGTGTCGATGTGTACAATTTTGCCACTCGATCTTCGTTTGGCTTGTTTACACTCGTTTTAGCTCGAAATTGAGTTGTTTTTTATCCGTTGGAGTCCTTGGCGTTCCTAGATCATTATTTCCTATAAAATAAGAGAATTGATGTATATGTATGGCTATGTCGAGAGTTCTAACCTAGAAAATCTAGGACATAATGGATTTGTGTTTGGTGATCTCTCTCTTGATAAATGTCGGTTTTTTGCAATCATTCAAACCTTTGATATTCCATGAGATGATAATAATTTCGAATGAGATTGCCCACCTTGGTTGGTTGAGGAGGATGGTTTATTGTAATTAATAGATGAGATCAAACATGATAATTCACAGAGGAGCTGTTTCTATTTCCTGGTTGTTTTAGGCTTGTTTTTGGATGAAGGCATGGATGTAATGCATAAGTTGTTCTTTATCAGACATGGAAGGAGGAGAGTCATGTAGTACATCAGAATGTCATCTTGTATTTCCTTGTTGCAATATGTTGAGTGCTTTTGCTAATAATTGTTGGGATCTTCATTATTTTTGTCCATTAATGATTCTCCAATTATGGAGTCTACAAAATATGGAGAAGTTAGTTGGTGTGTTGGAGGGATGGTAAAAGGAGGTTGAGGGCTAAAGAGGAAGTCGTCCGTGTCAAAGACTATTTATGAAGGTGAGTTAGTTGAGTATTTTCTGGCAGGAACAAGGAAAGAGTTGGCATGTGTAGGGTAATTGCCAACTTATTGGGTGAATTGGATAGCTGAATGGGTTTGGAAGATTTGGACGGCTGGAAATGGGGTTTTGTAGTTGATAAATTGAAATGGAATGGGCCGAAGGAGTATTAGAGTTATGGGTTGAATCGATCCGTTTATGATTTTGACCAAAATTTTAAGGTGCCTTTGATGTATGTCATCCATTCCATGTTAATTGAATCGAAAGGTAAATTCAGAACTGAAGGTATGAATCTATGCTAGTTTTGTTTAATCTTCAAACAAGTGGCCATAAATTGGATACTCTATCAAATTGATTCGAGATGTTGATATAACCTCCACATTGATCACCAATAAGTTTGAAGATATCGACTATCCAAAGGGAAGGGGGGAGGTTGTAAATATCTATGCAACCTCCATATTAAATTGTAAATTACTCTTTGTAAGATGGAAGAGCAGCTGCATCCAAAAATTTATTCTGATGATCACCGAGATTAACCCAATTAGTATGGCTTATCAGATTTGTTGCATTTTATGAGTCATAAACGTATATTAAAGCTTTATCGTCAAGAAAATGGTTGATAATGCAGCGAATAGCCATAAAGGTTTATATTTTCGAGTGCATATCTGTCCACTTGGACGTTTTTCTGTTGTATCACCACCATGGATTGCCAATCGAATTGTGGAAGAACTTGGTTTAAGTTTATAGACAAATGGGCTGAGTAGTTGAAATGTGAAGAGACACTTGGGGCAGAGGAGGGGGTTTAGGGTTTTGTGTCTTCTTAGGAGTTGTGTTAATGGGTTTGTTTGAACAACCTTTTTGTAGTTCATGGAGTTGCCGAAAATGGTGGTTGGGGCAATATTGTAATTAGAAAGCAATGAGAAGAAGGAGAACCATCCCTGCTTTTGGTCTTCCAATACGATGAGAATTTTAGTTCGGCAACTTGTGCAGTAGAGGTGGGTTAGCTCAACAAAGTAGCCATTTTTGTTGGGTTGTTTTTCCAGCTAGAGAGTTGCATCCTCGTCAATGAAGTTTTTTAAGAATTTGTGATTTCAAGAATCTTGTTGTAGAGAGTAAAAAGAGGAGGTCAACCAATCAAGAGTATTGAAAATCTCATCATTATATCATAGGTACAACTACAAAACATTTGAAAATCTCATCATTAAATATACTTAAAGTAAATTCATAGATCCATAATATATATATATATATATATATATATATATACACACACACACATATATATAGGGTTTTTTTAAGAATAAAAAAAAACAAACTATTTACATTTCATGGCAAAAAACTACTAAATGAAAAAAATCCACTCACTTGATTTTTCCATGGCGTGTAAATATTTTGTCCACTTTATTTTTTTTTTTTGACAATTCCCTCTCTCTCTATATATATATATTCTCATATTATAAATATCATATCTCTTAATATGTATATGTTATGTATGGATGTGAGAATATGAAAATGTAGTAAATAACTAATATTAACATAAATTGAATTAAATAATAACAAATATTGAAACAATTCAAAAAGTAGGTAACACTTTGTTTAATAAAATTGTAACAACAAAATGTGTGTTTTTTTCTTTAAATTGTGTTTAATTTTTTTTGTACTTGACGATTAAATTTTAATTAATTATTTATAATTAATTTTAAACTTTATGAGGTAGTAAGTTAACATGTTTTGCTTTTTTTCACCAAATAAACATAAACTTGTATGTGGTGAATAATCTTTTATTTTTCACCAAATATTTTACATTAAAAACTATACAACTGATAAAGGAACAAAAGAATCAAATATCCTGAATATACAACTCAAATTCTTTAAATAAACATGCTAAACTTATAAACACTGTGTTGGAATCGATGTTCTAAATCTTGTGATTTGTAGTTTTTATCAACACAAATTATTTAATAAAATCAGAGGTATTTGTTTTGACATCTAGACAAGAAATTCAATCCAATAAACTAAGATTCAAGGTTATATGATGTTACTTGAAGAGTATGTTGTTGACATACAAGTGGTTCATGTTCAAGTTATAACCTAAAAGGTCTGCAATAAATGGATAGATGTTTGGGGCCTTATCCTGGCAACGTTGCGGATACGACCCACTTTGTAATTGGTACATGGAATGCAAATGTTACAAATAATATGACCCATATTGTTCATATAAAGAGATGTGAGTGAGAGTATCCTGTATAAAGAAGTTTAAGGTATTTTTCTATTTATTTGAATTTAAATTATTTGGAGTTGTATCTTAAATTTTAGATATTTAAATTGTTTATGTTAGAGGTTGGGAGCTTGAGACTTTATTTTTTGTTAAGGAATATGTATATATATATACACATACATACATACATACATACATATATCTATATACATACATACATACATATATCTATATATATATACATACATACATACATACATATCTATACTATACCTACCATGGAAAGCGTGCTAATTAAAGAAAAAGAAAAAAAATAAAGTTTTTTCTTCGTCATCTTCTTCTCTCTTTCATTAGCTCAGTCGCCAACCCTTCTTATGCCTTTTCTTCTTCTTCTTCGTCGAGGGTTGCAGCCCCAATAAGTCGACCGCCAGCGGTCTCACTTCCTCTCTACCATATCTCTCTTTACTAGTTGTCACTGTCACTCCGCATAGCCTTCCGTCATTCACACCGTTTGTCGTCGCTACTCGTCACCGTCTGTGGGTTATCATTGGAATCTCGATTCTTGCATTTTGTTGGTGGCAAAACTTGATGTTTTGGGGGGTTTTGTTGAGTTTTACTCATTAATCAATATGGTGTGTTTCAATTGAGTTATCCATGACTTTGACTTCTAGATTTGAGTAATAATAGAACGGGAGCAGGTTGTCCAACGAGTTCGTTGTGTTCTCAGTGACTCTTTGGGTAAGTGTTAGCGACTTTGGGTAAATGACTGAATTTTTTGTATGGATGGCCCCTTTTTAGGGGCCTGTTCGAAATTTGGTCCAAAAATGAAAAGTGAATGAAAAATGACCTTATGATTACGTCAGCACCCTATGATTTTACCGTTTTGTCTTTGATTTTAGTACGCGTGTCCTTGGGCCACCAATGCATGTTACACGTTTACTCAATGCATGCTGCTCGTTTACTCGATTGCTCGATCCAAAAGTCAACCAATAAACTCACGTTTGACTACTCGATGCACGTTACACGCCATACACGTTACACGTCCTCGGTATACTCGATGCACCTTACCTAAAAGTTCGTTCTGCGAGTTGACGTTAAGCCACAAATTTGGAAAAATTCTGACAAGGGTTCAATTCGGTCAGAATCAATTTAATAAAAAGTCATTTTGCATAATAAACTAGTCTTTCTATCTGACACTTTAAAATTATATTTTCCTCTTAAAAAAGTCCAACAAAGAAGAAAACAAAACTCATAACATCTCATAACCGATTTCCTTTGAAGACATCGTTTTGTAGAAATTTGTTCAAGCCAACCATGTAAGCTGCACTTAAACTTTTGTTTTGGATACTTACCAGTTTTATACAATAATCATGTTATGTATGAGTTAGTCAAATATAGTAGAACGCGTTTAGGGTTTTGCATTCAAGGCTTAATATGTGTTACATGGTAACTTTTTTTTCATGCCATCTAAGCTTAGAGGTGTAGCTATAATGAAGCAACAACATTCGTCGAGAATCTTCTAACGTGCATCGAGGGCATCGGGTAGTGTGTAGCGTGTATTTTACAGAATGATGAATGTTTTTATTGTAGAATATTTTAGCTAATTTATGATGTTTTCTTGTATTGTAGGATGGAAAAAAGGTATATATTCAACCAATTTGACGGTACATGGAATGAGAAGAAACAATGCTATAGTGAAGGTCGCCAAAAAGGTGTTGAAGTTGATTTTACAATCACATATGATGCATTTAAAGAATTGATATACAAAGTGTCCAAGCGTAGTGCATCAGAATACAATCTAGTTATTCAAGTTAAATACCATATGGACGAAGAGTCATTTATTGTATTAGTGGAGGATAATAATGATGTTCGATTCTTGCTTCATGAATATACGCCAACAGACCACCAATAGATGTAAGTGTTGAGAAGATCCAACAAAAAACGATAGAGTCATTTCCAACAATAGTCTTTCTAGATAACATGGAAACACATGGTAGTATTATGATGACAACGGTACCAGTGCTGAGGCGGTATCATGTACTACTGATGCTATAAACACTTCTGATCCTACAAACACTTCTGATCTTATAAACACTTATGATGTCCTAAACCCTCATGATGCATTAAACCCTCCTAATGTTCTGTTTGCGAGTGGTGGGACTAATCTAACCGGGAAAGAACACACAGTTCGAAATGTACAAAGTTTTTCCAGTAGTGGACAGTTTAGAGGCAGTAATGGACAGTTTAAAGCTAGTTGTGGACAGTATGGAAAACAATCAACTACTCCTAACGTACCTTTAAGTAGTGGTTGTAAACCAGTGGACTTGATAATCCAACCATCCGCTGGATAAAACTTGGACACAAACATTCATAAATGACAGATCCTCTTGAGCAAAAGCGACGTTAAGATGAGGCTATCATTATTGACAATCAAGAACAACTTTGAGATGCGGGTTCAAAAATCTAACAAAGATTTGTATAGTGTGCGATGTATACATCCTTCTTGCAAATGGGCTGTTCGAGTAACTAGAACAAAAGAGTGCGACATATTCATGATAACTAAGTGTACGATCAAACGCACGTATTCAATTGAGGTGTTGAATGACGATCACAGACAAACGAGTGCATTTATCATTGAACATTTAATTAAAGACAAGTTTGGAGTTGGCCGTGGTGATTGCCCGCGTGATATCATAAACCATATGCATAAAAAATTTGGTGAAATTATCAGTTACGACAAGACATGGTTCACTAGAAAAACTGCTTTCTCTCTTGCCAGGGGGACTTTCGAAGAGTCATATGCATTGTTACATGCGTACGAATAAGCTTTAAAAATAGAAAATCTCAGGATCGTATTTAAGATCAAGCTTGAGTACAACATATATTTCAAGTACGTGTTTAAGGCATTGGATCCGAGCATGCGAGAATTGAGTTCTTGTCGTCCTTTTATTATTGTAGAGTTTGCGGGTGTGGCTATGGATGACCACAACAGTTTGTAACCGTTGGCATACGTCATCGTTGATAGCAAGAACAATGATTCTTGGATGTGGATCATGTCTCATTTGAAATACTCAATTGGTGAATGTCATGATCTAGTTTTTGTTTCAGATCAAGATCAGTCCATTTCGAATTCCATTGAAGCAGTATTTCTCATGACATACCATGCTAAGTGTACCTACCATTTAAAGAGGAATGTGAAAAGTATTTCAAGGACGACACAGTTAGAAATCATTTTCACGACACATCAAGGACATTTCGAAAATTTGAGTTCAAGAGACTTTGGAACCAAATCGTCAATTACGATAATGGTTCGCTAGTAGGCTATTTGAAGGGTGCTAGGGTTGAACATTGGGTAAGGAGTTGTCAATATGCAAGACGCTATGACAACATGACCAACAATGAAGTCGAGTGTTTGAACTTCATTAACAATGAAGCTAGAAAACTTCTGATCACAACACTGTTGAAACACATTAGAGGTCTCTTGCAAGGGTGATTCTATGAACGACGAAACACTTGGTCAAGTTCTACATCAACTCACTTCGAAGTACGCTAAGAACATGATAAAAATCGAGTTCAAGTTGGCGAGACAATATCAAGTGTTACCAATTAACTGCTACAGATTCGAGGTCAAAGATGGTGGGTTAGGTAGAATTTCAATCTTCACACCAAAGAGTGTTCGTGCGTTCAGTTTCAATGTTTAGAGATCCCGTGTTCACATGTTATTATTGCAGCTAAAAACTGTAATGTCAACTCATTCATTCTATGCAGTAGATTGTATAACATTGAATCATTAATCGTTTCTTACGCAGAATCGATCAACCTGATTGATTATATTTTTCGAATGGAAGAAGCCAGATAATTAGACAGAGGTTAAGATACTTCCACTAAAAAGGATTGTTCGAGTTGGTAGGAGAATGATGAATCGTATACCATCAGTTAGTTCTGGAGCGTCTGCATGCAAAAAAGTGTGGACGTTGTGGGCAACTAGATCACAATAAAAAACGATGCAATAAACCGCTGAACACTATTGTGTCTAGTAATGTTAAAAGACTGTCATAAGCTACATCGTCGTCTACAACATAGAACCAGTAATTAATTGGTCAAGTTGTATACATTCATTGTTAACATCAATTTGTACTATTAATTAATTATGATATGATAAATTATTATCAATTTCTACAATATTGGTCAAGTTGTATACAATTAATTATCAACTGAATTCACTGTATTTCTCTTGTTACACGCTACACACGTTACTCGATACACACTATACACGTTATATGCGATACACGTTACACACGATACACGTTATATGTGATACAGGTTACATACAATACATGTTGCACACTATACACGTTACACGCGATACACATTACATGTGATACATGTTACACTCTATACACACTACTCATTGCACGCTTGACATGAACATGCTAAACACGAACATGCTATACACGTTGCTTGTTATTGGACCTCTAAAATATCCTCATTCGTGCCTTGAAAATATCCTCGCTATACATGTTACATGCTTTACACATTACTAAACAGTTTAAATATCATCTAAAATGTTTATATTGATACAACAGTTTACTGATACAACAGTTCAAATTTATAAACTATATATTCAATTTATAAATTTATAAACAGTTCAAATTTATAAACTAAAGTTCAAATTTATTCAGATTCAACAGATTGGACGCCCATAATCTGGTGGCGTACTGAAACCTATATTCTACGATTTTAGTTTGATTGATAGATGTTAGAGAATTACCTATACATAAATATTAAAAACACTTTAAACAAAAAATTCCACAATCTAATGTGAAACTCCCTTTAATATTCTCTAGATTGTTGCAGTACACCATCCATGGGCCAGTTGGAGGTCCGACTTTGACTCTCGCACCCCACAAGTTCCCACGAGAGAGGGGATGGTGTGACATGCAAGGAGTAGAAACTTCGTCAAAGCCCACATTGAGATATACGTAGGGTAGGAGTCGTACCCAATGAGACTTTCTAGATTGAAGTCGATCACTAACATCATTCAGTTTTGACGATAATGGATAAGAGTGAAAATATAATCGATTTCTATCCAACCCACCTGGAGGTCTTCTCCTAGATCAAGGACGAAATTCATATAATAATGCTCCCATTGCCATACGACAGCGACCTCTTATCGTGTTATGTCGCTCTGAAAACCATAAACTCTTTGACGGAGTTTAGGTGAATCTAAATCCACAAAAAAACATGAATTAGTACTGAATCAAAGTCAATCGAGTTCGTAATGAACTAAATCGTCAGCCACATACCATCATACCATAATTCACTGTATCCATGACCTGTAAAACCATATAAGTTAATACTATTCAACCCACTCATTCATGTAAAACAATGAATCTTAAATAAAACAGCAAAAGATACTTACATCACATTCAATTCACTCATTATCCGTTGCGAGCTCCTGGAAGAGCGCTTTCTCCGTGGAGTTGGATCGAAAGAGGACACAACTCCCCGACTTATTATGGGATCCAATTTCTCAAGTGAAGGAATGCCTGAGTCAGTATACTTCCCCTTCAACCTCTTTGTACTAGACTCGGTGGGAGATGTATTGGACTAAGTGAGATGTGGGGGTGCATTGGACTCGATGGGATGTAGTGGTAAATTGGACTCAATGTGATAAGTGGACTCAGTAGAATGTAGGGGACTCGGTGGACTTGTGTTATGGTAGTCATCCTCTCATGGTCTAGTATAGTCTTGCCAGAGAAGAAAAAAGTATGTTAAGTTACAAAAAAAAAAAAAAAAAGACATATCACAATACGAAGTTATATTATGTTCCTGACAAAAGTTAACAATGGAGTCGATGATTTGATGTAAGGTTGACTTCATATCCATCACATCAGCTCTCAAAGAGGTAAGGTCCGACTGAATGTCCCCTACCTTTGTCTCGACTGACGTGACTTGCTCGACCAGTTTATTCAATAGTCCGCAGGAAGGAACGACTCTTCTTGATTTTGGTCGAGTGTGGGAACCAGAATGAACTATCTCATGGTCTGGTTGTCGACCAGCAGACTATTGTCTATCTTGATCATGTGAGAAAGGGTACACCGAGTCATGTATAGGCTCATCGTGGTACCGGTAGTGTTGACCATAATCTTGGTCAAAAGAGGCATTTTCTAGATCCTTTAGGTCATTGACAGACTGAGTAGAAGTGCGATCATCTTCTTTGCTAAACGACCCGCAATCGCTCATATCATAATCATTGGGCTCGTATACTACCCTCTTGTTGATCAGAGTGTCTCTATACATCTCCTCAGACATCACAAGTCTGGTTGTGACCACAACTACATGAATAAACAAACCATTAATGAAATCGTTTGGTTAGACTATTATTAAACTATACTTAACAAGTAATTGCATATCTGGTCGGTCTCGAAAATGACTTTTTGCATGACCTTGGGGTAGAAAGTACGTTCATGTCCACCTCAAAAAACGAGAAATTCTATGGTTGTTTAGTCGAGTCGCACACTTTTCAACAACGGTGGACATTATCTCGTATACCTACAACTGCATTCACGTAAAACATATTAGCTACTAAACAAAAATACTTGAAACATAATTCACAAAGCAGTCAATTTCTTTGTTTTACTTGGAATGCATGAGGGAAAGTGATAGATTGTATTTAATAATATAATTCAAGTTATTCTTTTGTTGGGTTTTATGTCCTAGAACTCGTAGATAGTAAATGTAAACAGTTGACCATTATTAATAAATAATTATTATCTCAATTTCAATGAATAGTTATTGATTATTTTCGTCTAATTAACCCAAATCGAATAAACTAACATCCTAAGCTGTTTTATGAGTCTTGAATAGTATGTGGAGACATACATGGATCAATGTTCGAGATACAACTTAAAGGGTCTATAGTATAAAGATAAAGTTAGGTACCTTATCCTGGTAACACTATGGATACGACCCACTTTGTGTTCGTGTAGGTGACACACACGTGGGGCTATCCTATGCAATGAGTTTGCATAAGATTGGACTACGAAATAGTAACCACTAGATGTAATCCCGTTGACTAGTTAGGTTTCTATTTCAAATAGGATGACCTAGACAACTTAGTCTTAATCCTGAGTGTATTATGAACTTCTGTTCAAGAGGTATTATCCTTTGATTTGAATGGATGAGAGTGGTCTGTTTGTCGACTCAATAAGCCTACCATTTTGGATACAAGACCAAGTGGGGAGCTGAAAACATAATCACACAAGATGAAACTCACTTCTTCCCGACTTTAGGGTAAGTAGATGAGTGTTCCCTTAATTGGTGTCTTCGGAACTTGAACAAAGGGTCCTACCCTCTCTATGGCACGAGAGGAATTGACGCTTATTGGTTGGACCATAAGCATGTTGTTCATTAGAGGAGCATTGGTATTTAAGGACCAAGAAGTAACCTCAGGGGTAAAACGGTAAATTAACCCAACTGGAGTTACGAATACTTGTCAAGGACTAACTTGCTATTATTGGTCTACATCCGTGGACATTGAAATATATTTACAGTGAAAATAGTTCAGCTGTGAGTCTTTAGTGGAGTGTACACACAGTTAACGAATATTGATTAATGTTAAGTTTAGTCAATTAATCTCATATCGTTTTAGCTTCAAATCTGTAGGTCCATGAGGTCCCCTTCCTAGCTCGTAAAGGGTAATAAGGTTCATATATCTTGGATATAATTTGAAATGTTCAAATTGACTAAGGGAATTAATATAATGTATGGTGACACATTATAATATAAAGTTATATATTTTAATTAAACTTTATAATATAAATTTTAATTTTGAATTTGATTCAAAATTAATTAATGGGAGAATAAAATATTTGAATGAGTTCAAATATTGATTTAATATGAATCAAATTCATGTTAAAACTATAGATTAAAATT
>JBBPDJ010000004.1:3419582-3439090 GCA_037974625.1 Cucumis cinereus
AATTCGGTTAAGAATTGAACACAAAATCGTTACTTTCTTCCAAGTGTGCAAAAACAAAAGTTGCCCAGAAAATCATCATCTCTCTCTCGGCCTTCTTCTTCAATTTTCCTTCCATTTCCTTTATTCTTCTCTTCCTTCACTTTGTTACAGCCTACCTTTATACAACTTCACCTATTCTTCATCCAATTAAAATAAATTTGAAGAGAAGGAAGCAAATTCAAACTTTTTTTTTCTTCTTTATCCTAATCCTCATGGCACACTATTTAAAAAAAAAACACTTTTCCTTTCTTTTTTTTTTAAATACAATTATAAAATAAATAAATAAATAAATAAATAAATATCTTCTTTTTTGTTTCCTTTTTCCTTTTATTTTATTTTATTAAACATTATTTTATTTATTTTTAAACAAAACTACAAAATTAAATTTTTACCAATTCTTAACAAAATTACTAAAATATCCTTTATCATACTAAAATATCCTCCGATATTTTATTAATAAATTTGCTACAACAACTTAAATACAGAGAAAAAGTCGGGTATTACAGGTGATACCCTAAAAGTATTTTTCTATCCTTTGTTTCATTATATTTTTCAAAGAGACTAAGGTCATGACAGACATGGCATGTGGCACCAGTGTCTCACCATCAACCTTCAAAACCCCCAATCACATTTATTTTTTGGACCTTCATCTTGTACCTTTTTGGCTTCAAACAAGTTTTTGAACGACAGTTGAATTTCTTTTAGGAACCATGTTCACATCCTCCTTCTGATCATGTTTTCAGGCTTCCTCCTCACTCTTCATGCGTGTTATCAGAATAACAGCAGGTTGAAATTCATTCCACACTTTATCGGAGAACTCTTTGGTCTTGTGTCTTAGGGTATTTTTAAATTCATTCCACATAAAAGGTAACTTATCATAATAACAGTAGCTTGGAATTGTTCATCTAAAGCCATAGCTTCACTTATTATTTCATGGGCATTTTTCTGTAGTTCATGGGACTGGGCCTCTACAAATCTTTCATACGTAATCTGATACCATAAGTATCGACTGACTGCATACTTTTTTTAACCAACCTCTTCGGTATCATACTTCTTTTGTAGGACATCCCAAACTTTTTTCGCTGTTCACTTTGTAATATAGTAATCATACAACTTATCAGTCAAAGCACATAAAATGTGATTTTTACAAATAAAATCATTTTCCTTCCCGCTTCAAAATTGTTGGGTTGCTTTTGGGTTGATCGCTTTTTGGACTTATGGCTTCTCAGTAGTGCAGGCAACAACAACCTTCTTGATGGTTTGGAAAAACAACATGTTTTGTTTCCACCGTTTGAAATGTGCTCATTCGAAGCAGATTGGACGGTTTAGATCAAAGAAGAGGAAATTACCTTGTTTTGAACCGGCCATCACGTTGTAAATCGCAACGTCTTAAAAATTTTGGTGCACGATGCAATAGAACTAAGTTGATGGACATAATGTCTGAGTAATATGATCAACTGCAAAGCAAATACTAGTTAATAAAACTCTTGAGTCGCAGATCACGCTCTCTTTAAGATGTTTGTGACTCTGGTCGGAGTGCAAACAGTTTGGAATTGCCACTTTGTATCCAGGATAAAATCCTAGAAATTCAATCAGAGTTGCACTGGAACTTATCAGAGTCTTAACCCTACTTCATCGCATACTTTTCTATAAATCAACACCTGCATAGCTCTAAGACTGTTTACGTCGCTACCATTTATACCCATCCCATTGCATACCTTTTGGGCAACCATAGTTTTAGTATAACGCATATCCAACCTCATCCATTTAATTTACGAAACAGTTTGAGGAGAAACCTGTGACAATTTTAGATAAAAAAGAAGAAGTATTAAGGAACAAGATGTCACACCCTCTCCCGTACAGCCACTCTCTATCTGAAAGAGAATGTGATGTCACCTCCACAGCAACACCCACTATCAAACAACAACTTTCTCATCTCGATAAATAATCATTATACAAATAAAGTCAAACGTTCAAAAACAACCTTAATGGCTATCATGAACTTATACAACCAACCAATATCTATAGACAACCATACACAGTTTACTAATCAAAAGTTTTATACAAGACAATCCCCCTCTCTTCCCGTTACATATGCATTAACAAGACTAACACCTACATACATACAAAACCTACACATCGAAACTAGTGGATGCTCTGGAGCTGTGGAAGATAGGCTGAGCAGCTAAGTCTTTTGAACTCTTTTACTACCTGGGTAGAAAAAGAAAGCATTTGGAAAGAATGAGCTAATTCCCAGTGAGTGAAGGGTTTTATTGTACAAACGAAACATATAAATTTGAAAAAAAAAACATTTCATAGCATAATATGTCAAAACACTCATTTTAAAGCAGAGTTCACAAATCAGTGGTAGTAAAACTCATGTTATAAAACAAGACACATGTTACCGTAATAATAGAAAACTAAACATCATAAAATCCCTCCAATAACTTTAGATAAAAAATATTTTGTACCTCTAACCACACATGAGGTTGAGCAAGCTCAACACCCTCAATATTAATAACCCAAGCTCATGCAGAGTAATCTCACGTATGAGAATGCCTCCAAATAGCTCAACACCCTTGTACACATCCCGAAGGCTATAGGTCTACCAAGGCGGGTCCCAAAGATATGTATCATAACAGTGTCCTCTAATTGGACCTCTTTCACCCCTCTAACATTTTGAGCATCAGGAGTCCATAGTTTAGGGTATAAGTATTAAATCTTTTTCAGCGAAACACTAGTTATCCACAAGCCAATATTTTCTTCCGTATAAACATAATTTCCATAAATCAATTAAAACTATCTATAAATTTCAAAAGACACCTTAATAAATCATATTTTGTTATAACTCGCTAAAAAATACTCTCATCTTTGTAAGTAGAGTTTTTAGAAATAACTTTTCATGCTTAACTACAAAAACACATGTACCAAGAAAATAAAATGTGTTTCCATAGTTAAATTATACTTCAAAAGCCCATAAAATATATACGGATAACTCATAAAATATAGAAATAATTTATTAAAATTGGTTTGTCACTCAGAATCACGAAATTGATCACTCAGCTTATAAGCTTCACCTGTGGTTATTTGACTTGAAAATCAAACCACGATTTCAGAGTTACACCCAACAATATTCCCAATCCAAAAATTCCATAAATTACTTCTAGCTTCCACCACAATTCCTTTGAGTTTTATTCAAACCTAAATTATCCTTAATTTAGGATTTAGCAAATTTATTTCAAAATATTTGAAAATATCCCAAAATGAGCTTAAGACTCAAACTTATGCATTTTAAGGTTTAATATCCCAAAGATATCCAAAAAGTCATAAAAATCACTTCCATAAACTTCAAATAACTCAAAATTGGGCCAATTATGGTAAAAAAAATGGTGGTTGGTGCACAGCTAGAGCTTCAAAAGTGTCATTGACACATTGGGTGGAAGGAAACTCATACACATAGGGATGCTAAGATGTCAAAATGGGTGAAAGTGGTCGGGCGGATGCGTGAGACATGCACGGGGTGCACGTAGTACTATGAAAGGTGTGGGTGGGTATCACGATCGGTACTATTCAACTGTGTTGCACCATGACCTTACGCTTGATCATGGTCAACCTTAAGGGAAACTCAAGTCCCAATCTACTTTTTTTCTCGATACTTTGAAGCTTTTTCAAAACATAGACAAGGTTCTTTCATTCTTAAACGAACTGAACGCATACGAAATTGAACTTCATTCAGCCATACACGTCCCCCATACGTGTATTTTCCCTCATGTGGAACTCTAGACAACTTGCCTTTACTCGAGGCCAAGTCCTAAGGCTCAGCCTTGTCCATATATAATGCTAAGGGTTAAGTCTAGAATTAGGGATGTCATTTCAAAAAATTATACAATCAATAGGGTTCAATAATCCCTAACTCCAAATAACCAAACTTATGTGTGCAAAATACTAACACAAAATAGTAAGTTGAAAGTTCAAGGTCTAACACAAGAGAATCAATGTCTAGGCACACAAATCATGGATCAAAAAGAAGAATTCTAAGATATAACTGGGGAGTTTTGATGGCAATGCAATAAATTAAAATAAAACAAGTAAATACTTTTGGATTTTTAGAGTAATAGTGCACAAGAAAGAATATATTTCTCTCAACAAAATTAAAGTGGAAATGGATCATTCTAGACAACTTTCTATCATAAAACAAATAAATCAATTGCAACCTAATTCAATCCACAACAAATTAGTTCAATAAAACTAATTAACCTTTGTTAATGAAGCAAGAATCAAATCCAATTCATACTAAATTCAAAGAAATCGAGTTAATCTTAGTGTTTTCTGTGAATTCTTTAGAATTTGAAATAAGTTCATAAGCTTCAATGTTGTGACATTCAAGTGCAAGGAAAGCCTCTATCTCAAGAATGATTAATTAGTTGAAATTCTTATTCGAAATTAAAGAAAATATCAAAATGCCATTACTTTTGTTTTGGCTTTGTTTTTGCCAATTTTAGCTCAAAATTGTGTGATTCTTGTTGCGGTGGACTCCTTGGCTCCTCTAGATTATTATTTTCTATTAAAAAAAGATTTAAAAATTATTTGCAGCTATCTTGGGAGTCTTAAACTAGAAAACGTAGCTCATTTGCAGAGTTATCACTAAGGTCACCACAATACCATGTTGCAACTCTCTTTGTCATCTATTTCTCGACCTCTCGATCGTCCCACATCAAAGGACCTTTCCAAAATGAGTCTTGACCTTAACCAAGGCCAGAACTAGCTTACAAGGTCTACGAGGTACAACAGAGTGATTCATGCCGCTTTACTATGCCATAATAAACATAAACCATCAGAGACATCTGAGATCATTCCTATCGTATACTAGCTCATAACTTGCTTATCGGGTCGACTGGGAGCTTTCGAGATAATTCGTTCAACACTTTGGTCGTTGGAAAGCTTCCAAATGGGATGAGTATTGACACTTTTCTGGTGAATATTAGATTTCTATCGCTTACCTGCACACTATTAACTTAGGATAGGTGGACTATGCAATGTAATGGTTCTCATGCGATCAAATACTCATAAATTTTATCATTAAGGTTCTAAGTTTGTGACTATATATGGGCGACAAGACAACACACATGCGATAAATGGTGCAATTAGCATAATCTTATTTCCTTGCTTGAATCTTATGATTTGTCTATTGCTTACAAGTTTTTCGCTCTCTTGTCCAAGTGTAAGCAAAAACAGAGGTTTCCTGAGTAAGAAAGGGTTAAACACAGGAATTTTAAGATAACTTGAAAACCTTTACGTTTGCTTTTATGTGGTATCTGTACATTATAAAATAAATATATGCATAGTATCATGTGTACTAAACTAATACTATTATTTACACTAATGGTGGAGTGTGAAGGGTGACATGGAAATGTGTGATTGAGAATGTTTTTGAACTAACGTTGCTTATCACAAACTTGAGAAATAATGAAGGAGAAGTTACTATGCAATAACGCGAAATGAAAAGAAAATAGATGTGTTTTGAGGTGATATAAATAGCATATTCAACTTCATATTAAGGTGAGCTACCTCTCGTTTCTTTCACCACACATGCTCGTCTTTCGAGATAAATATGCTCAAGTGAAACACAAGATTCATATCTATATCTTTTTGGATGTGATATTCATGTTTTAATCTTTATTTAAGGCAAGCAACTCCTCGGTGCCTAAATGTCACACATACTTATACTTGCATTTCTGATATGTATGATAAGGTTCAAACCGCAAAATTAATTTTATTTCTAAAATCACTTCTATGCTTATTTAATGAGATCTTAGTTACTTAATCTCTTGAGTAGTTAACTCCTAATACCTAATTTATTCACTCAAATAGAATTATGTGTTATAGCTCTCATTAAACAAACTAAACACTTAGTCCTCTAGATTTTTCAAAGAAAATATTTCAAATTTTTCTTTCAATCATAACATAGGAAGCTAAAACATGTGGTAAGTAAAAAGATGGGAGATTGATAATAAAAGCACATTGCATTTATACTAAAAATTCCAGGCCTCTCGACCATTAAATTTTTAGTACAAATATAATATAAAGAAAAGAAAAAATGAACAAAAAAAAAAAGAGGTGTGAAGCCTCATAATGCAATCTCTTGCATTCCTTGGCCTCATAGTTGTCTGCGTTAGAAGGTTAGGGGAATTGGATTTGATGGTTCACTTCTTTGCTCACAACTCTAAGCTCTCAGCTAAAGTTACTAGAAGAAAAAAGAAAAAAAAAAGGACTGAAAATGGTGGATTGGGAAGAGTTTAGTGAAGATGAACTTCTAAAGTTCGCTTTCTTTGTTTTTTTTCACACTCACATAGAGAATTCTCTAGTTTCTTACGTCTTCGGAACTCCCTTCTCCTTCTAACTCCTCTAAATGATGCTTTAGCTACCTATTTATAGGTGTTTGAAGGGCACAACTACACATGAGCTCTGACTCAATAATAAATTTCTCTAAAGCTCTGAGTCTCTTCAATGCTGCACAACTTCCTATTTGCATCATCCTGAATGTCGCTTGGTGTTTGCTGACATGCTCACCAACTTATTTGTCTTCTAGAGATTCACATCGCGTGGTATTTTTTTTCACCGTCTGGTTGGTTGACGCGAACCAAATCCAATCCCCTAATGTACTCTTCATTTCTCTTTATCTTCTTTTCAATCGTGCGTTAAGAAGAGAAAAATTTGTGATAAACGTGCGTTTTATCTTTTATAACTTCCATATCGCATATTGCAACTTTTCATGAAATTTTTCATGTGCAATCTTATTCTTCTCACAATTCTACTTCATTATTCTAAATAAAAGGTCATTATAACTTGTATTTCTACAAGTTATCACCTACTAACTAAATAATTACATTAATAATTGAAATCAGCCTAGAACCGGACCCAAACACTTTTCAACAAGCTTGAGCTGCCCGAAAATAGGTCGAATAGGACTTGGAACCCTTGGATCGAAAATGGTAAATGTAAGTAAAAAATCGAAAAGTTAAAATTGTTGACTAATTTTCTTATAGAAGTCAAATTTTTATTAGGTCAAAGTGTTTACCATAGGTATCAAAAGACCAAAATACCCTTTGTTCACTTAGTGGAAAAATCCAACAAATTTGTAAGAGAAATCCACTAACTTAGTGGAATTATGAGTAATCGAAATGGTTTGGTGTAATGCTCATACAAAGCCACTTAGCCCACTCATTGTTAATGGAGTTTGATGTGTCAAGTTGTTGTTCAATCTCATTTGCATGGTTTGCATGTTAATTGCCTATAAATAAAAGTGTTCTATAAACTTATTTCATCTTCTTGCATTTCTGAAATAAAAAACTCTTATGAGATTTATCACTAAATTCACATATTTTATTCTCCTAAAATTCAATCACTCACTGAGTTCCACAACCTTGTTCTGAGGTTGAAGTATACTAAGGAAGATTCTCCTGGGAATCTAGGAGACGTTCCTGATCAAATTCAGGAAGAAACTGAAGGTTTATGTCCATTCCCAAGATTAAATCTTTTTGAGTGATAACATTATTTTCCAACCCATGTAGGTATTTAGCTACTAATGATTAAGGTAAAGACAGAAAAAGTGGTGAAGTTGAAATGTTCCATGTTTTGTTAAATGAGAAAATAAGTAGTACAAAGGGTACAAAGAAATTGTTTGAAACTAAGAAAGCAACTAAAAATATTAAATCGACACCAAGATGATGGTAAGGCATTGGGAAACTTTCTCAAGTTGCCAACGCTTGAAGGTGGTTGACGGTGGGGGGCATTGGAATCAAGCTACTTTCTCTAAACCTTTGCCGGAGTGATGAACAGAAGAGATGTTTGTGGAAAATGAAACGAGAGTTATGGAGTCGAAAAACTTTTGACTAAGGGTCTCTGTTTTTCCCTTCAAGAGTGTGTATATTAATAAGTTAATATTAAAGATATGAAATTCTTGTTCATTTCTGGTATAAAATAGTGGTAATTACAGGGATATTTATACTCAAATAAGAATATCAAGAAAAGGTATATGTATAAGATTACCAAACAATATAATATAAAATAAAATATCCTAAAAGATTTTATTACGATAACACTCTTCCTCAAACTCAAGGTGATATAGTGGAAACCAACTTGAGTTCGCGAAGTAGAGAAGCAAAGAGAGTCGACACGGCGGACACAGTGCGGCGGAGAGCGGAGAGCCGACACGGCGGACACAGTGCGACGGAGAGCGGAGAGCCGACACGGCGGACACAATGCGGCGGAGAGCGAAGAGCAGACACGTCTGGATCTGTAACTGTCTACGGCGGACAGACAGATGGTGGTGGCAGCTGTGGTTGAGGTGGGGTTGGTGCATAAACTAAGGTTATCTTGCACCGTTTGCACAAAACTAATTTGTGGGTTAGAAGAGTGCGACAAATGCGACTGAATAACTATATTCAAAACTCTAATGGGCGACGGGTCTGCCTCCGCTAACAATCGACGAAGGCGAAGAACGAATAGAATATAGCGGCTAGGGTTCAACGAGAAAAAACCTAAGGCTCTGACACCATATTAACTTTAATAAAAGATATGGAATTCTTGTGTATTTCTTGTATAAAATAGTGGCCATTACAGAGATATTTATACTCAAATAAGGATATCAAGAAAAGGAAAATATAACCTAATAATTATAAGATTATCAAACAATATAATGTAAAATAAAATTTCTTAAAAGATTTTATTACGATAACAATTTTTTTCGGCCTTGAACTTCTTATGAACTTCGTTGGTTGCACACTTGTTAAATCATTTTCGCTACGTTGATCGGGTGGTTTACAAGTGCAGGTTCCAGAATATGAGCTCATTTCTTTGTGGTAGGTGGGAATGTGAGCATGCAACTAACGACTCCAATGTTGATCCATCGCAACCAACATTACCTCAACTCCGCATGAGATTGTCAGGACTTCCAATGCAAGCGTTGGTGAACACTCGACTGCTTGTGAAAGTCAACCGGGAGGTTGCTTGTAGGCTTGCGCCCAATGTCCTTCTCAAACCTGCATATTTTCAAGTTCAAACGTATGAATTGATCATTTTTCGAAATCTCTAACAAATTTGTTGCGCATAAGCAAAATTAGAGCAAGAACTTTTGCAAGCTACATGTGTTTCTATCATTTTTTTTCTCTTATTATTTTAGGAAAATAGATACTATAACTTGTATTTCTACAAGTTATCAATGACATTGAACTATGTAGGATTTTGCATCTGAGTGACATGAATTACTCCATCTAATCCAATTTTGATGGACTTGGCTTCCATTGTGATGAAATGACAACTTGTGATTAGCCAAAATTTCTCATTTAACAATAACAAACATTTTAGTAATTTTAGAAAAGTTGGGTTTTTTAACGAGTTTTGTCTCCTTACTCTTTTGAATTGTTATTGAAGATTAAAGTTAATAGAAGATCGGTCACCTTGAACGGTAGATGTAGACCTCATAATTGGGTCGAGGCAATATAAGTATTTGTATTTTTTAAAACAATAAATATTTGTATTTTTTCTTTGCTTCACTTTTAACTTGATTTAGATATTTAGAATGATATTGTTAAAATTATTCTGTTTTGCTTGTGTGTAATATCTATGTCGCTCAACGAATAACAATTGTCATGTATTATTACACATGAGACCTTTTTTTAGTATAAAAAATGTGGGATGAAGTGATCAATCTTTCAATTTGTGAAGAGAAAAGTTAGTTGAATTATCATAGAACTAAACTCATTTTGGCGACAAAACCTTTTTGATCAATTGTTTTTCTAGACTAACACATTACGAATTTTCAACCCTAATCTAAAGAAGAATTGACCATAATATCAAAATATGCACCACACAAAATTCAAACCAAGTCAAGCTCAAAGTATAAAATTAAAAGAGAAAGAAACATATCTAAACCCAAGTTCCGAATAAAGATAAAAAGATCAAATTATTCATATATTAGAGATATATGGCATCGCCATAAAACAAGTAGTTCCAAACATGGTTATTTATTCAGCATAATTATTCATATAACCATATAGTAGTATTTGTTTTGCACTTAGTTTACTTAGACAGTCATGTAATAGAGTCGTTCGAGTTCTACTAATGAGCAAGTTGACGTGCGATGGCCTCACCATCAGGCAACGGGGCGACATAGCAAATGTGACCATCAGTGGTAAGAGGATATTCGCCTCCAGAACTAAAGATAAGATCAATCAACCAACCAACAAAGAAACCAAGAACAAAGGCGCCCACAATGCTGCCTATAACTGCGGTGGCCATCAAAAACAGAGCAGAAGCTTCGACGCCGACCAAAGTTGGCAAGGCAGCCCCCACAACTTGTCCAACCATTGCCCCACCCACTGCTGCAGCAGTCACCATCACATCTTTTGTTAATGTGTGGAAAACATGTTCGGATGTAAAGATGTCCCATACCATTATTCCAGTTGCAAGGATGAGAAATAGAATGCCGGCTGCACCAGTAATTGTTGATAATGTGTCTGCTATCACACTTCCTCGTCCAGAAGCTTCAATGATGTCGTTATACACCTATATTTACACATTCCATGTGGGTATCATATTTTGGAATTGGAAATTATTATTAGCCTCTTAGTATAATGCTGCCTAATACATTTAAATTACAAAAAGGAATGTTTGACTTCGTAAATCAGTTTTACAAAAATAAGAAATTTACAAATTCGTATGCAATTTTTCTTTTGTTAAATTACCATTTTTAAACAATGGAAAGACATTCGGGTTTTGACCTATACATTCAACAAAA
The DNA here is from genome assembly GCA_037974625.1 of Cucumis cinereus. NCBI lineage: Eukaryota > Viridiplantae > Streptophyta > Magnoliopsida > Cucurbitales > Cucurbitaceae > Cucumis > Cucumis cinereus. Next base: position 3,430,420 of record JBBPDJ010000004.1, read on the forward strand.
ATAGCAAATAGGGCATCAAATTAATTTAAATTTATTTATATTACGACAATAAAAATGGGTTGATTTAGGTTTCTATTCACATTTCTTACCTTCAACTTCGCTAGATTAAGACACTCTAAAAGTCTAATTCCTGCTATCTTAAAAAAATTACGCAATAATTATAATAATAATATTATACTGAAATAGATTAGAGTATATTTACCAGCAGCTTTTCTTCATCTTTCAAATTCTTGAATAGCCCCGGAAAACCACGCTTGTTTTGGTACCTAATGTATCCATAACCAAGATGTTAGGGGAGTTTGTTGGACCACTTTAAAAGGATTAGTCTTTTTCTTTTATTTTCTCGATGATATTACAATATTAGTCCGGAAGATACAAAATGAAAATATATTGAGTATTTATGCTACGTTTTTAAACCATTTCATAAATTTTTAAGGAAAAATTGCTACAAAAATCAAGTTGTTTTTATCTTTTAAAAGTATAAATGAAAATTAAATCTCTAAGACAGTTTATTGATTCTAATTCCAGTATTTAAAAACAGAAGATAATAATAGTAATAAACAAACCATATCAATCTTTTGTATTTAACAAAAAGTTTTATATATATATATATATATATATATATAAATAATACACAGAAAAGTAACATATTCGTTGAGGAAAATTTTAAAGGATATCTCTTTTCATAGCATCGAAATTAGATGTTGAGAAAAGAAGGTATTATTTTGATAGAAAGTATGTTTTTTTTAGTAAATTTACCTTGCGACAAGATCTTCAAATTTAGTTCCACTACCCTTAAGCCATTTAGAAAAGTTGCGTGAAGCTGGACTCTGATGCTTCATCATGATCTGTTGCATACTCTCGTTGTATTGATTAGCCTCCTTGGCCAAACGAGCCACATTTGTGACATTGTTTGGATCTAAAGTTTTTAATGCTTCAAAAATATCTTTCGAGTGTGCACCAATTTTTGATAGATAGTTTGTTCGAAGTGTATAGTTCCTCACTGCTTGAAGCGAGATGTTAACAGCTTTTTCAACATAAGAATATGTTTCGTGAGCAATCGAAGATTTAGTTCCATCATCTTTAAACGTTTGTTTGACGCTCTCTGCATCATCTAGAAGCTTTATCGCTGAGTGGTAATTATCTCCCACATTCCTAAGATATTTGGCTTGTTCTTCCTCGGATTTGAACTGCATATTCTTCACCGACTCAACCTCTTGGTTGCGGATTATTCGTGCGAGTTGCTGTAGTTTCTCACCTTGAAGAAGCAAAAGAGGAGCCATTGACGAGTACAAGGCAAGAACTAAAGTTGTATTTAGGATCTGGGGATAGGGGAAGAAAGATTTCGGAAGGTTTAAATAGAGCCCTATTGGTAGAAAAATAATAATTTTGTTTGTAAAATTTGATTTTAGTTTTATTTTATTCGTTTAGATCTGTAGGTTTCACACATGATGAATGGAGTTGACAATTTCGAATAGGTTAAAAGGAATTGAAAATAGCATAGAGATAAAGAGACTAAAAAATTTACACATGGTCTACACTAAATTATAACATCATGTAATCGGTGTAGCGGAATAAATGAAGGTACCAACTTTCGTCTCATAATAATAATAATAATATTGCTATAAATAACAAAATTATTAAAAATATTTACTTAGATTCTATCCATCACGGATGCATTTCTATCAATGGTTATCAGTGTTACTAATAGACATTAATAGACACCGATAGGAGTCCATCAACGTTTATCATTAATAGATTTTAAAATATTTTTATAATTTATTAATATTTTGGTTCATCTTGATATATTGAAACACAACTTATCATAATAATAATAACAATAGTATCAACTAATTGTGCAATTACATACTAAGAAAAATCTTCCTAGACTTGTTTTGAATAGCAAAACTGTTAAAAATATATACAAATGTAGTAAAATTATTTTCTATAATTTTCACGAATAAATTGCCTCGTTTTGTTATATTTGAAAACTTTCAAAATAGAAGACTTGTTAGTTATAAATATTTTAAATAAATATATTTTATTGAATTTGAATTATCCCATAAATTAGTTATGATGTATATAAATGTGTGGATATTTTATGTGAGAAATTTAAAATCATCGATCGATTTTTTTTTTTTTTTTTGAAGGGTGGAGTGGCATAAAGATGGTGAGATCTGTTTTAGAATTGTTCTCCTTAGTACTTAAAAAAATATTGATTTTTATTTGTTGTTGGAATTTTTAGTTTCTTTTTTATAAAAAACAAAAAGTTTTTTTTAAATTTGAAAAAAAAAATTACAGCCCATAAAAATATTTTTTAAAACGGAACAACCCAGCCCAAACCATTTGTAAAATATAAAAAATATAAAAAATGTCCATAAATGTTTTTATCTTACGCAATTAGAGGTAACCCTAAAATTTCTACGTCCATTTGTATTTCCTACGCAACCAAACTCTACGTGCAACAATTCACAAGGTTTCTTTTCCAATTCAACTTTTCTCCAATCTATTTTTCTTCGTCAAAGAAAAAATTTCATCTATCTCTATGTATCTCATTCTATCGTTCATCAAAAAGGTTTCAACAAAAAGGTTTCAACCTAATTTTTTTTTAATCTCTGTGTTACATTCTATATTAATTGTTATTACATTCTACCTCCATACTAACACTTTTTTTTTTTTGTAAATAGATGGTAACCAAAAACCAAAAAGTGCAAGCATCATCAAGCAAATGTAAAGCATGTTGGGAAATAGAAGGAAAAAAAAAACAAAATGTGCCAAAGGTAAAGCAAAAATTATTATAAAATTATATACAAATTACAAATTTTAATTCTTTGTCGTGGAGAAATATATTTGTAATTCTGGCGTGTTGATGATCATCTTGGAAATGTGATATGGTTCTATTTGTAACACCCCAGGCCTAGGATTTGGACTAGGACTCATAACTCGGATTTAGCCCCTAATGACTCTAACATTCCCCTGCATCCCCTGCGAGGCAACATCATCCTTACTTGTGTTAAAAACTTATTAGAGTGGAAGTTGTCCCCACAAACCAATACGGGTTCTTTCAGCATGTTTTGTCCTCACTCACATGCATCCAGAAAAAATTCCTAAGAAGTCACCTAAGATAGAATTTTTCAATTTTTCCCCCCACAACCCAACACGTGTCCTACTCAGCATTCTTTGTCCTCACTCACATGCATCCTTAAAAAATTCCTAAGAAGTCACCCAACATAGAATTTTTCCAAGCTAAGCACGCTTAACTGTGAAGTTCTTATGATTGAGCCACCAAAAAGGAATGTATACCTTGTTGGTATATGTAGTAACTTTCATTTCTTTTAAGCCTTTTTAATCTTACTTTCATGTCCTTAGGATCCATCTCATTTGTATGTGATATCGGTTCATTCATGTCCCCCTCCTAAACTCGGGGCGTTACTGTAACATCCAAAAATTTGAGATAATTTTAGTTTGATTATCTTAAAATAATAAGTTGGATTTATTTTGAGATCTAATTTGTTTTGAGATTTTAATTATTTTGGTTAAGAAATTAAATATATATGGGTATATATATTTAATTATTTTTTGTTAAAAAATAATTGAGAGAGGAGAGAGGAAGACTTGATTGATTTGGAATAGGAAAAGGAAAAGATTTATTTGATTTGGAAAAAGAAATATTTGATTTGGTGGAAATTTGGAAAAGATAATAATAATAATAATAAAAGATTATTATTATTTATTAATAAATAATAATATTTTTTATTTAGGATTGCATTGAAAAGCATGAAGGTTATAAAAAATTCTTCTTTTTCTCCTTGCGTAAGCCATTGCCGTCTTTGTTTGTTTATTTTTTTCTTTTCTTTATCGCCGATTTCTGGTATTTTGCTTCATTCAATCGTTACGCTTCTCCGTTCGTCGATGTCATTTAATTCTCTGAATTTGATTTTTCCGTTGTCGCTCACAGCGACCGCCGTTAGTTATATGGGTAAAGTATTGAGTATTTTATTTTGGATTTTTGGATACCCAATAAAGTTAATTGAGAATTAATTTAGATATTATTCCTGGTTAATTGAAGGTTCTATTGAAACTATGGCTAGAATTAGTTCGTAGGGTTTCACATACGAATTAATTGGAGCGTCGACAACGAATTGGTAAGATTAAAAAACTACTTTGAAGGGTAAATTTGATTAATAATTTTTATGGAAAAATTGTTAATTAAATTGTTATATATAAATTTTATTTGGAGCAATCATTTGGAATTAATTCGTAGGGTTCTCTCTACGAATTAGATTGGAGTTTTCGACGACTAATTGTATCAATTTGAGGGAGAAACTCAAGCAAAAGTATTATTGGTACTTTGAGGTAAGGAACTTACTACTGATTGCTCGATAAGTAATAAGAATATTTATGAAATTATTTATGTGACATTTGAGTTGTGGGATTATGAGATAAATGAATCGACTAATTAGGTAACGAGTTCACTTGTACTGTGTGTCGTAAAGTACAAGTCATTAGGGGGAGTTAATGGTCACCTAGTGGACCCAACGGTATACTTATGATAAACTGGATGTTTATGGTTTATGTGATAAGCGGGTTATTAAGTACCAATGCATAATTCGTATGTCAAGCTTAACGACATGTGAAACGCTTACATGACATGTTTGGTTAGGTGATGAAGTGCTTGATACTGAATTATATGGTGAGTTAACTGCTGGTGATGGTTATGGGTTGAGTTAACTAAATGGATTAACTCTCTAGCTGTTGGTGATGGGTTGAGATGAACTGAATGACTATGTGCTGATCTGTTAGGACAGATTGCTATGGACAAACCAATGGGTTGTGTGACGTTATGTCTTTGTGCTTTGCAATGGATTAACAGTAAAACATGATAAAGGTGTGGGGTGTTTGTGGTTCTCATTTCTGAACTAAACTTCATATGTGTGCTTATGAATGTTTTGGACTAAGATCGCATGTTTTGGGACTATGGTAGCTGTTAACTTTATCTATTAGCCATGTTTTACTCGGTAGGTGGGACGTTACCTGCTTTTAGGACTAAGATTGTAGAGTGCAGTTTAATAGAAAGTTAACAGTTAACCTAGTGGGCCCAGTAGTGGGTTCCTTACTGGGTATTTTTATACTCACCATTTTCATGTTTATTATTTTTCAGGTAAGTATGAGAAAACCAGCGACGGACAGGAAGGACCGGTGACCATGTGTTTGGGGACTTAATTGACAAATGCTTCCGCTGCAGTCTTTGTGTTGTTGTTATTATTGGCAAACGCTTCCGCTTTAATTTGTAAAGAATATGAGTTTTTGTTTAAGTAATGACCTCCAGTTAAGGTTGAAAATTCGGGGCATTACAGTTGCATGATAAATAAGAGGAGACTGGTGAGGGACAAGAGGAATCTGTGACCATGCTCTTTGGGACTTTTATGACTGATTACTTCCGCTACAGTTATTGTTATGATTTGATGTTTTTAGAATTTGAACTATTGTTAGACGGTTTTTATCCAAACATACGAGTTCTTTTATATTTTGACTAGGGGACCCCGACTAAATTATTTTCAATCATTTTTATTTATTTATTTGAAACATTTTGTTTTCTACTCAAGAATGTTTTTAAATTGTTTCTTTATTAATATGAGTCAAACTTTGTGTGCTTTTGATTTTACAGTTTGTTGAAAATTCGGGGCGTTACAGTTGGTATCAAAGCTTAAGTTTTAGGTTCTGTAGACTGACTTACGATGTAAATCTATGGTTAATGTCCCTAGGGTCACTAGATTCCTTTGGCCTCACAAGATATGTTTTCTTGTTAACATGTTTTATGGATATAAGTATATGATCTTGCCTGTATAAACTGGAAATAAGATGAACTATTTTATGCAACTAAGACTTTAAAGGAAAAGGTTATTGATTTTTAGGAAATGTCGCCACGTCGAGGTGCTAGGAGAGGTGGACAGAGTGGATGAGAAGCAGGTCGAGGTCAACCTGCTGAACCGACTATAGACCCCGCTGCACCTGTCACTCAAGTTGACCTGACTGCTCTAATAGCACAGTTGGGGCAAATTATTTCAATGGTCGTGACAACAGCTTTAGCACAGTTTCAGTATACCCGGACCGCACCTATCCCAGATCAGGCTGCACAAGTTGTACCTGAGAATGTACCTGATCGCCTATCAGCAGAGGCAAAGCATTTGAGAGATTTTCGGAAGTATGATCCTGAGACATTTGATGGGTCACTGAAGAACCCTTCCAAAGAAGAACTATTGTTGTCGTCGATCGAGGACATTTTCCGTTACATGAATTGTCCAGACAATCAGAAGATCCAGTGTGTAGCGTTTATGCTCAAGGACTAGACCATTATCTGGTGGAAGTCTGTTGAGAGAATGTTGGACGGTAATCCCCGTAATATTACTTCACTACTACAAAATTGAGTTTACTTGACACTTTTTATTTTACATTACTTGACGGTTTTTATAAAACCATCAAGTAATGTTAAAAAGCGTCAAGAATAAATAGAAAGTTTAAAAATGAAGAAAATTTTTGAATTATTTTAACATACTTGACGAAGTTTACCAGTAAAGTATTATTTCAGTTTACTTGACGGAATTTACCCGTCAAGTATATGAATTAATAAAAAGTTTCCTCATTTACCAACACAAAAATTTCCCCCGCCCGCGTCTGCTAAAATATTTGCCCGCGTGTTTTCATCCCTCATTTCTCATCCCTCAAGAATAATACCTTTCTCTCCATGTTTTACCAAATTTCTCAACACCCTTTCCTTCAACCTAAACGATTTCTTCCTCGTTGAAAATCTCTCTTCTAGTTTTCCCCAAATTTCTCAATCTCCCTTTTCCCTCAACCTAACCTATTTCTCCCTCGTCTGAAGAAAAGGATTTTTGAGAAGCAAACAATTTCTGCAAGTTTTCTTTCCATTTTTTCTTTCTCTGCTACTTTCTTCTTCAATATTTGCATCAATGGCAAAATCAGATTTCCAAAATGGAGGAGTAGTTGAAAAGACCTTGAGTGTCAAAGCTTTTAAGCCTCAACTGCTTGTGGAAGCTCATAACAGTATCGATGTCGTCGATCTACAAGGCTACCTTTGGCGCCGAGGAGGTTAATCGTACTCTCCATCCGAAAGGTAAGGCTGAGCAAGAAACTCTGACTATCCTCTCCGTCGAGCTGATGAAGTCTACTTGTTATGGGTTTTTTTGTTTAGAGAAAAAGTTGTCGAATCGAGAGTTGTTCTTGATTTTTTTCTTTTGTATGTTTCTCATTAATTTAGCTTTGCATTAGAGCGTGGATATATTTAACAAAATCATGAATTGAATGAATCTTGAGGTTCTTCATTGTTGCAGTTGAGGTTCTTCATTTTTTTCTTATTTTTAAAATTGCTAATTCTGTGAACTTTTAGATAATATCAATGTTGTGGTTTTTTGTGAGCAGAGCAAAGCAGAAGAGATGATCTAGAGTCTATTGGTTATGTGCTTATGTATTTCCTAAGCGGTAGATCAGTATGGAACTGACTTCAGCCCATGTTTAATTTTGTTCCTTAGGGTTGCCCATATGTGTATTTGATTTTCGTTTGTGCCGGAGTTCTTCATCAGCAAGTTTTTGAAACTTCTGCTTTCACTATTCTTCTGTCAAGCAATGGCTCGGATTTGAAATGTAAGAACACCTTCACATTCTTATGAACTTCTTTTTGCCCGTTTCCACTATAAAAGAAGAAAAAGAAAGAAATCGAAGTAGATGGTAGAGATATCGATAGTAGATTGAACGGCTTTGTGTATTTTTTGTATTGATATTTTGTGTTTCTTGTTGTAATTTGATTGAAACAGAAGAAGAAGCAGAGGTTCGTGAAGCCGATTAAGGTCAAAAAACAGTCTAATGTAGATCATGTTACTGGGGAGAAAATCCCAAAGAGTTTTGTTTTCTCGAGAGGGAAGTTGTCTGGTCCGCTTAAGCAACTGCAAATGGATTTGAGAAAATTGATGCTTCCTTACACTGCTCTCAATCTTAAGGTACAAATTTATTCTTATTTCTTCTTTTGTAGTGACTGAAACCTCCTTGAGATATTTAGATAAGTTTATATCTAGAACTTTTCACATACCCTGGGAAAAAAAATCATTTTTGAGTATTTTTATCTATTGCTTTTGCAGGAGAAGAAACGGAACAATCTTAAAGATTATTTGAATGTTGCTGGGCCTACGGGTGTTACACATTTTCTCATACTGTCCAAGACTGAAACTGCACCATATCGCGAGTTGCTAGAACTCCTCGGGGACCAACTCTCACCTTTAAGATACAAGAGTATTCGCTTGCGGTGGACATTCTTCAATCACAATTGCGGCCAAGATGTCCAAAAGACCTTTTCAAGAATCCCCCTTTGGTAATAGTCTCTCTTGTGTTTCTATTGTCTTGGTACCATTACTCAAGAATGCAAGAGGAGTCCTTCATGTTCAAGCAGATTTCTCCATTTGAGCTTCTAGGTTTGAAGTGTGCTAATTGGATGAACTATTCCAAGGGAAAAGTTATGACAATCTCGATCTATTATGTGTTCGAAGCACAAAAGCTAGAAGTGTATTTTTAAAGAAACATGATGCCATTTTTAATTCATTGTGCATATGCAATTAGCTAGGTGAATCATTCAGCTAACTTTGTTATTGGCAGATTGTAC
>JBBPDJ010000004.1:3452529-3476728 GCA_037974625.1 Cucumis cinereus
TATATATAAATGTTATTTATTTAAAGTGGAAAAATCTAACATCAGTGGGATTTTCCAACATGAAGTGGAATTTGGTGAGTTTTCACTTTGTTGATAATGGAATATGTTAGTATTTGGTTGGCTAGACAATTTCTTTTCACGACTTATCTTAGCAGATTATTTTAGATTGTTGGTTATTTTATTTTAAGATATTCGACATATTCGAAAAAAGGTTGAGATATCTTAACCTATTATTTGAGGATTTTTTATTATTTTATTTGAAGATCAATATTTTAAAAGAGAATGAGTTATATATATGTTCACCATTTTGCTCGTTGAGAGAGGTTGATCAATCGAAAAAAATAAAGAGACCTACGGTGGCTGAACCAGTAGCAAAGAAAGGTATAATGTTCAAGTTTTAATACTTTTGATGATAATTTATGAGAAGAACTTCGCAGAGTATACTGTTGAATATTTAGTTATCGACCTCGTGTAGAACAATAGTGCAAGAGTTATATGAGTTCGAGTGAGCCTAACCATTCTCATATCTCAACTATTCTTCTAGGGGAGCCTAACAGAAAACACAGAGGTATGTCGAAGACACGATTGTTGTGTTCCTTCAAAAACATGTCTTGAAAATAATGTTGCAGTACACGTTGATGAATCAACTATTATTAACTTTATGAAGAACGTTCATGACAAGAGGTATATGTTTCGAGTGGGAGCCTGAAAATTGAGATATGAAGATAAATTGTAAAATTTGATTTTAGGGCATCCTAAAATCTTCATTGTGTGATCTTTTGAGATACGGTTGATGCAAGTTAGTTTATCATTGTATAAGTTTGAACTTATGAAACTCTTGTTATATAGTAGATTAACATTCTTAATTGGGCATCTAGTCCTCCAGATGTAGGTGGAATCCACCTAACTGGGTTACCAAGTTCTTGGTGTTCTTATTTTTACTGCACTTTGAGTTATCATCTGTGTTATTAACTTTGATTCTGATTAAACATATCCAGATGAATATAAGGTGTTTTTTCAGAATATGAAGTGTCAACACCTTGATGAAGCAATCCATGCAATAGATGCATGTGATTTGCTAATAAATACATGGAACTTAATAAGATTTAGTTCTTAATGTCATTTTGAAACCTTGTTGAAAAATTCCACTTAGATATCCTTCTCTCAAGAACTTAGCCAAATTAATCACTTCTTAGTTTCCACCAACTAGCTCTAAGATTTGAGAATAGCAAAGAAGACTTTGTGTTGGTCCGAAGTAGTGTTCGAGATCATAATCAACATTAATATGATGTTATTATCTGAGCTACAAAGGTACAATTCTTATTATCTTTTGTATACTAAAAACAAATACATGTTTAATCTTATGTTTTGTATGCAATTAAAATATTATTAGATCTCTAATTTTATTGATCATGTCCTCTTTTCCCCTTCAATGGTATAATAGCATGTTTTAACCACATTCAAATGCATATGGTGGGTGCTTATTATGCTAGTTTCATGTGATGCATGTTGTTGAGAGCTAAAACTGGACCCATTGTTTTGGCATCTTTTAGGCTGTAATTCCTTGTTATAATTTGTAATTGCTTGAGGATTTTCGAGTGTTAATGTACGGCTAAGAGTCTGTAAAAAATTGGGAGTCAATAGAGTTAAAATTAGGTTGTAATCGAAGAAACAACGTAGGTTGCTCATTGCTGAAAAAACTTGCATGGTGCTGTGTTTTTTTCCCCAAGATTTCAGTCGCTATCCATGAGGAGATGTTGTATTCAAGCTGGTTCGGGCCAGTTCAAAGGGTTCAAGAGTGGTTCGGAGCTTGTTTTAAATTATTATTGTAATAATTTAGATATTTGGTTGATTAAGATGGCAAAACAGGTCCAATTTTTGTGTTATAATTAATTGTGCATTGTAAATGTATATTTTAATTACTTTAATCTTGATTGTGCATGAAGTATGCCATGTAGATAAAAACCCACCATAGGATAAGAATGTTGCATGCATTGGATGAATGTTATAAGTGTTATAATGTATATAGTATGCATGCTTCGATTTTCGTGAGAATTAATAGAAATTGTTAGATTAATTTATGAAATGTATGAGATGTTTGATTTGGTAATTAATTAATTATTTGATTTAATTTTATTGATTAAATTTGATTTAATTAAATTAATTAAATTAATTAAATTAATTAAATTAAATCTATATGAAATGTGTATTATATAAGTGTTATATAATTCATATTAGATGTATGTTATAGGTCATGTCTATTTCATAAAATATATAAGATGAATTAGACATTTAAAATCTATAATAAAGATAATTGAATGTTCACCTAGGCTCAACAAAAGATCCACCAATTTCATAGAAATAGGTCAATATCTTGTAAAACCGGTTACATAAGGCTCACCTAATTAGATCTTGACAACAAGTCAGGTAAAATAACTAAGGTTGGAGATTCTTATGTTGACGGTTTACCAAACACCTGCTACCTCGTGGTTGAAGTTAGTTCTTGAGCCTAGTTAACCTAATTTAATAAGCATGTGTGAGAGATGTTTGATAATAAAACTGGTTTATCATCTAGACATCGTACGTTAAAATTTAATATAAAAGTTATACTTGAATTTAACACCTAGACTTAAGGTAAGTTTAAGTAGCCGAGATATATGCCTAAGTAAAAGTTTACCCTGAAACAGTTTAGAACACTTCAACTAAATCGAAGTAATGTACTTTTAACTTTAGCGATCCTAAGAGTTCACATCGTGAGATTCATGCTCGGCTTTGCGCCTATTGGATTTTATGTCCTAAAACTCGTCAATAGTGAATGTAATTTGATTGAAAGTTATTAATAAAGAGTTATTATTCAAATTTCAAAAAAGATTTATTGATTATTTGATTGTTTTTGTCTTATTAACCCAAATCAAATAAACTACATCCTAAGCTGCTTTATGAATCTTGAACCGTATGTGGAGACATATAGCGATTAATGTTTGAGATACAGCTTAAAGGGTCAATAGTATAGGGATAAGGTTGGGTACTTTATTCTGGTAACACTATAGATACGGTTCACTTTGTATTTGATATAAACACAATGATCTCACGTGTTTGTGTAGGTGACACGCGAGTGGACGTATCCTATGCAATGAGTTTGCATAAGACTGGACCACAAAATATTAACCACTAGATATAACTCCGTTAACTGGTTAGGTTTCTATTTCAATAGAATGACCTAGCCAACTTAGTCTTAGTCCTGAATGTATTATGAACTCTTGTTTATGAAAGATTGTTCTTTCATTTGTATAGGTGAGACTAGCCAGATTGCCGACTCAATAACCCTACCATTTTGCAAACAAGACTGAATGAGGAGCTGGAAACATAATCACACAAGATGAAATTTACTCATTTTTGAACTTAGGATAAGTAGATGAGTGTTCCTTTAAATGGTGCCTCTGGGACTTGAACAAAGGATCCTACCCTCTCTATGGCACGAGAGGGATTTTTATTTATTAGTTGGACCATAAATAAGTTGTTCAATAGCGAAGCATTGATATTTAAGGACTAAGAAGTAACATAGGGTAAATGGTAATTTGGCACAAGTGGTGTTACGAACACTTGTGAAGGACTAACTTGTTGTTATTGGTCTATATTCGTGGACACAAAAATATATCTATAGTGAGAAGAGTTCAGCTGTGAGTCTTTAGGGGAGTGTACACACAGTTAACGAATATTGATTAATGTGATTAATGAGTTTAGCCAATTAATCTCATATCGTTGTAGCTTCTGATCAGTAGGTTCATTAGGTTCCTTTCCTAGCCCGTAAAAGGTAATGAAGTTACTGCATCTTAGATATAATTTGAAATGTTCAAATTGACATAGGGAATTAATATAATGTATGATGATAAATTATAATATAAAGTTTATTTTATAAATAAGTTTTATAATATAAATTTTAATTTGGATGTGATTTAGAATTAATTTATGAGAGGATAAAATATTTGAGTAAGTTCAAATATTAATTTAATGTGAATTTTCATATTAAAACTATAGATTAAAATTTAATGCGTATGTGATACACATTAAAACTCTAGGTTATGAGAGAATGTAAGATGTGAGTATGATTCATATTTGGATTAAATTATATCTAATTTAGTAACTAATTAATTAGAGAATTAATTAATCGTTTAATTTTATTTTATTTTATTTAATTAAATCAATTAAATTAAAACTATAGATTATGTGAGTGATATTCATTTAAAAATGTTTTAAATGAAATGTTAATTAAATATGATTTAATTAATTATTTAATTTGTTGATTAGTTACTTAATTTAATATTAATTTACTTGAATTTAACTTAAATTAAACGTGGAAGTTATTTTTGGGTAACGTGGGATGCTCCCACGTAAAACCTTAATTATCTCTAACAGAAGAAGAAGAGGTAGGCAGAACCATTCTGTAGAAGGATTGAGAACACAACAGTTGCAGAAAGTCTGTATACGAAGAAACTCTTTCTTGCTCTCTGAAGAATTTTATTCGTACAAAAAAAATCACAAATCCCAAAGGGTTTCCAAAAGTCAAACTTCATCTACCGAGAGGATAGGAAAGGTTCCAAGTGGTGATAGCTACAATATTGGCGATTGGTAGATTTAGAGTAGTTGACGAAAGTGAGTTTCATCTTCTCTATAATTTTATTTTAATTTTAAAGCATGATTGTTTAACATTATAAATATTTTTACAGTAAATTTTGTTTCTATAAATTTTGTCAATGTAATTGGTATTTTTAATTTCCCAAATTAAATTTAAGTAATAGTTCTGTAAGAAGTTTTTCGTTGCGTAAGAGCTCTCATCCCTTCAGGATCATCCTGGGAGCAGACTCTATTTGGAGATTGTTTGCATAAGTCAATATCAAGGTGAATAGGGGAATTTGTTTATAGTAAGTGGTGAATGATATGTGTCAACGAGTCCTAAGGTCTCTTCCATTAGGTTGTATCGTGAGATTCCTATAATGTGCCTGCATGTATGCTTTGGAGCCACCTTACCAACCGGAGGGTTGTATTATAGGATTCGGAACACCGCAGACTCCTTCAGTGGATAGGGTTTCATAGTTCCGTCTTCATCATTGTCTACCCTTCACTGACTTGTTGATACAGTTCTATGAGATTTGGAAATGGAGGGTCACACTTACAAGAATTGCTAATGTGTTAGTATATTCTTACCAAAGTAACAGTAACTAAATTCTATGGAATATAAAGCAATTCAGATAACATTTATTCAAGTAACTCTTGCCCCTCGGTAGAGGTTATTCTAAACCATTGAAATATTGTTGCAAAAAGATAATGTTGGGTACATTATTACTTTTGCTAAAACCTGATTGGATTTATTAAAAGAGTCTGTAACATATCTCTAAATAGGATTTACTTATTTCAGCATGTCTAGGTCAATGTTCTAAATATTAGCTTCTAATAAATTCAACGGCGTTATACATACAAATCACTATTTAGTTCCCACCAAATAGTTCTAAGGTTTGAGAATAGTAGAGAAGACTTTGTGTTGGTTTGAAGCAGTGTTCGAGATCAGAAATCAACATTAATACGGTGTTATTATTTGAGCTACAAAGGTAAAATTCTTATTACCTTTTGTATGCTAAAACAATTGCATGCTTAATCCTATGTTTCGTATGCAATTAAAATGTTATTAGATCCCTAATTCTGCTGCGCACATCCTCTTGTCTCCTTCATTTTTCCTACCCAGCAAGACAATTCGTGTTCCTAGAATTTTAGGTATCTAACCAGGCTTATTACAATTACAGCAAAGAAATTGTATCGTCCTCCTTCCTGGGGATTCTAATTCTTCTTATTTTTATTGTTTCTGGATTTTGGGTTCTTAGCCTTCATCTTATTCCCTTTTGGCTTTAACTCAGGTCTTGCCTACGGGCTTCCTCTTCAATCCTCAAGCACGTATAAGACTTTCAAAAGAAAACTTCTTAGCCTTGTGCTTAGAGTATTCTTGAAATCCTTCCAACTTGAAGTAACTTATCAATAAGAGGAGAAACTTGTAATTGTTCATCTAGATTCATACCTCCGCTTGTGATCTCATGAACGATCTTTTGCAACTCATGAAATTGGACCTTTACAAATCTGTCATCCGTCATTTGGAACTTCATATAATGGTTGACATCATATTTTTTTGAACCCGCCTCCTCAGTATCATATTTTTTCTATAGGGTATCTCATACTTTTTGTGTTGTGGTTTTTGTTGTAGTAATCATAATGATCGTCAGTCAAACCATTTAAGACAAAAAAAAATACATAGAAAGTCTCTCTCCTCCCAGCTGCGGCGTTTTTTATTTGTTGTACGGTAAGATTGGTTTCTAAAACTACTAGATTCTCTTTGGTAAAAACGTCAGTGATTTTTTTCACGGTGAGAAAGAACATCATTTTCTACTTCTACCACTTGAAATGTGCTCCTTCAAATCGAAAGGGACAATTGAAATACAGGACAAAATGTTGCTATGTGATACTTCGATCATCATGAACAGTGCAAGAGAAAGCATCTTAAAATTCTAGGTGCAAGTACGAATGCCTAGAAAGATGTGTTGAACTCAACATTTAGTAGTAGAGGTTGGATGTATGGAATTGGAAATTGGACGCCGGAGGTATGCGACGAAGAACTCGTCGCTTATGATTCAAACGCCTAGAACTCGTTTCCTGGAATATGAGTGTGGATCTCATCGCCGAGAGTAGAACTTGGACGGCTCAGGTATGCGTCAAAAGCCGCAAAACAGAAATTTGCTAGGAGAAGGTTGAGTCGCGGATCATGCTATCTTTAAGATGTTTCACGACGATGAGATCCACATGCTTCGAAGCTGCACTAAAACCGATCAGAATACCAACATGCTTCGATGATTTTTTGCTCGAAAAACAATTAAACACAAAGAAAGAAGGAGAGGGAGAATGCATATATTTTTGGAATGATACCAAATGAATGCCTAACAGCCTTTATATAGTGTTTAAAAGAGAAAAATGGAGCGACCATAAAATAATTATAAAAAAACAAGGAGAGGCGAACAACTAGAAGGCATAAAAGTATTAAAAAACTTTAGCGGCAGGAAAGAAATAATAAAAAAATTGAGTGGCGAAAAATCTTGGGCGGCTAGTGGAGGAATTTTAGGTGGCCAACGACTAATAAGAAATATTAACATATTTAATACATAAAATATTTAATTAAAAGGTTAAATAAATATTTAATAAAAATAATATCATAGTATTACTCACCACACCGTGTCCAAATAGTGGCGGCGCACATGTTAAGATATCAACAAACCTTTATTTGTTTATCTCCTCACATGCTCATAAAAGAGTAGGAAATGAAATAGAAGTTGCTAGTTGCGATCATGGGTCTTGAAGTTGAAGTTGCCACAGTAGATGAAGTTAGAAGAATCAGGTAGCGAGGGAGTTTCTTTTTACCTGTTTTTAAAAGGCAAAATTGTTGGTGGCTTAAAATGTCTTTTAAATAGTTTATCGATAGGTTTTGTTTAATTTTTTCACATGACGTGTTCTAGCTTGTGAGAAAGCAAAAATAATAAAGTAATAAACACATTGGTTGGCGTGTGAAACACTGGATACCTACACTTGGTCATTTTAAGAATGTCAGTGCTTTATTGATTACAATCAGTGGGGTTTATTAAACATATGAGGCAACTCAAAAAAAGTTGAAAGACTCAAATATACAATTTTAAAGTTCAAAGACAAAATCAATCTATTTTTTAAAAATCTTGTTATTGTGATAAAATATTGATAGGAGATTTTATATTATATTATTTGATAGAGATTTTATTTTATCTTGTATTTATTATGATATATTTTTCTTTTCTTGATATCCTTATTTGTGTATAAATACCACTGTAATTACCACTATTTTATTCAAGAAATATACAAGAATTTCGAATATTTTATTAAAGTTAATATGGTATCAGAGTCCAAAAATATTTTGGCATTAAAATATATATATATATATAGGTATCGCACAGTCTTCTTCGCCCTCTGCACTCTTCTCTGCCGTCGACCTCTGAACTCTTCTCCACCACGCCTCCCCCCACACTGCACATTCGTCCGCCCTACGTTCCCCGTCGAATCCTTGCAGACCCACGAGCACAGTCGTCTTCGCCGCGACCTAAGCCCGCTGCAAGCCAGTCGCATACAAGATTCATATCCACGCCACGTCGTTCTGCTCTTTGCCGCGAACAAGCTCACTGCAAGATCATGTCCGCCATTGCATTCTCCAACGCAACTAAGCCCATTGCAACCTAGATTTGCGCCTGCTCTACCATTCTGCTCCTGATCCGCATCTGCTCTGCCGCTGCAATCCAGAACGACCCAGATCCAGATCCGCGCCTACTCCACCACAAGCCATTGTAGACCCACGTAGCTATACATCAGTCGGAGATTTTACCACTATACACAGGCTCATAGCACAAAACCATGCCGCCCACCAAAATCCACGCTGCAGACCAACGCCCGACGTAGATCCACGTCGCCCGCTGCAGATCCACGTTGCCCACTACAGATCCACGCCGCCAGTCACTACACTTCGTTCGCAAAGCCATGTCGCTAACCCCGCCTAATCTACAGCAGATCCACCCCACAGTGTTGCAGCTCCACAGCTCCACGCAGATCCACGCAACGCCTCTCGTGCAGATCCTCGCGTAGCCCTACAGTTCCACGACACCTCTCGTTGCAGATCCCTACTGCAGCTTCACAAAGCACCCACCGGCACGCTGTCTGCCTTCGACCGTCGCGGTCTGTCCGTTCAAAGTAGATACTTATAGAATCCAGATCTGTCTGCTCTTCGTCGCTTTCCGCACTTCGCCGCACTCTGTTCGTCGTGCCTAGATCTGTCTGCTCTCTGCACTCCGTCGCACTCTATCCGTCGTGCCCAGATCTGTCCGCTCTTCGTGCTCTGCCGCACTCTGTCCGTCGTGCCCAGATTTGTTCGCTCTTCGCGCTTCGCGACACCCTGACTGCTGTGCTCTGATCTGTCCGCCATCTGTTATCCATCGCTCTTTGTTCTCCACCAAGCTTTGTTTACAGATCTGTCCCATTTTTGCACTATGTTTTCAGCACTTTCAATGGAGAAAATTGATATTTCTCGTCCCATTGGCATCATTCTTGATGGCCCAAACTATATCACATGGACCCACCAAATGAGGAGCTTTTTAATTGGTCGTAAGTTATGGCACATTGTTACAGGAGATATCACCAAACCAGTCCAAAACAACATTTCAATGGATGATAGTGATGATGATGGAGAACTTGTTATTGAAGAGGATGCCACATATATTGAACGACTTGAGGACTGGGATATCAAAAATCATCAAATCATAACCTGGTTGGGTAACACTTCTGTTCCAGCTATTCATCAATTTGATGCTTTGGACACTGAAAAAGAACTCTGGGATTTTCTGTCTATGCATTTTCAAACTATTGGTCTTGCTCACTATTATCAATTACAATCACGACTTATTAGCCTCAACTTGGAAATCCGACAATCTGTGAATAAATATCTTGCTACCCTCCAGTCTATTTAGACTCAATTAAATCAGGCAAAGATCAGTCCTGATCATCTACGACTTATAAAAGTACTCATGGAACTTCATCCAGAATATGAATCAGTCTGTGCTGCTCTATTACACCGCAACCCTTTGTCATCTTTAGATGCTGCTATTCAGGAAATTCTATTTAAAGAGAAAAGACTTGGCATTGTCTCCTTCCTGACACCTGACGCTGCTCTTGCAACCACTCACTCTCAATCTGCGAATGAGTTCAGTTTCTACAAATATTGTAAACTTAATGGCCATAAGCTACCTAACTGTCCTACCATTAAGTGCAGGTATTGTCACAAGCAAGGTCATATCCTGGAGAATTGTTCTACTCGCCCACCTCGTTCTCCTTATCACTCAGATAAATCCACGTCCTTTACTAAATCGGGATCTCCATCTGTTGTTGTTGTTGCCACCCCATCTGATACCACCACCCCTTCGAGTCTTCAGTTAAATGATCTTCATGAGTTACTGAAACAAGTGATATCTTCCAATCCTATTGCCCTTGCAGTCACCCCAAGTTCAGGATCCGCAGACGGAACAGGTGATTGGTACGGGACGGAAGGTGGGAAGATTATTTGAGCTCACATCCCCACAACAATAGTTTCACCAAAGTTCTCCTTTCTCCTCGCTTCACTCAGTTACTTCACAAACTCAAATTGGTTTCCACTCTACTACCTTGAGTTTGAGGGAGGGTGTTATTGTGATAAAATATTGATAGGAGATTTTATATTATATTATTTGATAGAGATTTTATTTTATCTTGTATTTATTAGGATATATTTTTATTTTTTTGATATCTTTATTTGTGTATACATACCACTGTATGACCACTATTTTATACCAGAAATATATAAGAATTTTGGATATTTTATTAAAGTTAGTGACAAGCTAACGTAACCTTATCTGACATAAAATTTATACTAAATGAGTGAATGAGCCCTTGAAACCTTAAATTTTGAACTAGTAGTAAGTGAGAGAAATATAGAGAGTAAGAGAGAATATGTTTTTTAAGGGTAATAGTTATAATTGTTTTAGATGTCTAATTGTCTATTCTTTGTAAATAAGTTAACTTGCTATATTTGAAAACAGTTATTTATTTATTTATTTAATTTTCTAAAAAAGAAAGAAACAAAAAGATTTGTGCTGACGGATTGAAGAGGTAAGTATTATCCAAATGTGAGAAAGAAAACAAGGTTTAAACTTTGTAGTAATATAGAATTTGATAGATAGATACGGTATTAACAAATAAGCTAAGATAGTCAGATCAGATGGATGATTCTCAATGTGGTCCTCTTCAAAAAAGCAGCTGCCACTCCCACTAATGCAATGCCAGCAATGGCTGACCCATCAAAGATGCTTCACTATCCGACATCCCCAGTTTTATTATCTTTTAAATTTTAATTTAACTTGTCATTTCATCAATTTCAATGCTTTTTCCCAAATGAAATTCTCCCTCATTTTTCACCTTTCCCTCTCTTTCACTCTCCCAAAATATTCTCCGGGTCGACCCGGATTCTATTTCCTCCCTTAACTCACCATTTTCAGTCTCATTTTTGCCTCTCCTTTGCTTTCTTGAGTTGGGTTTTCTCTTTTCCCATCTGGGGTTTTCTACTTTTAGCGAAATCTTTGAGCTCCCCGCCCCCCTTTGATGGCGGATCTTCTTGCTGAAATTACTGTGTCATGTTGTTTATGAGCTTCCCCTTTTTCAGTTTTGAGCTTAAAAAGGCTCTTTAACTATCCTCCCCCTTTCTGATTCCAAGTGGATTTCACTTTCACTTTCTTACTCTTTCCCACTTTTTGTTTTTGAGTTTCTTCCTTTTTCTTCTTGTTCTTTCTTTTGGGAAGCTTTGAAGATGTTGTTTAACAGCAAAATGGGTTGTTGCTGTTTCTTGCGATGCATCGTTGTTTTGGTGTTGTTGCTGTCAGTGGTTTCTTCTGTGAAGGCCATTGGCGCCAACTGGGGAACTCAATCGTCTCATCCGTTGCCGCCGGAGACCGTTGTTGGAATGTTGAGAGACAATCAGATTCAGAAAGTGAAGCTCTTCGATGCTGATTATGGAACTCTTAGAGCTTTGGGGAAGACTGGGATTGAAGTGATGGTTGGGATTCCTAATGATATGCTATCCACTTTTGCTAACAGTGAAAAAGCAGCTGAGAAATGGGTTTCTAAGAATGTCTCTGTTCACATTAGTGAAAACAATGTTAACATTAGGTGAGCCTTTTTCTTTTCTTTCTTTCAGGGCTTCTTGTTTTGTTTTGTTTTGTTTGTGTGTTTTTGGAACTTTGGCTGACTTTACCCAATAGAGTTGCTTTCTTGTGAGTTTATTATGATGTCTTAGTCAGTTCCATATTTGTTGACTTATCATTTTGATATTGTTTTTCCCCTCATTAGTTAATTCTAGTAAGGTTAGATGTCACATCTGAATGATTTTGATGAATTTTATGTTTAAAGAAGTGGGGAAGTTCTGTGATTGGTGCTTGTTTGCTATGGCAGACAGCCACAAATGTTCAACCATTGTCACTAGAAGTCCTAAATAATTAAGAATTAGCATGCACACCTAATGGAGTTTCAATTCTGAAAGAGAAAACAATTTGGGCTAATTTAATTAAGTTCCTGATCAGTTCTCTCTTATTTTGTGGCTCTTGTAAGACATTATCTTCAAAACAAGGAAGGGAGGACCTTTCAGAAGTCTTAGAGCTGAGACTTTAATCATAGTTGGCATACAGATAAGACTTACTAGCTCGCTCGAGCTTCAATTTCTCTCCTAGCTGTAGCTTTCTTTTGTTTCTTTTTATATTCATTTATGTCATGGGACACAAGGTTTGCCTACTAATTTGATTGGCAAGGTAATTCGTTGGATATTAAAGTTTAGATTGGTCCGACTAATTTGATTGCTGATATTTATCTTTTTTCTATATTTAAAGCTTTAATGTTCAAGTTTAAGACGCTACATGAATGAATCGAGATTAAATTTGAATGAGAAGGATTCTGAGGATGTGAAAGTATGGTTAAGAAAAGTTAGAAATTTGAAAATTATTACCTATAACAATATTGCACCTTCTTTTTTAGTGACTCAATAAAAAAACTCCAAAATTAAGTGTGTTTAACTTGGAGCAATCCTATTATAGGTTATCTCTTAGGAAATTGTGCAGGGGTGCAGCCGAAATCTTTAATTATTCTATAGTGAATGTATTTCTCTGCGTTTTGCACATTTTAGCCTTTATTCAGGTGAAAAGATTCTATGCTTTTTCACATGAGATTAATTGGAAGAGGTCTCCCAATGAATTTTGCTAATTTCTTTTTGCAATCTATCCTCTCTAAAGCCACTTCTCTAATGAGAAAAGCAGAGTATAACTATTCCGACCTACTATTTTCATTAGAGTTGGTTGGACCTGGTTTTCGGTCATAGCCTGAATCTACTTTCACTTCCATCACTCGGAACACTTCCTATTAGTGCTTATTATTTTTGAAATTTTGAATCAAGAGACAAAACTCTTTCATCCCTTCTAATCAACCCTCGCCTTAAGTCTGAAAGATTCTAAAAGACTCGAAAACAGAGAGTTTCGACTAGAGTCTTAAAATTGGTCATGGTTGAGGTAGAAACACGGTGTTGCACAGCTTAAAATGGTAGGATTGTCAATTGTGACAGATCATGCAGTAAACTTAACAAACTTTTATCCCAGATCACTTTTATTTATTCAAATAGAAAAGAACAAAGCTGTTTTCATCTTATCATGTATGAATATGCAAGGTCGAATACATTACCGACTTGCTTTAGCAGCTGTGTGTGTTTGACACCTCATGTTCGTATGTGATTTTCGTGTATTGTCCTGTAATTTTCTTAAGCTGACAAAATGTCATACATACTTCATTTAATTCTTAGTCACCAAATTAATGAATTATGATTTTTCAGATATGTTGCTGTAGGGAATGAGCCTTTCTTGGCAACTTACAATGGAAGCTTTCTCAGTACAACCTTTCCTGCTCTGCGAAATGTCCAGAGAGCCCTAATAAAAGCTAATTTAGGCAACCAAGTAAAGGTAACATGTCCGCTGAATGCCGATGTCTACGCATCCACAACTAGTTTTCCATCAGGTGGTGACTTCCGAAGTGATATACATGATTTGATGCTTGCCATTGTCAAGTTCTTGAGTGATTCCGGTTCTCCATTCACAGTGAACATTTATCCCTTCATCAGTCTCTATTCGGACCCCAACTTTCCTGTTGAGTATGCTTTCTTCGATGGCAATGCATCACCCATAGTCGATGGCCAGACAACATATTTCAACATGTTTGATGCAAATTACGATACCCTTGTGTGGGCGCTTCAGAAGAATGGCTTTGGAAACTTACCGATTATAGTTGGGGAGATCGGTTGGCCTACGGACGGTGATCGTAATGCCAACCCCATCTATGCTCAACGGTTCAATCAAGGCTTCATGTCACACATATTAGGCGGGAAAGGAACACCAATGAGGCCAGGTCCAATTGATGCCTACTTATTCAGTCTAATCGACGAAGATGCAAAGAGCATCGATCCAGGGAACTTCGAACGCCATTGGGGCATATTCTACTATGATGGCCGACCGAAATACCAACTCAGCCTCGGAAATTCAAACAACGGAACCGTGCTTGGAGCAAAAGGTGTACGTTATCTTGAAAGAAAATGGTGTGTGATGAAGCCATCTGCTCACCTTGAAGATTCGCAAGTCGCACCAAGCGTCAGCTATGCCTGTTACCATGCTGATTGCACCAGCCTTGGGTACGGGACATCATGCTCGAGTCTAGACGCGAGGTTAAACATATCGTATGCATTTAACAGCTATTACCAGAGGAGTAATCAGGTAGAGGACGCGTGCAAGTTTTCAGGGTTGTCAACAGTGACAAATAATGATCCAAGCTTTGGGAGTTGCAGGTTTGATATAATGATAGAGCCATACTATGGAGGGGCAGAAAGAAGGTGTGGGTTTTGTTTCACAAGGCTTTTGATGTTGGTTTTTGGGTTTGTTCTTGTTATGTTGACAGTTCTGTGAATGCTTAGGAATATTGTGGATTCTAATTTATTTGTATGTCTTAAGGTATCTTTTGTATGTGTAGAATTGAATCATTGGTGCTACGACTGCTGAAATTGTTTTAATTATGTAGCTGCCTGAAGGCAATGTTTACCCAATGAAAGGAATTGGGATTCGTATTGTGGGACCCACTGTATAAAAATTGGGATTTTTTCTCTTTTTAAGGATCCCCTCAAAAGTTGTGGTTAAATACATTTTTAGTTAATTTTAAGATGTAGTTTTGAATTCGATTTAAGGGCAATTTTAGAAAAAAAATTGCTTTTCGAAAAATTCATTTTTATTTAAATTCTTTTGATAAGAACAACTTGAAATATACTTCAAAAGATATTTTTATTGATTGTTAAACATTTTATTTTTTTCATTAAATAAATTGTTTTAAGTTAAACACCTGATAATGTATTTCAAACAAAATTTCAATCTAGTATTTCGATTTCAAAATGCCACAAAAATATTCTTGAAATTTGAGTTTTGTTTCAATTTGGTCAATTAAGTTCCATTTTTAAAATTCATACTTTTAATCTCGATTTTGTACTAAATACCCATTATAGTCAATAATGTCAATGTAATGATGAAGTGAAAATTTTAAATTAATGTTGATAGTGTTAAAAAAGTAGTTAAAATTAATTAATTATAATTCTTTTAAATTGAAGTGAAAATTTGAAATTAATGACGATAGTGTTAAAAAGGTAGTTAAAAAATTAATTAATTATTGTTGAAATTTCTCATTCAAACAATTATAATTCTTTTAAATTGATTAATAAATATTAACTCTAAAGACAAAACATATAAGTTCAAAGTGCTTAGAAATCTAGTGTTCAAATTTTGAAATTTAGAAGTTAAATTAAAATCAAATTAAAAAACTTAACAAAAAATGTAACATTTTGAAATCTGGTGACTAAATTAAAACTAAAAACTTAGGATATGTTTAGAATTTCAAGTTAAGATATGGAATATGACGTTAATATGTTTGTGAGGAATAATTTCAAGAATATTGATTTTTTTGAAAATAATGATAAAAATGGGATAGGGTTGAAAAGAAAAACAAAAGTGGGGTAGTTGACCAGACTATTGTAAAAAAATAGGGTTATTTTACTGTTCATAGAAGTCGTGTACCCGGTACACGACTTCCGTTTGTCCAGTCATGTCCCACGTGGAGCGTGGACTGGGTCCACGACTCCTTCAGAATTAAATAAAAAAAAATCCTAAACCCTAAATTAATCTATCATTCTTTTTCATTTAATCTACCCCTTCTCTTCTTTCCTAATTAATTTACACATTCTCTTTCTTCCCCATTTAATTTACATTTTATCTTTCTTTCATATTTAATTTACATATTCTCCTTCATGTTTAATTTACATATTCTCTTTTTCCTTTAATTTAGGGAGCTTTTTAAATATAGAAAAAAGAATCAAAATAATTACAACTCATAGAGAAATTTTAAAAAACGAAAAATGTCCACCCAAAAAAGTCCAGCCCATGTGTAAAATACCAAAAATGCGCACACAATATCTTATCCCACTTGATTCACAACGGCAAATTGGCGATTATCATCCATCTATCTCCGTCTATCTCAGATAGACAGTGATAGTGGTCTATCTCTGTCTATCTAGACAATGATAGAGTTTTATCACTTTCTATCTCAGACAGTAATAGTTGTCTATCTCTATCTATCTGGGATATAAAATGATAGATGTATTTCGTTGTCTCCATCAAATAAAAATCAATAAAAATTAGGAGAATTAAATTAAAACGAGCGAAGAACTACAACTAAATCATCAAACACACACCTATTGAAGTCTATCTCAAATAGACAATGATAGTGGTCTATCTCTATCTATCTAGGATAGACAATGATAGAGCTTTATCACTTTCTATCATAGATAGACAGTTATAGTGACCTATCTCTATCTATCTGGGATAGAAAATGATAGATTTATATCATTGTTCCACATCCAAGAGAAATCAGCAAAACTTAGCATAATTAAATTACAACAAACCAAGAACTACAGCCAAACCATCAAACACACATTTATTGAAGTCTATCTCAGATAGACAATGATAGTGGTCTATCTCTATCTATCTAGGATAGACAATGAAAGAGCTTTATCACTTTCTATCACAGATAGACAGTTATAGTGACCTATCTCTATCTATCTGGGATAGAAAATGATAGATTTATATCATTGTTCCACATCCAAGAGAAATCAGCAAAACTTAGCATAATTAAATTACAACAAACCAAGAACTACAGCCAAACCATCAAACACACATTTATTGAAGTCTATCTCAGATAGACAATGATAGTGGTCTATCTCTATCTATCTGGGATAGAAAATGATAACAAAAACTACAACCAAACAACACATAATCAAATAAAAAAACATTTTAAGAAATGCACAACTGTGAAATTTATAAATTTCAAAACAAGTTGATTGTCAATAAGTAAAAAGAAACTTACAAACTATATAGAGTAGAAAATAAAGAAATGTTCAACTTGAAACTTTATAAACTTGAAACTTTACAAAATGTATAAAGTAATCATACAATCAAGACTGAGACTTAGGTTGAGATTGAGTTTGAAAAACGTTCAAGTTGAAGCTTGGAGTAGTTCCATGCGTCATTTTCATAGGCTATGATAGTCATCTTCTTTCTCTTTCTCTATTTTATTTTCTTGATTGATTTGCTGCAAGAAAATATTGAGGGTTAATAAGAAGAATAGTGAATGATAGACAATGATAGACTATGATAGTTATCTGTCTAGCTTGGAGAAGACTATCTTTGTCTATCCTAGATGGACAGAGATATACCACTATCACTGTCTATCTCAGATAAACAGAGATAGATGACCAAACAAATCAAATGTACACTTCGTCATAGATGAAAACTCAAGAATCAGTAGAGGATTGACTGAGAAGACAATAATGTACATAAATTTCAAAGTAAAATTGGAGATGGTGATGTATCTCGAAGAAGAGGTAGACAGAGAGAGTTTTGTATCTCACGGTTCATTGAAGAAGAAGAAGAGGAAGGTGATGATCATGATCCCAATGAAGAAAAAGAACTAAAGAATTATCGAAAAAGAAGAAGAATGAAGAAGAAGAAAAAAAAAAGAACAGAAGAAGAAGGAACATAAGAAGAGAAGAAACAAAAGAAGAAGGAGAAGAAGAAGAGGAGAAAGAGATGTGTACCTGATGAGGAAGATAAGAAGAAGGAGATGTCGAAGAAATTGGAGATGATTAACCGAAGAAATTTGATGGCCACACGCGAATTTCAACGGGAAAGGGTAATTTTAGTATTTTTATAAAGTTGAGCGTGAGTATCTTTTTTTTCTATAGGCTATAAATATTTTGGGTTTTTTTTTTCTATTTTTGATAGTTTCCCTTTAATTTACATATTTTATTTCTTCCATATTTAATTTACATCAAATGATTATTTCATAAAAAGAGAATAAGATTTACGGTGGATGTGTATGAAGAAGAAGAAGACAACCCTAAATAGGGTTTTTTTCGTGTTTGGAAGTCGTGGACCCCCGTCTACGACTTCCAGCTGACCACTGCCACGCTGACGATGCTAACTCCATTGATGCCACACCCTATTTCAGAGGTCAACGGAGTCAGCATCGTCCACAACTTCAAAGGCCAGCTGGATTAAAAAAATCATCCTAAAAATATTTATCTTAAGAATTAAACATGAATTAAAATACATAAAAATAGAGTTTCAGTATTTATACCTTTGATGCTCAAATCCTCCTTGATTTGTTGTTGTTGATCATGAACAGAGCAAAGAACCACCACAAGATCTTTCCTCCTATTCTCTGGACTTATAACTAATTGATGGGAATTGTGTGATCTTTTATGAGAGAGTACTTAAGAAAATGCATAATTTCTAAAACATTCAAACAAATAGCTAAAGAGTTTAATCTAATTATACTCTCTCTATTTATAGAGAAATCCATGCAAGTTATGCATGAATCAACTTAACAAGGTGTTTCCACTCAATTTTCTATTTAGTTGTTGAGGAATATCATCAAATTCTACTTAAGGTGGGAAAATCCCACTAAGTGTTGGATAATTGCACTAATTGGAATTTCAAATATTATATAATTATATAACTTAATTAATCATATTAATTACTTTATAAAATTAATTATATAATATAAAATAATAAATAATTAATTAAACTATTTAATTAACTATAATTTAATATCCAATATTAAATTATTATTTTAATTGATAATCTCAATCAATCCTATTGAATTTATTCGAATCCATATTCAAAATTTCGATATTTAAATATCATTTTTTTCTCAGTACAAAATCATTAATTATATCAATTATTATTAACGATTTGTTCTCAACATCAATTCGAACAATTCGAATTTCTCGATCACACTGTTTTAAGTTTATTTACGTTATGAGATAGTAGGGTGATCTAATGGACCTACAGATCATGAGCTCCAACGATCCGAGATTACCAGGCCAAACTCTTTAACCTAGTTAACCAATATTCGTTAACTAATGAGATTGTCCACTATAGCTCGTAGTTGCACTTGAGTGTAGATATATTTGTGTCCACTTGATATAATCATGATTAGCAAGTCGACTCTTCACAAGTTGTTCGTAATTTTTGTTGGGTCAAAATACTATTTTAACTCCAAAATTACATCTTGTCCCTTAAGTCCCACTAATATTCTAATGAACAATTGGTTTATGGTCTAACCACTAAAAGTCCCAGAGTCAGCATTTAAGGGATCAACATCTCTACTATCCCTAGAAGCAGGTAGAAATGCATTTCACCTTGCCCTATGTTTTCAACTATCTACTTGATCTGACCTCTGAAATTGGAGGTCCATTGGGCTAGCACTGTTGAGCTTCCCTCATTGATAACTGGTAGAAATATGTGTTATTATGTGTCCTTATTCAAGATTATTAAAAGAAACAAATAGGAAACACATCAAATACACTAAAGAATTATGTTTTGTGCCTACAATGCTTTACATGTTTACAATGTGATGATATTAGAAAATTGTGATCTTTTGGTGTCATTCATCACATGATTTTTACAAAAGATGGATCAAATTATTAGAAGATTTCTCAACGACCAATCAGAAGCAATGCTAAGAAGAATTGATAACGGAAAGACATCCCTTAAAGCATAGCGAGACTTTTAAGAGGTGTTAAGAATACAACACAATCCATCGCGTAGAAGAATTATATGTCGAGAATCCAATGCAATACCTTACTTTTGAAACATATCTTAGACCCCCTAAGCGTAGAAATAGCCGTCGAAAAACACGTGACGTGCTTAGTGGGCGACGAGAGTCGAAAGATTATAAATACTTCATTGAAGAGATTAGAAGGGAATAAGATATTATAATATAAAGCAGACCTTATACATCAGAGACCAAATTATTTCCAGATTTTTCTTCCATCTCCATTATCCATTAACTCCTTAGCCGAAAAGCTTTGCAGAGATCATTCTACTCTAGGAAGCAAGATATTGTGAATCAAAGTTACATTATTCTTGTGTTGTGTTTATCTTTTGCACTTCAAGTAATTGTATTAGATAGTCCAATCATTGTAACAAATTTGCATTATCAATATGATTACTTTGAATTTCATCACATCCATGTCTATGGTTTCCATAGTTTATATGTGTAACTAAATTCATTAATGGGTTAGGAAGTTAGGAATCAATCTGGTAGCTAAATATGATTACTTTGAATTTCATCACATCCATGTCTATGGTTTTCATAGTTTATTCATTTTGTCTAATCTTTACCAGCAATAAACTTTTCAAAGATTATGATCAATATGCTCCCGAAGCTGGAAAGACAAAATTGAAAACGTTTCTGAAGTTTGCGGTGTTTCGAATCCTATAATACAACCCTCGAATCGGTAAGGTCGCTCTAGGGCATACATGCAGACGCATTATAAGAATCTCACGGTGTGATCTAATGGAAGAGACCGTATGACGTGTTGACCACATCTTTCACCCACTTACTATGAACAATTTCTCCTATTCACCTTGATACTGACTCATGCAAACAGTCTTCAATGGGAGGTTGCTCCCAGGGCGACACAAAGCTAAACATGAATCTCATGGTGTGAACTTTTAGGGATGCTAAGGTCAAAAGTACAAAACTAATCTCCAACTTAAGTGTTCTGGACGGTTATGGTATACTTTTACTTAGCATATATTTTCACTAATTAAACATATCCTAAGGCTAGATGTTATACCCAAGCATAACTTTTTATACTGAATTTTAACCAACGATGTCTAGGTGATCAAACTAGTTTTATTACCTCACATCTCTCATGCATGCTTATAAAACTAGATTAACTACGCTCAAGAACTGACTTCGATCTTTAAGTAGCAGGTGTTTCATAAATCGTCAACTTAAGAACCTCTAACCTTAGTCATCTTATCTGGCTTTTTGTCAAGAGCTAATCAAATGAGCCTCTTGTAACCATTTTTACAAGATATCAACCTATTTCTATGAAATTGGTGGATCTGTTTAACCTAGAACATGCAATTTATCTTTCTTATAGATTTTAGAAGTATAGGGGCATGTTTGGGTCTAGAAGTGGAGTGGGCTATAATCATTCACTTCTTGTATGGGGCAATGTTTAGTTTTAGTTGTAGATTATGATTAGGATTTAAAATAACCTACATGCTTTTATTATCTTCAACCCTAAGACGTATTTGTTTCAAGGGTTAGGAAGTTCGTCGACCAACTTTCGGACACCACCTTCAGTGATTGTCGCCGACCAATTTCCGACCACCACTTCCGATGCTTCACTAGAGAACTTTCAGCAACCAACTTCGCCACCGGTCAACCATGAAATTTTTTAATAAAAACATTTTAGTATATATAAGAAAACCAAAGAAACTTGTATATACAAATTCTTTAAGAAAAAAAGTTTTGAAACACATTTGTAGTTTTATTTTAAGAAGTTTATATCAAAAGTGTTTAAATAAAAATGAATTTTTGAAAAAGTTTTTTCTAAGTCAATCCAAATGGGCTCTTCTTTTAAATATAATAATATTTTTTAAA
Source organism: Cucumis cinereus (assembly GCA_037974625.1). Classification (NCBI taxonomy): domain Eukaryota; kingdom Viridiplantae; phylum Streptophyta; class Magnoliopsida; order Cucurbitales; family Cucurbitaceae; genus Cucumis; species Cucumis cinereus. Next base: position 3,474,250 of record JBBPDJ010000004.1, read on the forward strand.
ACACACTTTCCTTTTTTTTCTCTTTTTGAGGTTTTTTCTAAATTATTGTTATTATTAGGTTATTTAAAATTATTATTTTTTCAAATATATATATATAGTGTTGTATATATATCAAATAAACTTCACGTACATGCTTCTTTTGTACTATATATGTATATATATAGATAAATAGATAGATAGACAGATAAATATGTAAGTATATTTATTTAGGCTATGTGTAGAAATCTCTAATTTAGTTTATTAACATTTTTCATTTTTTTTCGTTGGTTAATTTAACTAGCTCGAAAACCTAGAATTATCTTTCAAACTTAAAAGTTACATTGTTGGAAAAAACTTAGTGGCTAGATAAAAATTAAATTCGAAACTTTATGATTTTTTTATTCCTAAAATATAATTTGATAAAAAAAATTATAATTTTTCAATTATTGAATTCAAGATTAAAATACTAGTTTATTTCAATTTGAAGTTAGCATATTATGATATAAAAATAAAACATGATCTTTTTCAAATTAGTTAAAGTGACAAATGTCTATGAAATTTTATTTCAAAACCTAGTAAAATCTAAATATCATATATATAGATAATATTAAATTTATTAAATGAATAACATAATTAATAAGATTTAATAAAATCACATATCAATTTCTACAAAAGAGGTTATATTATAAAATTTTATTGCACGTGCATTCTATGTCGTAATAAACTAGTAGAAAATATAGTTTGAACTATGTTTTTCGAAAATGATATTTCATGTACCTAAATATATGTATGACAAAAATACTAGTGCAAAGAAACAGACATAATCTAAGATAACCAATATTTATTTTACAGACTACTATAATTCGGACTATAATCTACATCCCAAACACAGACTATAATAACTCAAATTATAATACTTTGCACCTCAAACACAAACTATAATAATATACAATTTATTATAACTTACAGACTATAATAACACACTATAGGCTCCAAACGCCCCCAATTGATTTTATAACTCTTATAACTTAGACTAGTAAACCTATAACATACACGTACATGCTTTTACATAACTATTTTATAAAAATACATATCATGAAATAGTATAACATTTTATACTATTACCCATGATCACATGCATTAAATATATCATAACACTTATAACATACATTTAATGCATGAACATGCTAATCCAATGGTGGGGTTTTAAATATATATGACACACAATATGCATATAAAAGATTTAAACATCCATATATACATTCATAATGCATATAAAAAAAACACACTAAAATGGACTGGTATTGACTCCTAAATTGAACTCAATCCTAAATTATTACAATAATGATGTAATTTTGTCGTGAACTGAACCCGAGCAGCTTCAAACTATCACGATTCGTCTAAAAACAAGTTGAACCAACCTTGGAACCACCTAGAACGATCCAAAATCTATCAAATAGGCTTGAACCAGTCGAAATGGACCAAATCGGTCTGGTCTAAGCTGTCTGGACCGACCATCTATTTGGCGTGTGTCTGGGACCAAATTTGAATAGCGTCGCAACACTCTGCTCTTACAAATTCGAAAAAAATGACAAATGGTGTCAAGACGCCTTTATGCTACTTCATAGAAACCAGTCCCTTGTTTTCGACCAGCAAAGGTTTGCTCCAAATTTCTTTAAATTACGTCTTAAGAAAAACTCTAATGACCCCGATAAATTTACAGACTCTTTGCAACATAATAAGGTCATTAAATACCGGTCAATTACAATAATTATTACAAATTGAAGCTCAATTTAATTGCTAAAACCACAATATATCCATTTTAGAAACTTTCTCATTTATCTCATGAATTGACACCTACCATATGCAATTGGATGATACAAGTATGCTCCGATACCAATTGAAAGAGTAAACTAACGTGCAACGAAAGCAATTGTATCAAAATATCATCCTAAATGCATCAATCTCAAGGATTAAATCTGCTTTATAATACATAAAAACATGGTTTTAGTATTTGTACCTTTGATGGTCAAATCCTCCTTGTTTGTTGTTGTTGAATACGAACACAACAAATAACTACTACAAGATCTTCCCTCCTATTTTTTGGACTTAGAACTAGTTGATGGAACCTAAATAGTGATCAATTGGTGAGGTATTTTAAGTGAGAGAGTTCTAAAGAAAATGGAGAATTTCTGAAAATTCAAACAAATAGCTTTAAGAGTTTAATATAATTAAACTCTCTCTAGTTATAGACAAATCGAACTAGACAAATCCATGCAAGTTATGCATGAATCAACTTAACAAGGTGTTGACACTCAATTTTCATTTAGTTGTTGAGGAAAAATCATCAAATTCCACTCAAGGTTGGAAAATTTCACTAAGCGTGGGATAATTCCACTAATTGGAATTTTAGATATTATATAATTGTTGGATATTAATAGTGAAAGAAAGTGAAACTTTGGTTTATTTTGAAACTTAAGATTGGATTTAATTGTGTGAT
>JBBPDJ010000004.1:3476828-3522242 GCA_037974625.1 Cucumis cinereus
GTATTTGTTTCCAATTGAGTTGTAATCTGTTTGCTAGTGTATTCAGTTCATAATATATTTAAAATTTCCCCAACAATAATTATATAAGTATATAATTTAATTAATCATATTAATTGATTTATAAAATTAATTATATAACATAATAATTAATTAATTAAACTATTAAACTAATTATAATTTAATGTCCAATATTAAATTACTATTTTAACCGAAAATCCTGATAAATTCTATTAAATTTCTATTCGAATTTTCGCTTATTTAAATATCATTTCTTTATAAATACAAAATCGTTAATTATATCAAATATTATTAACAATTTGTTCTCAACATCAATTCGAACAATTCGAATTTCTCGACCACACTATTCTAAGTCTAATTACGTTATGAGCTAGTAGCGAGACCTAATGGACTTGTAGATCATGAGTGATAACTTGTAGAAATACAAGTTATTATAGCCTTTTACTTAGAATAATGGAGAAAAGCGAGAGAAAAGCGAGATAATAATTAATAAATTCAAGGAAAAAGATAAGCTAACACGATCCACAAGTTACAAAAGCCAAAACGCCTGTCTATCACGATTTTTCATGTTTTGAACGTAGGATATAAAAAAATGATGAATGTGTAATAAAAGTTGCGTCAGGCGAGACAATATTGAGAAAATCTGGCTCGCGTCAACTAACTACGCGGTGAAAAATGCACCACGCGATGAAGAGTCACTACGAGACAAACGAGTTGGTAAGAATATCAGCGAAGATGTCAGAAGACAATCAAAATGACAAAAAGAAGATGTGCAATTATCATATCACATAATTATATTCCTTCACACATTGCAATTAGAAATAAACTTACAATGAGCTCCCACGATTCGAGATTAACCAGCCAAAGTTTTAACCTAGTTAACCAACATTCATTAACTAACGAGATTGTCCACTATAGCCTGAAGCTACACTCTCTTTACTGTAGATATATTTGCATCCACTTGATGTAAACATGATTAGTAAGTCGACCCTTCATAGGTTATTCGTAATTTCGGCTAGGTCAAAGTATTGTTTTACTTCCGAAATTACATCTTGTTTCTTGTGTCCCATTGATTCTCTAATAAACAATTGATTTATGGTCTGGTCGCACTAAACCGAGTCCCTCTCGGACCAATGAGAGGGTGGGACCCCTTATTTAAGTTTTAGAGTATGCGCTTAAGGGAACAACTTCTCTACTGTCTCAAGAAGAAAGTACGAGTGTATTCCATCTTGCACCCTATGTCCTCAGCTATCTATCTGATCTTACCCCTGAAATGAGAGGTCTATTGGACCAACAATGTTGAGTTTCCCTCACCTATACAGATCTAAGGATAATCCCAAATAAACAGGAGTTCATAGTTAGCTCAGGATTAAGATCGAGTTACCTATGTCATCGAAATCGAAATAGTCAGTTTTAAACAGTAAACAATGTTTGTAATGTAAAAGTGACTATCGTATTTCCTGATCTTATGCAAATTCTTTACATAGGATGCCCCCACTCATATGTCTTCACATGAACGATTTAGGATCACATTGTGTGTATTGTATACATAGCGAGTTGCATCCACAATATCCCAAGAATAATGCATCCAACCCTATTCTTATCTATAGACCATTTAGACTATCAACTTGAATTTGATCCATTTTCATCATCTATATAAAGCTCAAGTATTCATACTATTGTCAAGAAACCGTAGTTTATTGGATTCAGAGTTTATAACAAGCAAACAACTTATTCAATAACAATTTATCAAACAATACCTCAATAACAACTTGTATGATAAAATAGTTTAACATTCACAAATCGCGAGTTTTAGAACATAAAATCCAACAATTTTTTGGCTAGCTGAACCAAGTTCTTAAAATTTTAGCTAATAGATAACAATTTTAAGAAAATGTTGAATAGATAGATGGGTTATTAGACACAAAAATTGGATTTCATATTTAGTAAAAGAATTTTAAATGAACAAGTTTACTTACAAATATAACAAAATTTTACTTTATATATTTGGTAGACTGCGATACACTTAAATAAACATCTATAACTTGAGTGATAGACACTAATTGATATCTATATGAGTTTGTTGCGGTCTATCACGAATAGAAAAATATTTTGTCATATTTGTCAATATTTTCAACAGATTTACGATTTAAAAGAATTTTCTTCTAATACAAATTTTATTTCCAAATATTTGAATAAGTTAAAAACCTCTATTAGATGTAAAATTAACTCCATGAATTTATTAGAAAATCCAACAAACCTATTTGTGTTTTTTAAAATTTAGAGACCATAGAGATAGAAATGTAATAGGTAAGTGTCTAACGGTGTAATTTGACATCAACATGGAGTATAACTCGTATGTAAATATATTTATTATTTGTCATAAAAGAACAATTTAAGAATAATGTGGGCCCAATGGAATAAAGGTTTTTGACACGTATGTCAAATGCTGAAAAATAGATGTACAAGAAAATTTGCACAACATAGAGACATGAATATTCAATTTTGGAAGAGACCAAAAATGGATATCTATATATATATATATTTGATGTCGAAATGATTTTTTATTAATGACATTGACTACTGTCTTCTAAAACATTGGTCCAAGAGATTTTTTTTTTTTTTTTTTTTCATTTTTTGATCATTAGTTGTTCTTCCACTTCAATTTATTCCATTTTCTGAGTTCTAAGCCTTCCTTTTTACTCCAAAATTGAATTTTGCCCATTTCCCATTTTTGGAGAAATGGTGAGATGTAAAGTCAAATGGCTTCCAATGGAGGAATTCTCAGAGCCGAAGAATTCTTTGTGTGTATGAGAGAAATAGAAAACAAAGCCTTCAACCAACAAATTTCTCTCTTCAAATCACACACAAAAACAGAAAACAGAAAACTCAATAACGTTTGTTTTTCTTGTTCTTCCTCTGAATTTCTTACCATTCAATCCCCGAACTCTCTCTCTCTCTATGTCCTTTTGATTGATTGTTCATCGTTGTCAATACCTTTCCCTTCTTTTTTTTTTTTCCGATCTTTGTAGGGGAAAGGTAAAAAAAAGCATATTATTACAGGGATTTGAAACCTAGTTTCGAATTTGGGGACCTGGGTTTTGCTCGAAATCGTTGTGAAAAGTGGGTATAATCATGGATCTCGAGCGGCAGGTTTTAGTGGGTTTGTTGTTATTGTCGTTTTGTTTACCTGGGTTCTGCAATTTGGTGTTTGAAGTTCAACATAAGTTTAAGGGTCGAGAGAGATCACTGAATGCCTTGAAATCTCATGATGTTCGTCGCCATGGTAGGCTTCTTTCTGTCATTGATCTCGAACTCGGTGGCAACGGACACCCTGCTGAAACAGGGTTAGCCATTTCTTTCATGATATTTTCATATTTTCTTAATACATATTTCATGTGTTTTTGTCTCCGATTAGATGTTTTTGTTGATGCATTTTGTTTTTGGGATGTGATGATCTTTTAGTCTTTGTTTTATCATGGTTTGAAATGGTTCTAGAGATCAATTTTTAGATGGTTTCATGTTATCTTAGCTCATTGAATCAGAAATCTGACCTATGTTATTATGCATTAATTATATTTTTGATACAATATAATGCTACACCATTCTATTTAATATTTACTATATGAATTAAAAAAGTAATAATAAATTGACTTTGTTACTTAGGATTTATAACTTTCGCATCGTTTTTCTCTAAACCCGTTAAAGGAAATTTGTTCTGCCATAATGAGTATAGTTCAACGGTTTTCTTAAGGCCAAAAATTTAAATTCCACTCATACTTTTTGTACTTCAAAAATGGAAAAGAAATATGTTCTTAGATTCCATTTAGAACCATTTCTATAGTTGAAGTGTTGGATTTTCAAACCTACGGATTAGATGGACACCGAATTAGAACATTGGGAACTAGATGATAAAATACAATAGAGAATCATTCTTAAATAATTTATTGGTTTATGATTACACCTTACCTCTCATCTTTCATGTTAATTTATTTGTCACTTGGGATGTTAAATTGTTTCTTTTGGTGATACACAAAGGTTATACTTCGCCAGAATTGGCCTTGGAAGTCCTCCAAACGATTACCATGTGCAAGTGGATACAGGGAGTGATATTTTATGGGTGAACTGTATTGGTTGCAGCAATTGTCCGAAGAAAAGTGATATTGGTGTATGATTCGTCAACATTGGAATTTTCTGTAAATTGGTTGGTGTGATTGAATTTCCAACCTTTGATGGATCATATTGAAAAATAACCGTTGATTGTTCACTTATAGGTAGAGTTGCAACTGTATAATCCGAAGAGCTCCAGCACTTCAAGCTTGATTACTTGTGATCAACCATTTTGCTCGGCTACATACGACGCTCCGATCCCAGGTTGCAAGCCAGATCTACTCTGCCAATATAAAGTTATCTATGGGGATGGAAGTGCAACAGCTGGATATTTTGTGAAGGATTATATTCAACTCCAACAAGCAGTTGGAAACCATAAAACTTCTGTAACTAATGGCAGTGTAATATTTGGGTAATTCCTTTTCTTTTCTATTTTTTTAATAAAAAAAACCTCAAAAACCTCTTACCTCTTAGTACTATAGTCAATTAACATAATTACTACTAGCCTAGAAGGTCTATTTTAATCCTTGCGATATTTGCATTTGGAAAGGGTTAGTTAGAAAAGTAGTACCTGATCAATCAACTGAACAATTTCGTCATTCTTCGAATCTTCACCTATATGGTTGCTTCTTTAAGGACGATGCAGTAGTTTAGCTATTCAGATGTCTCCTCATTTCTTTGTTTCAAATCCTGCAACTCTTTTACACATGAAACACTTTCTTGCTCAAGATTTATAATGGTCTAGCTTCACTTGGACTTATCTCTGGTTTTTCTGGCAGAAAGTCTCGATATATGGCTTCTTATCTAATCCAATGTTTAATGTACCTTTATTCTTTTTAATTGAGCACTTGCTGATCATTAAAAGTTTCTCCTTTTTGCAGTAGGAAAAATCTTATGATCATACAAGTTCAGTTGACTAATGCTGCTTTTACTTCTTTATCTCAAGTTGACTTGTGTGGTTTAGGTGTGGAGCTAACCAATCTGGGGAGCTTGGTACGTCATCCGAAGCACTTGATGGAATACTTGGTTTTGGACAGGCAAATTCATCTATGATCTCTCAGTTGGCTGCAACTGGGAAGGTCAAAAAGATTTTTGCACACTGCTTGGATAGTATATCAGGGGGTGGGATTTTTGCCATTGGAGAAGTAGTTGAACCAAAATTGAAAACCACACCAGTGGTACCTAATCAGTATGTGTACTACCTCTCCAATTCTTATTTGTTCTAATCTGCATACATTTTCAAACTGCGTACCTCCTTATCAATCATATTTTGTCCCTTATTATGCTCTTTGAATAAATAAATAAATAGATATAACTACCAAACTTGAGGTTCCAAATTCCTATATGCCTGCTACATCATGCCAAATCAGGCTATCAGCTAGCATTTATTCAATAATAATTCCATGTCACCGTTAAGTTCGTTTTACCATTCAAAGTTGAAGAATCCTCGTCTTTCGAAGTTGGCTTTAACTTTTGAAGGTCTTACAAAACTTATCGCATGCTTTCGTAATTGACACTCTTAAAGTTTAAGGACTAAACTAAATAGGTGCAACTACCAAACTTGAAGTTCCAAATTCCACTCTCCAAAGTTTGCTTCTTGCATACATGAATGTATAAGTCTTCTATTTATCATAAGGAAGTTATTTACATTTTAACCTTTTTGCCCCACTTCCATCTACAAATTTCAGGGCTCACTACAATGTTGTTCTAAATGGAGTTAAGGTAGGGGGCACTGCCCTTGATCTTCCTCTTGGACTGTTTGAAACTTCTTATAAAAGAGGAGCAATCATTGACAGTGGCACAACACTAGCTTATCTTCCTGAGAGCATTTACCAGCCTTTAATGGACAAGGTATTAAGCAAAAAATTTGGCTCTTCTTACTGTACGCCTTTTTGCAAGTAAAGTCTAAATTTCCTTTTTCTAAGAAGAATATATAACTTGTGTTGTAGATTTTGGGTGCCCAGCCTGATCTGAAGCTACGTACAGTTGATGATCAGTTTACTTGTTTTCTGTTTGATGGAAAGTAAGATACTCTTATCCTTATTGTTTAATACTTTTATAGCTAGACATATCATTTGATCTATGTAGTATACATTATTCTCTAACATTTTGCATTTTGTTGATGTTTAAACATCATTCAATGACAATGCAGCAAAATATTGTGTTTGGGGTGTTTTTAATCTTTTTTGGATTGAAACCTACCTGATCGAACCATCATGGGTTGGCCTAGTGGTAAATAGAGGGGCATGACCTTGATAAAGGGCTAAGAGGTCATGGATTCAATCCATGGTGACCACCTTCTTAAGAATTAATGTCCTACGAGTATTCTTAACACCCAAATGTTGTAGCACAGTCATGAATACAAAAAAAAAACAAAAATAAAAACAAAAAAAATAATAAAAAACAAAGAAAGAAGAAGAAAACCTACCTGATCCTTCCTAAAGCAAAAACTCACACAACCTAAGCGGAAAAGAGGGTGGTGATTTTCATTTCATCATTTAGGGGTTCAACAACCTTTTAGAGCAGCACATATGAAGAGACCACATTTGATCAAGAAAAGTTCGAACGTTGTAATCACCATTCCACCCTTCAATTTCAGCGTCATCGTACAAGCATTTGATCGAAAACTTTTGAAAAATTAGGGACAAAACACTTAAGTATATGCTTTATGTACTAGTTGTTATATATAAGGGGACTTCCCTTCAATCTATTGAAGTGAAAATGATCTCATTCTTGCTATTATTTGATTGTGCTAAAGAAACTTTACTCACTTTTCCATCTTGTTTTGTACTATTTCAGTGTGGATGACGGATTTCCAACAGTGACATTCAAATTCGAGGAGTCCCTAATCTTGACTGTTTACCCTCACGAGTATCTCTTTCAAATTCGTGTACGTAATCTACTTTTTCTTTGTTAACATTTTGACCATTTGTTATTATTGGGGGCACTGTTCATGTTTTGGACCTTAATATGCTTTTAATTTACAAAATTATTTTTCTTTACTTTTCAGGAAAAAGAAAAAAAAATACCCCAGTTTCAGTGTTATTAAATTCTATGGACTTTTTTTTTATTTGTCCTAGTTTGGTTTGAAATATTTTTATTTTGTCCATGAGCCTGAAAGACCAACTCAAGCTTTGACATTATTTTTTCCCTTTTTCCTTTTGTTTTTAAGATTACTTGACAGAAATATGATATATAAGACACCTTTTGGTAGTAATCTGGTTTTCCGTTTTCTATTTTTGAAACTAAGCTTACAAAAATTACTTTCACCTATAAATTTCTTGGTTTTGCTATCCACTCACAATTAATGTTGTAAAAAACCAAGCCTAAATTTGAACATTGAAAAAATAGCAAAATCTTGTTTTGCTTTCAAAACTTAACTAAAGAATTTTAAGTTTTGTTTTTTAAAGAAGGGTGAAAAACCATTGATTGGAATTTAAGAGAAACAAAAACATTAACAAACAAAACTTAAATAGATTAAGAAAACATAAGAGAAATAAATAAATAAATAAGTAAGTAAATATATATGCATATACACACACACACACATATAAGAAACAAATTTGATTGATTGATTATAAAATCCAAAAAAAAAAAAAAAAAAAAAACAAAGGTTTATGAGTTTGATGGTTCCATGTTTTGGGGTATGTAGGATGATGTATGGTGTGTTGGATGGCAAAACAGTGGAGCTCAATCCAAAGATGGAAAGGAAGTCACTCTCTTGGGAGGTATCTTCTTCTCTTCATTCTCATCTACCCCATATAATATTTTATAATCTTTTCTTTAAAATATTATTTTAGTTCCCTTAATTTGAGAGCTAGTCAATTTTAGTCCTTTTACTTTCAATACATCTTAAATTTTATTAAAAGTGTAAGAACAAAAATGAATATACAAGAGAGTAGAAACCAAGTATTTCATGATTATAGTGGTGCATATTTCAGTAGATTCTTAAGGTTGATTTCCTGTTCCATGGGTTTTGAAATGCAGACTTGGTTCTTCAAAACAAGTTGGTTTACTATAATCTTGAAAATCAGACCATTGGTTGGACTGAGTACAACTGTGAGTTTGTTTCTACCTTATATAAACTTATTTGCTTTGATGATATTGGGTTATTTCCTTTGAGTGATTGGCTATAAGTTATAAGATTAAGAATAGGAATGAAAGGAAATGTTAGAAGATATATGATGATGACAAACTATGGAATGGTGTTTGGACAAACAGGCTCATCAGGCATAAAATTGAAAGAAGTAAAATCAGGAGAAGTTTACACAGTGGGAGCACACAAACTGTCTTCAGCACAATCCCTTCTTGTCATTGGCAGATTACTTCCTTTTTTGTTAGCTTTCACTCTCTTTTTTATCCATTAGATCCTTCCACAATACCCACTACATTCTTTTCTTTTTTAAAAAAAAAAAAAAAAAAAAAAATACACTTTTGTTGTACCATACTTTAATTTTCCCCCACAAATGGAAAATTCCTTCTTCCCAGAAAATAAAAAATTTTTAAAAAAAATCATCTATCTTTTTTTTTTTTTTTTTTATGTACTGAGATTTGTTTGTGAGTGTATAATGTAATATAATATATTTGTAAATGACGACAATGGAATGCTTCTAATCTGCTTTAATGCTAATCTTGATGCTTTTATATTCTTCTCTTTTCACCTTATAAACTCTTTTCTTTTAATCTTGATTTCATTATTCTTTTTATTTTTTTATAAAAAATATACCTATTGTCATACCAAAATTGGGCCTTAAATGGAGAAGATTAATTAATTACTGTTGTATTTTTTTTTCTTTTTGAAAAACGATTCAAGCTTTATAAATATATCATCAATTTATACCCTTTATTATGTTTCGATGAGAAAACATTGTGCGAAACTAATAATTACATCAATTAAATTCCTAAACTTTCATTGATTGAACAAAAGTTGTGCATTTACTATAATTGTCTAAAAAGTCTACACATGTTTAATAGTCCATGCATGAATGATTTTTAAAGATGATCGTAGTGAAGGTTCTAAGATGATTGACTCAAAATAAATTTAGGAGGTTAATTGACTAAGATCATAAGTTTCATACCACAACAATTGAACAAAATCTAAAGGAATGTATAAACTGATACATTTATGAAAATTCAAGAATTAAATTAATAGAATTATTAGTCTAGGGTGTTAACTTATACATCTCCAAAGTTAATGGTATAAATTGATATTTGTCTTTCTTATACATTTGTGAGTGGTCTGGACAGACACCTCAACTAATCTCACAAGATAACATGTCTAATCTTACAACATTTAGATGTCAAAAAAAACTCATGAGATATTAAATCCTACCCATTCCCTCTAAATTCTTTATCAAATCCAATGCCCATATACTTGTGCATCTAGGTATATAAGTGAGGACTTTGGCTGATGTTGACCATCATAAAGCTTAGGATACAATCAACCACCACAAGCTTAGAGATACAATTATAGACTAAACTTAGTGACTTTTTAAGAAAGAACTTGGGGGTGATTTTACTTTTAAGATACAATAAAACATTATAGTTATATTATGCATCCAAAACTATAGGCAAAGAAAAATCCATAATTACATACATACATTATTGTTTGATTTCAACTAGGATACGAATTTTTGTTGTAAAAAAATATGAATTATACACGATGAGGCTTCAAGTAGTGTAGAATAGAGAAAGGTACCATAGTTTTGTTGCATTTACAGTGTGGCCCTCAAAAACTGTACAACAAAATAGAGGATAGCCAGCAGCAGAGCAAATTGGTATGCATCTTTTTGGAAGTTGTCCTCACCTTGAAAGAACTACATACAAATCCGATTGCCATTATAGATTAAAGGTGTATTTCAAAGTGTTTTGAGTAATTTAATTAAACGGTTCGATTAGATGTTAGTTTTACTTTCTTTTAAGTTAGTTATATTTTTCAGTTCATCAAGTTTGAGGTTTCTATTTAGGGGCATTTCTAAATATAGCAAAAAAAAAAATTTTTTTTTTTTTTTTTATTCATAACAATTTTCCTTGTATTTATTTGGTTCTTGAATTTTGGGAAATTATATTAGACACAAAGTTTAAAAGTTTGGACTTATTAGAGACTTTTTTAAAAGTTTGAAGGTCAAATAGATATTCGACCAAAATAAACTCTATGATTTCACATGACCTTCATCCTTAAAGGTCATAGATTTAATCTCCTACCGGTTGTACTACTAGAAAAAATAAATAAATAAAAATTAAAAATAAGAAAAACAAATAAAAATAAAAACTTGTATTATCTATTTGTATATTAGCTGCATTACACGTGTGGTTTGAGTCAATCGCATAAAAATTTGAGAGATTCTCGGACAACTATTTTGAGAATGAAAGTCTATCTTAGCTTTTAAATTTGAAATTGAAACGAGAGGGCATAAACTATTCTTATAAGTTTATTTGTTTTAAAAAATCAAGTGTATACTTTGAAATTTTAAAAAACTGTTTTTTGTTTTTTTGGAATTTGACTAGGAGAAAGAAACCTTACTTCACAAAAGATGTAGAGAGAAAATAAACTTAAATCTAAAAAACATAAAACTAAAAACAAATCATTACCTAAAAGAATATACCTTTCTCGAAAACTAGAAACAAGAACCATCACGACCCACTCAAAATGAGAAAGATGGGTCGTTGGTTACCAACAATAGGTTTGAGAAAACTATTTCCAATCATTTAAAAAAAAATCAAACAGACATGTTTCTCAAAAACCAAAACAAAATGAGAAACCATCAAGTAAAAATTACCAAAGCTATATATTCAGAAGTTCAAAATAAGATGACTAAAATAGCATTGATGAAAATGGGAAGAGTAATTTGGTTTGATAAAGGTAGACAATAAGAAGGATAAAAGAACACTAACCTTGGTGGGATCACCGGAAGGGTCAGGGAACATTTCCAAGTTCTGTTTCTCGGTAGAGACTCGACCGGTGAGACTGCTGACAGAATCAGCCAAGTCCTTTCCAGCCTCGGCAGAGGCAAAGAGATAACGTGAGGCCCAAAAGAAAGCTTGGGAAATAGCAGAAGAACTCGATACATCCCAACGCTCTTCGTGTTCGATAACTTGGCCACTGATTTGGTTGAGTGTGAACTGTGAATCAACTTTGATGATGAGATCTCCTCCAATAGCTGCAACCAAGGATTTAGGTTTCCCTTTGATTGTCCACTTGATGTTTAGTATGCTTGTTGACACCATCACCATTTCTTGCACACTCTGTCCTTGCAAACCATATGGACTAGGATTAATTACATGACAAGTTGTTGAGGTTTTGAGTTAAGTTTCTGTTTAGTGCTTAAAATCAGCGGTAGGGATTTGAGATCGAACCTCCGAACTTTAGAGAAAGAGAAGAATGTCATGTTAATTATTGTTGAACTAAGCTCCTTTAGGCTAGATTAGTTAATTTAGTTACTCTTTTAACTGCTAGGTCTCAAATATATTTAATGTTCAAATGTTAATTAATCTTTCTATTTGTTTTCTTCAATATCACTCTAAGATATCCACATAAATATGAGTATAATGATTAAATCTGAAAACCATATTACTTAAATTTTAAAAATACATATTTCATTTCTATAATTATATTATAAAGTTGTGATTTGAAGATTGTTGCATAGAGATTATTATGCATATAAGAAATCTAAAAACATTGAAAACGTTGTCAAATATGTTTTTATTTTCTATTTTTATAAGTGCTAATTACATATATATTTTTTTAATTAAAAAAAGTACTTATTACATATACATCATTACATATACATCATTATTGTTTTTTCAAAAATAGAAGGACCAAAGTAAAAATGATTTGGAATGCATTTTTGTTAACTTTAGCTAAGAGTTTGAAAAGAATTCAAAAATATAGATTAATTGCTTAATAAACTTTTTTAGAAAATGGTAATAAAAAATCATTAAAAAATGGTGCCATTTTTTTCAAAGCATAAACAAGTAATTACTTTGTTCCTTCTAAAATTTAGAAAGGAAAATTATTTTAAATAACAAAACTTCTGAAAGTATTTACAAATAAACAATATCATAATATACCTATGATAGACCGCAAAAGACTAAAATAGATTAGTATATATGCTATCATGATACAAATAGACACAGATAGTAGTACATCTTGCGGTCTATCTTAAATAGACACTGATATTTTGTTATATTTTGTAAATATTTTAGTTTATTTTGTTATATTTGAAAATAGCTCGGTTAGAAAAGAAAAAGTGTTTTTGAAACAATATAAATAAAATAAAAGAACAACAAGAACAAAAACATAGGATGGAACAAAGAAATTGTGGAGGGAAGGAAAGAAACACAAAACATTTACATTACTTACCTAATATAAACTTGGATTCTAAATTGGTTTTAAATCCATTTTCATTTTTCCATTTTAAATTTAATTTGATTGGTTTAAAATGTGTTTTTGATTGTCTTTTCAAATGTTTAAATAAATATTTACAAATGTAAAAAAGATATTTATAAACATTTAGAAAATCAACTCATATCGTCCTTTAAATTTTTTATTTTAGTACTTGAATTTAAAAAAAAAAAGGATTATTTTAGTTTTTAGAGAAAGAAAATATACATCTATTTTAGTCTTCCAACCTTAAAAAATAAATAAATAAACAAGCATCTTTCTATATTAGTTTACCCCTAATATTAATTCACCCAATAACCATTATCAATATACTATGTGGTCTTCTTTTAGAGTATTTAATTCAGCATATGTGGCCTTGATATACATGTTCTAAGTCACATTTTAATTCTAAAAACTCAATGTAGGTACATGCATCTATCTATATGTTTTTCATTTATCCATCATACAAATTTGTATAATTAAAAGTTACCTTTTCTAAAGGTAGATACGAAGGAAGTAACTAGATGGGTCCATCTGAATGCACTCATATATTTTTCAAAACGGAAAGGGTTGTTTTCTAGAGAAGGGGAACTAAAATTGCTCATAAACAAATAAATTAATTAAGATAGAGGATCAAGATAAACATTTCTAAGACTTTTTTCACTCAAATTCATCGATATTCTAATATACTCATGAGACAAGAAAAAAGTAAAGTAATACCGTAGTTGGATTCTCAAGCGCACTGGTTGCCCATAGTTGTCTTTTATACTTTTCTCGACCCGTGAATTTCCTAATCGGATCCTGTATTTCATAATTTCAACTCATTTCAATCATTTCCCCTCTAAATTTCATCTTCAAAACACTTTACACCAATCACCTACCTTATACTTCACAAACACCGCAAAATTTCCAACAGATCGATCGCCTTGACGAAGTTGAAGAATGTCTCTAGCAAGTTGCCTTGCCGTAGATTCAACCAAGGGGCTACTGATGCACTCAAACTCGTTGCAGAGTTCACCGAAATCCATGCCGTCTACGATCTTATCAGCCTCCGATCTTTCGACGGCGGATTCCGCCGTCAATCGCTCGGTGCTGTTGGAATCGTTCGCGGCGGCTGCAAAACAGAAACCCTAAGCGTATGAGAGACATTGAGAAATTGCGATTAAAGAGAAAAAACAAAGTGTGTGGAGAGAAATTGCAGGCCTCTGAGAGGGAAAGCATGGCGGGAGTGAGGAGGAGGAACGGCGAGAGGTGTGGTGGCGCCACGGTGGGTCTTGCGGCGGAAGATCGCGGAGGTGGCCGCTGGAGATGGAACGGCGAGAGAAGGAGAGGAAACGCAAGTACTCATTTCTCCGTCCCATTGTGATTACAAACTCCAGCCATTAGTTACTTGTGGTTTGGGTTTCAGCCTCTAATTCCTCTTAGATTTTTTTTTCTCAACTTTTTTTTCATTTTTTTTCTTATTTCAAAAAAATAATAATATAAAAAAAAATACAATGTTGAATAGCTAATACCGATAAAAAGTTACCTCTTTTAAAAAATAACTTTTAATCTTGTTTTTGTGCGGTGAAAAGATAAAAAACATTTGCATAGATATATCCGAATGCACCTTAACATTATTTTATACTCTAATTAGTTGTAGTGGTGAGATTGACAAGACAATGTTACTTTTGAGATAGTAACAATTAACCTTATCATAATTTAAATTTCATTTTACATTTTAGTCCAAATAAGTTATACACCATAGTTTTAAAATTTTAAGGAAGTAATTAGTATAGTTCGAGAACTCTCAAAGTAACCATTAATCTTATCGTAATTTAAATTTCATTGTGCTTTTTAGTTTTATTATGTTTCAAAATATATATTATGCACCATATCTTAACAATTAATAGATATGTGGTTTGAATCTTCTATTTTTATTGTGCTTTTAAAAAATACATTAATAATTTATACAATTTTTTAAAGAAATTTGATTTAACTTTATTTGGCTGAGATATTAAGATATCGATTATAAGATTAAATATTTGAATAACGATGTAATGATATCTCTTATTTTATTTTTTTACATTGGCAAAATAAAAAGTAAAGATATAAAATCAAATTAACCTTTAATAATCTACAATGCATTATGAAAGTTAGTGAACTCAAATAGAAGTAATAGGAAAGTTCTTGATTATTGGAGACGAAGCTTTAAAATTCTTTTTATCTAATTAATCAATTGAAAATTGTATTTATTCCTCGTCACTCAAAATCTTCAGGATAAGGTGGGGAGGGATGATTGTGTGCGGCAGATCTCACAATTGTAACAGTGTATGAGACACGTGTGCAAATATAATTGGTAGATACACTTAATTTGGAATAACATATGGACCTAGATAGACTGATCTTGAACCAAAGAATATTGTGAATCTTTGATATTGTCGTCATGCATTTGTGGTCGTAGGAAGGGGAGAACTTTATTATAATTTTAGGTTAAAAACTACTTCTGTATTCGTAGAAGTAACAATTTAGTTTGTGTTAAAAAATATTTCTGATATCAAATGTTTTTTAAGTTTTGGTTTTTAAAAATTTAGTCTGTGTATTTTTAATTTTATATCAATTTAATCTCTAAATTTTGTATGTAACAATTTAGTCTCTATACTTTCAATTTTTTAACATTTTAATCTCCAACGTTAAATAAACACACTAAAATTTTATGCAATTTTTATTATTTTATGGTGTAAACTTTGTATTTTATAAAATTATCGAGTTTTTAATTTGTTTGTTGATTTATTTAGGTAATAAATCTCATTACATTTTCACACTTATTTATACAATAGAGACTAAAATCGTTAAAAATTATAAAGTATAAGGACTAAATTATTATATAATAAAGTTTTATTGACTAAGTGTTATAAAACAAAAAATGTAGGGATTAAATCGTTACAAACCAAAGTTTGAGGACTAAATTGTTATTTATATGAAAGTTTTGAGACCAAAAGTGATTTTTAACAATATTTAAATTTTGTTATAGTAATTAAATTATATATATTATTCAATATTGTTAAAGAAAAATATGGCTTATGAATTTTTTTGTAAACTGATATTTTATAATATTGGATAAAATTTTTATAATATTATTGAATAATTAGCTTTAACTTTACAACGGTGAATTGACGAATAAATAGACACCTATAGACTCTAGAAAAGAAAGAAAAAAAATTTGCACATATAGAAAAAATGTTAAACTATTTACAAAAATAGCAAAAAAATATATATATCGATAGACTTCTATTAACCTCTGTCAATAATAGACTTTTATTAGTTTCTATCCCTAATAGTATCAATTATAGATTTCTATAAGTTTCTTTCACTGACATACTCTGATAAAAACTGATAGAAACTTGTATCAGTTTTTATTACTGATAAACTTCTATCAACATTTATCTGGGATGTGAGGAATGTAAAAAAAAATTGTTATAACTAATATAGAGTATCAAAATATTTACACTTCATCAAAAAAATCCACTAAAAGATAAAAATTCATTACACGAATTTTATCATGAAGTGTAAATATTTTGTCTTTTTTGTTATTTTTGACAATTTTCTATTTAAAATCCTAAAAAGAGAGGAAAAATACTGGAGGAAAATATTTTTTATAAGTAAATACTAATTAGGAAAAACAAAATCATAAACCATAACTTTCTGTAACCTTTATTTCTCTTTTACCATATTTTAAGTTTTATTTTAGCTTAAACTTAAGCATATCGAAGGTTTTTTTTTTTTTTTTTTTTTTTTTGTGTATGATGACCCTTTTTTATGGTTCAAATGATTTCCTCACTATAAGATACTCGCTCCTCACTACTCGAAGCATGATATTCGTTGTATGTCGTACAATAATCAATTAATATTATTTTAATCAAAATAATCGCTACACAGTGTAGGATACTCGTTAGTCGAAGCATGATACTCGTTGCACTTATTAACCTAAAAATTTAATATTATTTTAGTAGGCATACTCGCTAATATGTTACTCGATCCTCGATGGTCATTACACGATCCTCAATATTAGTTAATATATTTCTTCGTGTTACCTCATAACGTTTTCTCTTCCTCTCTTCCACTCTTTGATAGACCTTTTCGCCTATTCTAACCCATGATCTTTGTTTCATCTTCTCTAGCCCGAATTCATTTTCTACCTAGTTATCTCTTCAACAGGTAAGAAACCCATCAATTTGAACTTTGTTTTCTCAGCTGCATGTGGCTGTCTTAGTGCTCAACACTCAACATTTGAATCATACACATTTCGATTTTGTTTTCTACACGATGTAGTATTCATTCATTTCGGTTCAACATTTTGCTCAACACTCAACATTCTAATCATACACATTCGTCATTTCGGTTTTTGTAATTTTTTTCTCTTTTTTTTTTGTTTGTTCTTTTTGCTATTGATTTTTTTTTTTTGACTATCCAAAGGTAAATTTCAAGAATATTTCAAGACAAGTTGTAGTCTGTCTTGTATTACTTGAAAAGAAAAATTTTGAAACAAAAATAAATTGAATCAAGTAAAGATAAATTCACCTTAAGAGTCGGCCAAGGATGATGGCCAAATTCTCTGATACCAAATGATAAGCGCTAGTTATGTTTGTTAGATGCAAAGCTAGAGGTCCTTATAGGATCCTTGCATAAACTCACAAAGAAAGCTAACTTAGATCAAACCTAGAATCTATGATAGTCACTCTTAGATCCTAAGACAACTCACTCCAGAATTAGCTTGATCAAGACTAATTCAATGAACTGATTTTAACTTCAAATCTGAAGCAGGTTGTGAAAAGAAAACACAACATCAAAAGGGTTGAATAAGCACAAGCTTTTTAATATTGATATTCTGCATTTTTAAGAGCATGACAAGCCATTTAATAGGTCAAATGGTCGTGCATGGGGTGGAAGCTCAAAAGTCATTAAAATACACTTAAATGCAAATTGAAGAAAATAAGACCTACGAATTTAAAACGAGATTGCATACTAAATTACAAGTTAAATTGAAAAACTTAAAATATAAAAAGTCTTAAAATGCCTAAAATAAATCCTCTAGAAGGCAGCAACATTGATGTGCACGATTGACATGGTTTGACATCATGTTTTTCCATGTATTGCACAATTACAACATCTTCTTCACAAAATCTGCACACTTTTTTTGTCCCCCATGTCATCTTTCAAACTATTGAACTTTTTTCATGTCATCTTTGATTCATTCTCATCTTGATTCATTGAACTAACATTGTATATAATTTTCGACTCAAAATTGTTTTTCGCTTGATTTGAATTTGCTAGTTTTTGAAGATGTAATGTGAAAACCTCTTGAATCTTCTTTGCCTTGCTTTTTGTAATTGGTCCTTCGGATACATGCAAAGGTTCTATGGTTGAATTCACATCAGCACCCATACTGCAAAATAATCTTCATGCAAATTTTAAAGTAATCTTAAAAAAACAAGAGTGTACCACATGACAACATAGCAGGTGAAATGCACATGAATATAACTGGACGCACTTAAATATTTTTCTTTCCAGACTCCTAATATTGTCGTGTGATTGTTGTCGACCTCGAATAACCCATAAATACTAAAAATGTTACCCATAAAATAACCTTTAATTCTTATCTCCCCAAATATATTTGGATTGAAAAAAACTTTGGAAAATCCTAAGTTACATTCATTTATTGTATTTTATTATTGTTATTATTATTATTATTTTTGTCACGTGACAATTTTTTAAACAAAAAAACTTATTTTTGACTTTTTTTATTGTGTGACTGTAGTGTATTGTACAGAGTATAAGGTGAATACTTTTATACGCATGATTCAATACCATATGTGTCAGTGCAAAATGATTAAAGTCTAAAAAACTAATGAAAACTAACATTCTACTTACATCATAGAGCACTACACCACGTCCCTAATGCATTATTCCATTAGGGATGTCTCGCCTATCATAAAATCCGTAACATAATTTTCATTTTTAATTTCTAGTTGGTCGATTACTACTTTTTAAAAAATTTCGATTGAAATGAATATCACATTAAGACTCCAACTATTTCGCGACGTGAGATCCTTAACACTTTTAAGGTTTGTTTGAGGAGTTCGAATGTAATCATTACTAGAAATCTAAGGGGTGTTGGAATAAACAAAAAATTTAGGGTGAAATGAAAATGGGATCATTTGTAGAAAAGATGGTTGGTTGAAAACTATGGAAACGTAGTTTATTTGATATTACAAATTGGACATAAAATGCTCAATCAAAAAATGAATTTTAAATTACATTACAGGCTTTCAAACACCTCCTTAGTGGTTTATGATTTTAACAAAATACTAATTTTTATTGTTTTTTTATCATTTTGAAAATAAGTCACTTAAAATGAACACAAATTTGAAATTGATTTTTTAAGTTCTTGTAGATGGAAAATTCAAACTTCTCATCACTTAAATGAAAAATGACAGAAAAAAAAAGTTTGTAAATTAGATTGACATAGACAACTTTCTACTGGTAATTCCCTTTTGTAGCCCTTTGCTTCAGTGATTGAAACCAGATATCTCAAGGGCACTAATGTACTTACACACATCCAGAAGAATGATGGTTCATTTATCAACCTCCAGTCGCCATTAGATTATCTCTCAGCTACCACAAAAGAATGAATTCACGACATTTACAATCCTACCCCTGCAACTTTCACTCAGTCCACAACCAAAGAATGAGCATTTAAGTCTTTTCCTATCCACCCATTCTCCACCACAATCCACATCCTTAAATGACTAAAACACTCCCAACACTTGCCGCATTTCTCTCAAATCTCAAGGGTAGCATCGTAAATCCATCAACCCCCTCCCTCGACGTCTTGTCCTGCAGCTTCACTACACTTTCTCCTCCGCCATTTCTGAAACTTTTCCCAATCTCTCTCTCTCTCTCTCGATATCTTTCTCTCTCTTCCATGGCTTTGCATTTCTCTCTCTCTCCGGCGTCAATCAGATCGTCGCCGTCGTTTCCCTGCAGTGGAAGGCAGCCAATCGCCGCACTTTCCGACTCGAAGAGTGGCTGCTTCAGTTCGAAGAGCTTGAGTGTCAGTAGTAGCAGAAGCATTGGTGTTTCCGGTGGGAATCGGTCCTTGAAGGTCAATTCAAGCTTGGAGACTGCCGGTGCTACTGTTGGCAAAGTCACTGAGGTCAACAAGGACACATTCTGGCCCATCGTCAATGCGGCCGGTGATAAAACCGTTGTGCTCGACATGTACACCCAATGGTTTGTGTTTCTATGTCTCCATATGTCTCTGCTTCTTAATTTTGTTGGTTCTAAGGTCAGTACATGAGATTGTTCAGAATATGGTTGCAGATATGAATTTCTTATAATGGTAGGTTATTTCTGGTTTACTGATTTAATTACGCGATGCTTATAGTAGAGTATGGATCTCGTGGTTTAAGAAACATTGGTTTTAAAGTAATTTATTAAAGTAATTCCTACAAGTTGATGCCATTTTTTTTTCTTTTAATATTGAGTTTGACTTGGATTAAAAAATTATCATAGGAAGTCAGTTTGTTTTGTTCTTCTCCTTTAAATAATAATGAGGACTTGAAAACTGGGTTTTTTTAAAAAAAAAAAAAATTATAAAAGCGCAATTGTTTTTTTGGGGCTTAATGCAAGGTGCAAAACAAGCGTGGGTTGTTCTTTTTTTTTTTTTTTGTTCTTTTTGTTCTTTTTAGGCACATCATATAGATAAACATACTACATTAAGAAGGGAAACAACGGTTGAAGTGGAAATATGAAAAAGCAGACCTCTAAACCCATGAAAATTTCCATTTAGACTCAGTAAATTTGATTTTTTTTTTTTTTGTCAATAAAGAAGGAAAAATTCTAATTATCTTTATTTTTAAAAATAATAAAAAATGTCCCAAGGGGGGGAGCTTTGAGCCTTGAGGCTTCACAAAGGACGTGTGTCTGAGGCGCCTAATTTTGTGAGCCACCTTTTCAACTACGCCTTAAGCCTAGGCGCGTACTCAGGGAGGACTTTTTAAAACACTGTTTGGGACAATATCAAGACAAACTGTTTGAGGAGGCCGGATGTGACTCTCACATTGAATGATTGTTTTTCTAATATTGCAGTTTTGGAAACAATATACAGTTGTGACATCTGCTAAATAAGTTCGAGGGTTTCCAATAATGGGTTTTCTACCTACTGGTTTAGTCAAATTATTTTTTATTGCAAAGTATTTGAAATCAAGTCTATTTTAACTTTGGAGAAATTATTTGGTTAAATCACTGTGACGTGGTTGACAGTTTTTACCGTTAAATATAGAGTTCATTGAATAATGATTTTTCCAAGAAGTGGGGATGAGGATTCAAACTTATGGCCTCTTGATGAATGAGATTGATATGCTTTTATCTCGTTGAGATATGCTTAGGTTGACAACTCTATTTAAGTACAAGCTGTGTGATTGCTTGTGTCGTTTCTAATAACTTTGACATAATTTTAATGTAGTGTTCTCTGTCTTAGGCTATTTTGCTTCATCGGGCTGTGCCATTTGGTGATGGTGCCTTCCTAATGGTGATATGGTTTTATCCTGGTGTGGGAGTTTTAGGAAAGAAAATTTGAAAGAATGAGAAACTGGTTATCTAGAAACACAACAAGATAGCTTGTTTATTTTAGATAGAATTATATTACCAAAATATATATATATACTAGATATAACATATTGATTTTCTGGTAGAGTTTTTACTGTTGCCTTACTGTTTCTTGTAATAATCCAATCCCCCATGGCTCTGGTGATTAATTTTAGTTCGAAAAAGTCTTTCCTTGTTTTACTATGCAATTTCAGACTCGTTGCGACCCTATGCATTTGTGAAAGTTTAAGATTCATTATTTATTGTCTCTGTTTTTGGACTCCCAAGCTTAACACCTTAATTAACTTTCTTTATTTATCCATACATGATACATTAAAGGTGTGGACCCTGCAAAGTGATAGCCCCCAAATTTCAAGAATTGTCTGAGAAATATCTTGACGTTGTCTTTCTAAAGCTTGATTGCAACCAAGACAATAAGGTTCATTTCATGATCCCTAATTTCTTGCTGGAACTTAGGAAAGTATTTGCATAATAGTTCATAAAAGAAGTAAGAGCACTTGAATTATCTTTATTTGGCAGCCATTGGCAAAGGAACTTGGGATAAAAGTGGTGCCAACTTTCAAAATTCTAAAGGATAGCAAGGTTGTTAAAGAAGTAACTGGAGCAAAGTTTGATGATTTGGTTCATGCCATTGATACTGTAAGATCCAGCTGAAAACTCTCCTCTCTTCTCTTCTTTGTAAATTCAAATAATATGATGCAAGGAAGAGTATTCAGGACAGTTATTTATTTTACTCTATTAGTTTAATGATTTTATGTACTGTTAAAGTGTTAAGGAAGAAGCAGTTCAACCATGGGAAATGATTCTGTACATAGATGTTTGGGACAGACATTTGAATGTGTACAATGACGGTTCCTACATATTCCAAAAATTATTTTGCTGTATACATTTTTTTTGATGATTGGGTTTGAATGTTTTTATAATTGGGTTTGGGTATGTTTATGGTTTTTGGTTAGATTTTGGGTGATCTTTTTATTAGGTTTTAGTTGGTTATTAGTGTCTGTTTGGGATGGCTTGTGAGAAGGTGCTTTAAAATAAAAGGAATCACTTTTTTTTTGTAAGCATCTTTTGGAGGAATTACTGAATAGTTTAAAATTTTGACTTGATTTTTTAAGCTGTTGGTAAAAAGTTGATAATAAAAGAAGAAAATTGGAGGTGATAGTGTTTATAGACTTAAGTTTCAAACATAAAAACGAAAAACAAAATAATTATCGAATGGGACTTTAGATTTTAAAAACTCTGTTTTTATTTTTTAAGTTTCAAACTCGAATACTTAAAGAACAATGACATCCAAATGGAGCCTAAAAGGTTTAAATGACCAGCCATTGTGGTCCATATCTTTGTTTTGTTCTTAGCATCAGGATGACTTCAAGCCACATAAGTTTAATAGATAAAAAAATAATATAGTAATAACCAAGATGGTCGATTTTTAAAGTTGAAGGGCAAAGTAGGCATTTTTGGAAATTCGAGAGATAGCAATGGAACAAATGTAGATACCTATTTTGTTCGTTTATTTATTTTTATTTTTATTATTTTACTAAAATTTATTTATAAAAGGAAAAAAAAAAAAAGAAAAAAAAAACTACTTATTTTTTACCTACGTATATTTTTTTTTTCCTAATTTCTCTCGATCACTCATTCTATTTCTTCATCTTCCTCTCACCCACGATTTTGTTTTCCCATTCACTCCTCTCCCACTTTCTTCACTAAAACAATTGTTTGCTTTCACCACTAAAAAAAGCCAAACTCTTTTTTGAGATATCGTATGTGACATCTTCTTTTTTGCATTGCTAAAAATCTCAGTTTTTAATTGAAAGGTTAGAAAAACAAAGCAAAAAATTTTTGTATCAAGTTAAAGGTCTTATATGTTTTTTTCCTTCTTAATCTCATTTTTTTTTCTTCATAAATTGCCATTTTTTGGTTTTTAAATTCAATTTGTTGTTTACTAATTCACTGTATTTTTTTAGTTTATTATTTAAAAAAAAATTGTTTATTTTGGCATTCATTTAAATTGGTTAAATTTCTTCCTCTTTCATTTAGTTTTAATATTGACATTGAATTGTTCCATTTGTACTTATTAGATTTAGTTTAATATTGGCATGAATTTGTTCTTTGTATTTATTAGATTTAGTTTAATTTGGCATGAATTTGTTCCATGTCTTTGTTAGATTTAGTTTAATATTCTTTTGTTAGATTTAGTTTAATATTGACATGAATTTATTCTCTCTATTTACTAGATTTGGTGTTCATATTGACATTAATTTGCTACAGTGCGAACGTCATTTTTATTAAATTTGGTGTTCATATTTGTTACTATGTGAATGTCATTTTTATTAAAGTTGTTAAACTTCATAATTTATTACTAGTTTGTAACTGTGATGTTTGATTTTTGTTCCTAATGTGTTATTCATCTATCACTGTGTTTGCATGAAAATTTCAAATGGTCTTTTATATATATCTATATTTCATATAATTTACTTATTTATTCTTTTTTTTTAAAAAAAAATTAGGGTAAAATTAAATATTTAGTTTAGGGTGAGATTCTTTATTTATCACTGTTTTTTCTATTTTTTAAAAAAATTAAAGTACAAAATTTATTATGAACCTAAGTTTGAGAAATATTAGTGTTTCTTTATGGGTTTTATGATTAAGATTCTATAAATACATGAAATTTCTCCTTAATTTGGTTTTTTAATTAATAAATTGAATTAAAAAACATCACTAATAATTCTATTTTAAAATGGGACAGAATATGTTATCTCTTTGGAATTTATTAATTCTTTAGATACATGAAATTTTTCATTGAACACCCATGATAGAGATTAATACATCAAGGTTTGATATTTTAATATTCTTGAGGTGAATAAAATTATCTCTTGAATGTGACTTGAGAACTATGAGACATTTTAAAAAAAAAATCAAATCAAAATATTTGTTTTGTGAA
The DNA here is from genome assembly GCA_037974625.1 of Cucumis cinereus. NCBI lineage: Eukaryota > Viridiplantae > Streptophyta > Magnoliopsida > Cucurbitales > Cucurbitaceae > Cucumis > Cucumis cinereus. The sequence continues at coordinate 3,500,933 of JBBPDJ010000004.1, forward strand.
ATTTTTTGTAGTTTAGTTTTTAAAAGATAAAAATTGGTAACCATTTTCATGGATGTTGTAGGGTGCTAATGCCTTCCCTACACACAATTGACTCCCAAACCTAAATTTGTAGACCAATGTTTTATGGGTGACCAATCACACCTTAATATGGTTGGTGCCGACTCCAAAACTATTTATAAAAAATTAAATTACATAGAACGTCGGCCGCTTCGCGTTGCGATCACGTTGCGACAGCTTGACGACTCCACTGGGGACTAATAATGTGTAAGAGACTCGAGCCATTACATTTTTATCCTTTATCCTTTTTCTATTATAATTTATTGGTTCACTTAATTATTGTTTTTTGTTTGATTTATATGAAATATTTGTACTATGTTCTTGGTACATTGTTTATATTTGTCATCATGCATTCTACACACACTCACAAGCCCTCTACCCGAGCTACAACCTTATAGGACAAGAATTGAGGATGAAGTAGTGTTGACCTTCGAGGGGTTTCAGCTTTCATGCAGGCACATGAAAATCCTCGCTCAAATGAATTATTTTGTTATTTTTTTAATAACACTAGTTTGAGGGTCTTTCCCTTCTAGGAGTTTAGAAATACTTACAACATATCAGTTTCTTTTTCACATAATTCGTGTGTTGTTTGTGATTTCTTTCATTCTTATTCTTTATTTTTAGGGTCACTCATCTATAAGTCAAACTGTCCAGATTATTTTTTATTAAAAAAATGTTTTACATTTTTTCTATAAAATTTGAAACCATATTTCGTTTGTTTTACCAAAAAAAAAAAAACTTCAATCATAGTGTTTTTACATTATTTTTTTATTTAAGGAAAGTTTGCTATGTTTTTCCGAAATCAAGTCTTCAACTTCAATTATACACTTTTAAGAAGAGTAGTGTTACCTTCATTACGATCTTGTAGAGACACATGAAAACCTTATACTACTAAAAATTAATTAATATTTTTTAATATATATATAGGAAGAGTAGTGTTTATCTTCGTTACGGCTCTCGTAGAGGTACATAAAAAACTTACATTTCCTAAAACTTAAATGATGTTTTTTTAAAAGAAAAATTGGGAGAGTAGTGTGTACCTTCGAAATTTATGACTCTTATATAGGTACATGAAAACCTTATTGTTACTTATCTACATTTTTTTTTGTTTTTTTTTTTTGCAAAGTGAAATGACTTTATTTTTTCTTTATCATAATCGATAACAAAATGAACAAGGGTCGAGCACCAAGATGTCCAATGTATCAATGCATTCATCTCTTGCACCTAAGTTCGATGAACCAAGTGATGTTCTTCAATGGACTGAAGAATGCAACAAAAATTTGGGGATAACATAAACGGCTCTTCTGAAGTATCAGTGTTATCCAGATGTCATATCTTTTTTACACAAAACAACTTAGCCGAACTAAAGATGATTTGGAAAACATGACACCCAAGCAAAGATTCGTGTTTTCAAAGAAGTACGAACATATAGTAGAGTTGATCTAAATACCAGTGAATTATTTTGCTTTAAGAGCTATAATAAATTTTTGGGATCCAACATATGATTGTTTCACGTTTGGATCGTGTGACTTATTGCCAACCATAGAAGAATATCAAGCTATGCTTAGCATTCCTAAAAAGGAAAAGAAAATTGTTTATTTCTTTAATCCTAAGCAAACAACAAAGAGAACACTGTCAAAGTTTTAAGAAACTGTCCATGCCACCCAAATTTAAAAGCATATAAGAGTTACCGGTGGAGATGAGAATGTGCCGTTTGATTATCTAATAAGGATGACACAAACTTATATTGATGAAGATAACAGTCTCACTCTCTTGGCATTGTGTATTTATGGAGCGGTACTCTTTCCTAGAGTAGAGGGTTATGTCGACGGAAAAATGACCAAGTTATTTTTTTGACATAGAAAGATGAGTCAATCCTAGCATACCTTTATTAGCTGAAACTTTTCGATCGCTCAACTATGGTAGAAATAAAGGTGAAGGAAATTTAAATTATTGTGTTTCATTACTTTATATTTGGATACACAACCATATCAAATTTTTGGTAGAGTTTAAGTGTCCAAGAGTAAATTTCAATAGCCCATGAAATTTGATTCGCAACACAATTAGTGAGTTTTGTATGGCCATTTGGGATCCAACATATCCAAGGAAGGAGGCTTGGGTGTCTTTCTTTTCAACAATGAATTCTGAAAATATCATATGGAAGACTCAATTGATGCCTTTGAAAGCCATGATATATAGATGTGGAGATTTTCATAATGTGCCTTTGTTGGGACCATAGGGAGGTGTTAGCTATACACCATTGTTAGTTTTGCGACAGATGTGGCTCAAACAATTTATACCACCAACTCAAATCTACAAGAGTTGAATTTTTCGTATGATCTTGATGATTGACATGGAAAAAAACGTCGAGCAGTACATGCATGGAAATCTGTAAGGAAGATAAAAGACAAAGAAAATTACGAAGGAGTTACCAGTGGGTACGAAGCATGGCAGAAAAGCAGAAGGAAGAATGTAATAGATTTTATCTTAAAGAAAGAAGTTGAAAGGGTAGAGGAGACAAGCCTTAAACAACCAAATCAATGGGTTGAAGAGAGCATAAAATTAAAAGAGAAAAATCAGCTGCTAGAGTAAGAGAGTGAGAGACTTCATAAAGAGACAAGTTAATGGATGGATCATGCAACTTATTTGTAGAAAGAACTCGACAAGGCCAAGGAATCTTTAAGGAATCAAGATAAGTTAGAAAAAAGTTTCGAGGCATTAGATAAAGAGATGAGGGGAATGAATAAAGCAAATAGAAATTTGAAAAATGAAAAAGCAACATTACAGGCAGCAGTGGAGTAGTAAGAGGAGTACATTAAGGATTTAGCAAACGAAAAAGAATATTTTCTTGAGCTTGTCCATGATTTGAATACATCAATTGGAAAACAAAAAACATAGATAATAGAATTGGAAGCAGATAATCGTTCTCTATGTCAAACCATTAATAGTCTACATGTGAAGGTGGCCAAGCACTCTGAAGAATATGGGATACTGAGAAATTAGCTAATTTCTTACACTATCAAGTTACTGCATATCTAAATTCAAGCGAGAGGATAGTGTAGGAATACGAGATGTTGAAAACATATTACATGCGAATGAAGATTAATTATGATTTACAAAGGAGAGATTTTCAGGGGTTGGTGGAGCATGTCGATCAGATGATAGAATTTCTCAAAATGGTGTCTAGAATAGTTAACGGTTTTGCAGAATGGACAGCTGATTTAAGGGTCAATGTTTTCTCAATGCAACCTCATGCAGATGATTTGAATAGGTTCTTGAGGATGATATGCAGGGAGCTTGGGTATTTTGGTCGTTTTCATTACTTGTTCATTTTAGTTTTGCTATTAATGACAATGAAAATGATGTTCATTGCATTCTTTGCTAGTTTTTATTATTGTTATTTTATCTTCTTCTTTTTTTGTCGTTTCTCATTGTACTTGTTCAAATTTTATTATTTTCTTATATAATAAGATTTTTCTTGTTTTGTCTCTCACTCTTTTCCACTCTCTTTTACTTCTAAGGCTTCAAAGTCTTCAAAGAAAAACATAGCTCGTTCTACTCCAATTCTTCATCCTTACAATACGAGAGATAAAAGTCAAATCATGGAACAACAAGACAAAGACATGGATAAAATGAGACAATAGATTAATACTCTTGGAAAACAAGTTTAAAAAATATTAGAATTGCTCTCAACGAAAAAAGGGGAAGTCGTTGTAGAAATAGCACAATCAAGCCATCAAGTTCAAGACACCGATGATCCCATTTATCCTCCAAGATTTACGCCATGCTGCATCCATGTTCCGCAGTCTCAAACAACTCAACACTATGTTGCTATGAATCTACTCTTTGTTGTTCCACCTATGTCCCATACATAGAACAATTGGAAGCTCAAGCTAAAATTCAAGACATAGGACAAAATGTGGACGCTTCGGCTAAGGAAAACTAGATGTTTTGGAAGAAAGGTTTCGAGCAATTGAAGGAACTGATGTTTATGGAAATATAGATGCGACATAATTATGCTTGGTGTTAGACTTGATAATTCTAGCAAAGTTTAAAGTACCCGAATTTGATAAATATAATGGATCATCATGTTCGAGGTGTCATCTTATAATGTACTGTAGAAAGATGGTTGCGCATATTTACAATGATAAATTGTTGATCCATTATTTTCAGGATAGCTTAACTGGCCAAACTACTCAATGGTATATTCACTTAGATAATACACACATTCATGTGTGGAAAGACTTAGCTGATGGATTTATAAAGCAATACAAGCATAATATTGATATGACTCCAGATCGTTTAAACTTGCAACAGATAGAAAAGACGGGTTCAGATAGCTTCAAAGAATATGCTTAACGACGGAGAGACAAGGCCACCGAGTTTCAACCACCGTAAACAGACAAAGAAATGAAAGCTATATTTATGAATACTTTGTGGGCTCTATTCTATGATCGTATGGTTGGTATTGCAGCAACCAATTTTTCTGCCATTATTGTGATTTGTGAAAGAATTGAATATGAGATAAAGCATGGGAGAATAACAAAGGCTACATTTGAATATGGTGGAATAAAAAAAGGAACAACATAGAAAAAGAAACAAGGAGAGGTACACGCAGTTGGTTATTCTAATTCAGGAAAACACAAATCGAATTTTGGCCAAAGAGAACATGAGCACAATATTCCATCGTATATAAGCAATGTTTCACATATCCCTTATAACAACTACGTACCACTTCACTTGTTCTCTGGAACTCCAAAACCTGTATATTTTCAAATTCTTCTTCTCGACCATTTGCACAAGGTCAAAGTAGCAAGACCAACTCAGATACATGGCAATTTGATCCAAGTCTCAGGACTCATACAGAGCTTTTACCCCAATTAATTAAAAATCAACAGTTAGCTCCTATTCAACCTCCTTATCCGAAATTGTATGACCCAAATGCTTGATGTGGTTATCATGCTGGAGGAGTGGGACACTCAACTGAAAATTGTTTGACTTTGAAAAGGAAGGTGCAATCTTTAATTAATGCTGGATGGTTAAATTTTAAAAAGGTTGTGAGAAGCCATATGTCAATAATAATCTATTGCCTAATCATGAAAATTCAAAGGTGACTGTTCTGGATTGTCTTGTTGAAGAATGTAAAATTGAGGTTCATGAGATAATTACACTTATGGAAGCACTTTTTAGAGCCTGCTTGAAGCAGGAAATGTTAGTCTAGAATATTTAGACTCCAACACAAGATATGAAGGGTATGATTAAAACAAACCTTGTATATTTCATCAAGGAGTTGCATGACACATTGTTAGCTTAGATCCAAAGTACAACAACATGGATGCAGCGATACTCACAGTATACAAGGAACAAAGAAAATAGGAGGTGAAGGACAATAGAATCTGTGCATTAATGGAGGAAGTTTCAGAAAAGGAAGATTCCTTTCTACCAAGACCTTTGACAACCTTCTACCAAGAAATTCGTAATGAGTCGACTCTCTACAATTCTAAAAAACTCACGATCCAAGTGCCTAGTCCGTTTAAATTTACGAATTTGAAAGTAGTGTCTTGGAGGTATGATTGTCAAGTCACAACAGGTCATTCAATTGATAATATTATAGGAATCAGTGGGATGACTCGAAGTCAAAGGTGCTATAAACCAGATAATTTGACAGCACCTTCATGTGGTTCGATATTAGGGCAAGGGATGAAAAATAAAAAAGCAAATGTGAATGAACATTGCAAAGAGCAAAATGTGGAAATACATATCATAGGTAAAGATATACAATATAAAAAGTCTATCACTGATGAGAAAGCAGACGAATTCTTGAAAATTCTAAAACAAAATGAATATAAGATCATAGAGCAAATGCATCATACTCCAGCTCAAATTTCTTTATTATCTTTGTTTTTTAATTAAGAGCTTCATCGCAAAGTGCTATTGGATATTTTGAATAAGCACATGTTGGACATGACATTTTCAGTGGAAAAGTTTAGTGGAATTATTGGAAACATCACATCTTCAAATTGATCAACTCCTGAAGGTTTAGGTCATATAAAAGCACTACATATTCAGTAAAGTGCAAAGAATATGTCGTAGCAAGAGTTTTAGTGGATAATTGATCAACTCTTAATATAATACCTAAATCTACATTATGGTTGTAGGAGCTGTATATGTATATATATACTACATGTATATGTATATATATGTATATGTATATGTATATATATGTATATATATGTATATGTATATGTATATATATGTATATATAGTTGGTCCAAAAACTTTCCAACCCTTGAAACAAATACCCTTAGGGGCTGTTTGGCCCATTGGCTTGGGGTTAATTTTTAAAATATAGTGAAGTATAAAACTATTGACATAAAGGAGGTATAGATGAAACTATTGTCAAATATGGGGTCATTTTACTGTAGCAAGGAAGTCGTGTATCGGGCACACGACTTCCCTTTGCCTATTCACACCCCACGTGGAATGAGGCGTTGACAATAGTTTACGTTTTAAAATTAAATTTTCAAAAATCATTTCACTAAACTTTACGTTTAAAATTAAATTTTCAAAAATCATTATATTACTAATTAACCCTTTTACCACTCTAAATTTCATAAACCATTTTACTAATTACCCTAAACCCTTAAGTTTTATAACCTAAAAATAAAATTCATTGATTTTTGTTTTAAATGTGTTGAAATATGAAAAAAAAATCAATTTTTATGTTTATTAATGGTTAATTCAACTTTACCTATTTTATTAAATAGTTCAATGTGACCGTTTACGTTAATTTTTATCTTAGAATAGTGGTTTCTAATAGTTTTGAAGATTAAAATTAATTAGAAACGTCCTTACATAATAAAATGAAATGGTTACTAATTTTTTTATTTATAAATATGAACTACAATCAAGCATTATCTACATCTTCTTCTACGACATCTTCGCCCTGTCATCGTCGTCTACGTCGAACACGTCTTCTATCCGTGTCTGCAACGTTGAGGCGTCTTATTTGCTGAATAATTTGTTGTACATCTCCTAATTCTTGATCACATTTTGAATCCAGATTTGGTATCTCGTTTTTCACTGAGAACTTGTGTATGTCATGAACGAAATTATTGTGCATGATTAAATATAATAAGATTAGGTAAGGTTAACATCAAATAGTTTATAAAACATATCGTATTAACATTTTTACCATGTAATAATAGTAAGCGCCTTCATGTGTGATAAAACGTCTGGTTCATTAAATTGTACTAGTCAAAATAGTCGTTTGAAACAGTTGGATGATGCGTTACTTCTTCCTCTGCAAACCTACCACATCACGATATGTTTCTCGTGAATCTTACGGCGATCTTGATCGTGTGTACCTCTTAGATCAATTTGGTTTAGACTCGGATTTTGTAAAACATATTGATGACACAGTTTACATCATACCAAACTGTCGCAACACACGGTCGAGTAAATGCCACTTTACGATATGAAAGCATATCAGAGGGCCACAATACATCCAAACTTCTTGACCATTATGAAATTGTGCAAGTAACAATGTCATGACATCGTGTGTGTATCGAGTCCAATTAATTTGTAAAATCAACAATTACAACAAACATAAGCAACAACGAAGAAAATAATGTGTTATTTATTTGAATATTTTATCGTACCTGATTGTGCAACAATCGATCAAATATCTGCCTATATGTTAGCAACATATTTGCTGACTGTTCAGATGCTGGTAAAATACCATTCAATCTACATATTTTTACAAAATAATAAAATTTTATTATCAAACATAAAATATATTATTATATAAAATGATTATACATAAATTAATAAATAAAATAATACCTGAAGCTAAGTGGACGATCATGTAGAGTCTGTAAAGTCACTTATGGGGCGAGGATATTAAATCTATCGTACGCCCATACTTGCAACAGTATAAGTGGTCCAACAATTTCCAATGACTGTGCATTACTTGCTCGACACAGTTCTCTGTATAGCCATGCTAGACATGCTGAACTCCAAGAATACGTACCCGCTTGGTTGAAATCTTCCAACAGCGGTAGAAACATGCAATGAACCAAAGTGTTCGATTTATCGGCGAACAAGAAACCCCCGATGAGTTGTATTATGTATGCACGGACATACCTTTGGATACTCTCGTCGTCTGCATCGTGAGCCAACTCGAGAAACTGCTCCGCTAACCATGAAAGGCTTAATCTTTGACCTTTCATTTAAGGTGGTTACTCCCAGAAAATCCTCCCACATTTGTTTCCAATTATATAATAATGAACCTATAAAAGGCTCCCCATTCATAGGTAACCCTAACTAAACTATCGCATCCTGCAACGTGATTGTGCACTTTCCACATGGCATATGGAACGTATGTGTCTCGGGTCTCCAACGCTCCACCAAAGCAGTAACAAGGTGCCAATCTAGTTGGATAAACCCTATATGCGACACTCCTAGAAACCTAACAGCTTCTACATATGGCGCAATACGTGGATCAAATGTAATAGTACGCTGAGAAGCTGCCTCTCTCCTACGACAGCTCAAAACTATGGTAGAAGAAGTGTCACATACTGATTGTCAACGATGAGACGCTTGTTGATACAATTGTGTAGGGTCAACGGGTCCAGACTCCATAGTATCGAAATGACTAAAAAAATTAAAGTATAATAAATCAACCAAATGTAGTAACAAATTAAATTAAACATGACCAATAAAGTCGAAATCATTACAGACAAATATACATAGAATTTATTACAATTAAATTAATAGTTAATTACAAACAAATGTACATAAAATTACTTCATTACATAAAAATATACAAATTGTAATACAGAAAATTAGACTACCCTATTATAAATTATTGTCTTGAAGAGGAAGCACTCGATGTACGTCTTGGACATGTACTCTTGTTATGTCCTTCTCCATTACATATTGTACATCTAACTTATTTGCTAGACTCTCTCCAATTCATTTCATTATGTATTCAGGTAGTTTTTGGTCTACCGGCATTCCTAAGTAGGTTTGCATTAGGTCGAACTTCCGTGAATGATAATTCCGACCAATAATTTGGATGTTGTATTGCTTGGAAGCGACCTTCATAACATTATTTTAAGGTAAAAAAATTGATAGCATTCATCAATAAAAGGCAAATAATTTAAATGCATGTAATTACAAGCTGCAATTACATGTGAACATGGAATCTTAAATGATTGTCATTTGTTGCAAGAACACGTCTCTTCCTTCAAACTCAAAACTTGTTGGTGTTGGCCCTTGTATGGAGAAATCATACTCATTCCAGTCAGCACTTCAAATGTTTGTGTGTCTCTATCAATTAAAATCATTGTATGTGTAGAAGTTCTTTTCTCCCTCGTTTCAGTTTTGTCATGGCATACTCTGTATAGACATCTCCTCGATCGAAGGCTTCGCTTATCTCATCTCTTCGACGTTCGAAATAAAGAATGGTTAGATAAAATATTAACCGAATCAAAGAAGTTATCGGTAACATTCTAGCACCTTTAAACACACCATTCATATAGTCGGTTGCATTGCTTGTCATCCAGCCATATCGATATCCATTATCGAGTGACTGAGTCCATTTCTCTAACTTAATATCAACGAAATACTCAAGACATTCAGGGTTCACTTTTTCAATTCTTTCATGCATCTTATGAATTTGCGTCTTTGGTGTTGATTACCTACCTTAAACACCAAATCTTTTAATTGCTTAGATTTATATTTGGTATTGAAATTGCTAGCAACATGACACAGATTGTATCGGTGGTATGCTCGAGGTTCACTCCATCCTACTTCTTCATTGTTAATTGTAGAAAGAATTCCTCTATGTCTATCAGAGATCAAGCAAATACCATCCCGATCGGTAACTTATTGACGCAATGCCTGAAGAAACCATGACCAACTTGACGCATTTTTCCCTTCAACAATAGCAAAAGCAAGAGGAAATATATGACCATTCGCATCAACTGATAAAGCAGTCAACATATTTCCTTTATACTTTCCATACAAATGGGTTCCGTCGATCTGAATCAATGACCTACAGTATTTAAACCCTTCTATTGCAGGCCCAAATGACCAAAAAACTCTTCCAAAAATAGCTGTACCTGGTATATCAGATGGAAGAAAGTACCAATCGACTCGGTTTGAGGATTGTAATGTACAACAACACTTAACCAATATGGTAGCTCAATATACGATTTCTCCCAATCACCAAAAACTGTTATCAGCGTTTTTCACTTTGCTTGCCACACACGTCTGTACTTGACATTATAGTCATACTGCTTTTTAATAATTTCTTGAAGTAATGGCACAGTAACACTAGGATCAGCTCTAACCACATTTTGAATTTCAATACTCATAAAGTTGGAATCAAGCTGTGAATGATATTGGGTTAATTTAGAGTACAGACATGAGTGTTCCTCATCAAGCCTTGTAATCTCAAACATGTCGTGAGTCTTACGTCTACTTCTACATAACCTCCACTTGCAGCCTTCATTGGCCTGTTTACGTCTCACGTACCATATATTTTGATTGGACTCTACTACAACAATTTCATAGTGTTCTGTCACACAATATTTTTTAACAGCTAATTGAAGATCTTCTTTGCTGTTAAATAGCATTCCTTTTTTAATTTAAGATGAATTATCTACAGTTGCGTTCCTAGCTTCTAATGTAAACCCTTGTTCACAAACAGAATCAGTAATGTTTCAGTCTATTTCCATAAATATCTCAGATTGTATCGATTCATTTTTATGTTCAGTAATTTCTTCATTCCCAATTCATCAACTTCTACATCAATATCACTATTCTCATCATTACTAGGTTCGAGAATAACTAGATCTTCTGGACGCATCAACATTTTTAATCAACTGTTAAAGTTGAAAAAATATCAGCATCATAAACTACTTCAACAAGAATCTCATAAACTACTTCCTCATTAATTAATTTATTAATTTAGGGGTTAGGGGTTAGGGATTTAGGGTTTAGAGTTTAGAGGTTAAGGATTAGGGAATAAGGGTTAGGGGTTAGGGGTTAGGGGTTTAGGGTTTAGGGTTTAAGGTAAGGTCTTAGGTTTTAGGTTTTAAGGTTTATTTATTTAGTTATTTATTTAATTTTCATAATTTATTAATTTATTTATATTCATATTTTATTTATTTATGTATATTCATATTTTATTTATTTATTTATATTTATATTCATATTTTATTTATTTATGTATATTCATATTTTATTTATTTATTTATATTCATATTTTATTTATTTATTTATATTTATATTCATATTTTATTTATTTATTTATTTATATTCATATTTTATTTATTTATTTATTTATATTCATATTTTATTTATTTATTTATTTTAATATTTTATTTGTTTGTTTATTTTAATGTTTTATTTATTTATTTTCATAATTTATTTATATTCATATTTAATTTAATTATTTAATAGTTATTTAATTTAACTATGTATCAAATAAATATAAAACAATTAATAAACATAATGCATCTATATTAAATACAATAATAAAATAGCTACATGCATATTAAATACAATAATAAAAAACTACATGCATAAAACACTACATGCATATTGAATACAAGAATAAACACTACATGCATATTAAATCCATAGTAATTGCATCCATATTAAACTAAATGCATAATAATTGCATCCATCTACATCCATATAAAATACAAGAATAAAACACTACGGGGCTGTTTGGCCCCTTGGCTTGCATCAGGTGGGCTTGGCATTTGATGCCAAACCCATATTTGGCCCATGGGTTAAAAAAAACCCCTAACCCATGTGATAAATTGGTAGGATTTTTCACACTTTTATTATTTTTCTCTTTCTTCCAATCTCCTAATCCGAGAAGTGTTTTCCTCTTTGAAATCTCTCTCTTTACTTTCTCCCAACTCTTTTTTCTTCCACATATCTTTAATTACTTTCTCACATCTCCTTTCTTAAACAAATTTCTCTCAACTTCATCATAGGTATGTATTTTTTGTGATTTTTTCTAACCTTGTTGTCTTGGATGTCTGATAATCCTCGTAGGTATGTATTTTTTTAGTGTATTTTTTTTTTACCTTTTTTCTTCAAATCTTGCAAAATCATCAATATTTTTGTTTTTATTTTATTTTTTATTTTTACTTTTTCAAGCCAAAGTTTGATCTTAGGATTTAGGGTTTGTGATATTCAACTTTAGAACATTTGATTTTATTTTTTCTTTAATTTAGGGCTTAATGTGTGCTTGTTTTGCTCTTTTTCTTTCGATCTACTTGAAAAATAACAAGTTTTTTTTCTTTGATTTAGGGTTTGTGGTGTTTAGTTATTTTGTGTTTTTTTGGGTTTTTTTCACATTCAAACTTTTTTTTGGCCCGAGAAGCTTCCATGGAATTGGGAAGATTGTTGCATGGCAGAAAGAAAAAATGGAAATGGAATCATCGCTACGCAAACAATTATATGTTGAATTACAAACTATTCCTAGAATGGACATGGATGTTGCACTCGTTCCTTGACTACCCAGCAGAATGGAAGTATAGAAAATGAGACAACCATAATCGTGGGTAAATGTAACTCTATTTGACTTTCTCTTTTGTTGACCCTTTTGGTTACGCTTACTTTTGAAACCTCTTTGACCCTTTTTGATGTTGCTTAATTGAAACTTTTGTAAACCACATCAGATTGTGTGACTTGTTGTATTTTGTGGATGATTTGTAATATTCCTAATTAGATCATTCATGTTAATGCAACTGAATCATAATTGGCATTATTTAATGTTAAAATTTCTTCTTTTTACATTATTATCATGAAAATCACTAGAGTAAAAAATTTTAATTGATGGTATAAAATATGGGAAAAAAATTCAACTAAAATTAATACATTATAAAATTTAAGATGTTCAATTCATAAAAAAAAAAAACATTCAACAGTAGCTAAATCCATGAATCCAAAACTAGCACCCCAAACACAGGCATAAAAAAATCCAGATTTTCAATTCCTGCACCTCAAAAACAGGCATTTGTAATTTCTAGGCATCAGAACTATATCAGAAAAACCCCAGGCATTTAATTCCCAGGCATTTGATTCCGAACCTGCGCACCAAACAGCCCCTACATGCATATTAAATCCATAGTAATTGCATGCATATTAAACTACATGCATATTAATTGCATCCATATTAATACAAAGATTAATATGGATATTAATAAGAATAAAAAAAACATATACATGCATATTAATAATAATAAAAAAACATATACATGCATATTAATAAGAATAAAAAAAACATGCATATTAATAAGAATAAAAAAACTTGCATATTAATAAGAATAAAAAAACATATAAATACAAGAATAATAAAAAAACAAAATAATTACTAGAATAAAAAACAAACAAAATAAATAAATACAAAGATTAATATAAATATAAGGGTTAATATATTCATACCTTAGACAGCGGCGATGGCGACAACGATCGTGGGAGCGATGAACGATGGTAAATAAATTACTCCTACAACAACAATGTAAAGTATAAAAGATGTCAAAAGTTAATATTAATAATTTGAAAATTGAAATAGATAAAAAAACAACCATATAATTTCATACCGTAAAAAATTAGACGGTGGCGGTGGTGGCTTAAACGGCGGCAACGGTGGACCGCAGGAAAGGAGGGAGAAAAGAGGAAGATGAAAGGTTATGGGAGAGGGGAAGATGAAATATAAAAGAAGATAGGGGAAGATGAAGGAAAAGGACGGGGTCCACGTCTACGTTTTCGAAGTTGTGGACCTTGTCCACGACTCCCCTAACCTGTCTGCAGGGGTGGCAGTTTGACCGTCCTTGCTGTCACACCTGCAGATACGTCAGGGGAGTCGTGCACGGGGTCTACGACTTCGTTCCCGAGTCGTGTACCTGGTACACGATTCCGCAACCCATTTTTGACAATATCTTTCCTCCTCACCTACATTTGACAATATATATTAAAAAAATATTATTTAAAAAAAAACAAGATGCTTGATGTGAAGTTTATTTGATATATATACAATACTATATATATATATATGTATATACATACATATGTACATACATATATATATATATAATATATGTACATATAATATACATACATTTATATATATATAATATGTACATATAATATACATATATATAATATATGTACATATAATATACATATATATATATTATATGTGTACATATATCTAAACCTTAGGAGGTGTCCGAAAGTTGGTCAACAAATTTTCCAACCCTTGAAACAAATACCCTTAGGGGCTGTTTGGCCCATTGGCTTGGCATTAGGTGGGCTTGGCATCATTGTCATGCATTATATGTTTAGGGTTTAGATATATGTACACACACAAATATATATATACATATATATATACACTACCATTATCCCCTAAAAAAATAACCTAATAATAATAATAATTTAGATGAACCTCCAAAAGAAAATATATATATTTTTTAAAAAATATTAAGAAAATTATACTAAGTATCTATTTGTAATGACTTAGAAAAAGATTTTTAAAAAATTCATTTTTATTTAAACATTTTTTTTAAAACTTTTTAAAATAAAAACACAAATAAGTTTCAAAACTTTTTTAAAAAGTATTTGTACACACAAGTTTATTTGGTTTGTTATATATCTTAAAAATATTTTTATTAAATTTTTTCATGGTTGATCGGTAGCGATCAGAGGTTGGTTGGCGGTGGTCGCCGAAGTTGGCTGTCGGAAATTCCTCAGTGTAGCCACCGGAGGTAGTAGTCGGTGATTGGCCAACGACGATCACCGGAGGTGGTGGTCGAAGATTGGTCTACGACGATGATCGGGTGGTGGTCGGAAATTGGTCGACAATGATCGCCAAAGGAGGTGTTCGAAAGCTGGTCAACAAACTTTTCAACCCTTGAAACAAATACCCTTAGGGGCTGTTTGGCCCATTGACTTGGCATTAGGTGGGCTTGGCATCAATGCCAAACCTATGTGTGGCCCATGGGGTAAAAAAAACCTTAATCCATGGGATAAATTGATAGAATTTCACACTTTCAATTTTCTTCCCAGCTCCTTCATCTGAGAAGTTTTTTACCTTGTTCCATATCTCTTCCATCTTTTCACATCTCTTTGCTTTAATTTATCACAGCTCTTCTTTCTTTCACATCTTCTTCATCTTTTCTCTACTTTCTCACCTCTCCTTCCTTAGACAAGTTTCTCCCTACTTCATCATGTTTCTCATCTAATACCACCATTTGAGACAACGAGAGAAAATCTGTGAAGATGATATCCGAAATCCATTTTGCGATTTTTTCTAATTTTGTTGTCTTGCATGTCTACAGATGATCCTCGTAGGTATGTATTTTTTGTGTGTGTATTTTTTTTAGCTTTTTTTCTTCAAAAATCTTGCAAAATCAAAAACATTTTTGTTTTTTTGTTTTTTGTTTTTTACTTTTTCAAGCCAAAGTTTGGTCTTAGGATGTAGGGTTTGTGGTATTCAACTTTAGAACATTTAGTTTTACTTTTTATGAATTTTTTTTGCTCATTTTCTTTATATACTTGCAAAATTAACAATTTTTTTTTTACTTTTTTAAGCCTAACCCAAAGTTTGATTTTAGGATTTAGAGTTTGTGTAACACTTATTCAATTTTTATAACATTTTATTTTATTTTTCTTTGATTTACGGTTCAATGTGTGTTTGTTTTGCTCTTTTTCTTCCGATCTATTTGCAAAACTAACAATTTTTTTATTTGATTTAGGGTTTGTGGTGTTTACTAATTCTATTTTTTTTTTTTTGCTTTTTTTCTTCACATTCAAACTTTTGTTTTTGTCCGGGATCTAAATCCTTGTTTATATCCACTATCTTAGAAACTCTCTGATGACAGAATTCACCTTTTGCCGCTTTTTGGAAGTTGTGATTCCTTTGTTGTTATTTCTTTAAACAAAATTAGATTTTCATAATTTTAGAGACATGGTAGTAGGTTTATTTTGGATGATTGAGATTTTGTGGGCGATGTTCTTTGATGTACATTGCAGGTTAATTTCTAACTCTTTAGCCGATGATGAGTAATTTCTCTCAATGTAACTGAGGCCTATGTTATTTTAGCAACATTATTTGTTATTTGTTGGACTACTGTGGTTTCATTCTTATGCCGATTTGTTTGGATTGTTTATACACATATGATAAACAATATTGTTTTGGTTAATATTAGTGTTGTAGAAATTATTTTTTCTATATTATTTTTTTTTCCAATTATGTGGTGGTCGACATGTATTAAATTAGGAATTGACAAATTTGGTGTGATTTGACCCAATGTAATTTTTATATTTACTTCTACCTACAATATTTGGTAGTTGAGAGATTTAAAATCATAACTCTATTGGTATTTTTATTTTTTAGAGTATTTGTATTCAATATGTAGTAATAATTTCTTCATTTATGATGGTGCTTGAGTGATTTGAAAATTAAATTTATTTGTTAACTACCATTTAAAGTCAATTTTATATATAAATAGATTACTTCTCCTTAAAAAACACACTACTTCTCTGTTTTGTATGTAAAATTTACTCCATTGAAGTTGAGGTCATAGCACCATTGTTCTCTTTGAGTGGTAAACTATTTTTCATCTCTTTGTATAGACTTCGTTCTCTATTATAACCAAATGTTTTTTTTCTTATACTATTATTTTTCTCATAAACTAATGCACTTTGTTTTTCCATCTTCTTTGATATTTTGTTTAGGGGTATGTGAACTTTTCTTTATCAATACTTACTTCTACGTTCAACTATCATGAAGTGAGCTTCATTGTATACAAGGTAATTACTTTTAACAATATTTTTATATAGTAATTCCACTTCTCGTTGATTTTTTTTATTTTCTTACTTTTTTGTACGTCCATCTTATCTTGCCTTGCATCTTAGTGTTAGACTCCCCACTACATAATGTGTTTTTTTTCCTTCTCATATTTGTACATGATCTTTTGCATTTTTAATTTCTTTGTTCGTACATTCATGTTTTGTATATTATGATTGTGTTATATTTGTCATATTATTTATTTTAACTTTTGAGACTACTTTGTTTGAATTGTAATTTGTAATATTAATTTTGTTTTTTTATATTGTTGACTTGTTATATTAGAAGCAAAATGGTTACACACATGTTTTTTGTAAATAAAAAGTTTTCTTGAAATCGTTTTTTGAGAATAACAATGATATTCAGTTGTAATAGAAAGCAAATGCAATGAGTATATTTGTAATTTTTTTCTTAAAAAAAATTGCCTAAAAAATAACTATGGTAGTTGATGTGATATTGATTTCTATACAAAGAATAATAACACTGACTACTTAAAAAATGTACAAAATTGAATTTTAAAAACGGTTGTTTTTAACTTGTTTTTATAAAGCAAAATTAAATTATAAAATTTAAATTTCAAAATCAAAAAACAAATATGTTGTAAAAAATGACAAATAAGATTAAAGAAGAAAAACTAAATTTGTTACAAAAAATATTTAAAAACCATTGCTATTAAAAAAATAAATAAATAAATACTCTATACTTTTTTAAAGCAAGACTAAATTATAGATTTTCTAAATTTAGATTTAGGTTAGTTGGAAAACTAAAAATTTAAAATCAAGTAGATCACACAATTTTTTTTCTTAAAAAGACACCATTGTATTTTTTAAAAGCAAAATTAAATTAAGAATTTTCAAACTTCATAACTAAGTTTTATGGAAGAAATGGGATATAGAACAAAAGAAAGTAAGACAACTTTTTTTTTACTAAAACTAACAAAACGGGAATTAAATTTACACTAGTATTATGGGTATCAAGATTGATATCGTTCTTTGTCGTTCGTAAATTTAGGGGACTTTACGCCAACCTTGTTGTTGTGTTAGGGAAGTTAGGATATTGACAATATTTAGGACTTTAGGAGTCCCGTATAGTAGGAATTCAGTTGTTAAAATACTAAGATAGCATGGACATAGAACCACACGAGTTGATTGCAATACTTACTGTCATTTGCGCAACACAACAACAATGGATGCTAATGTTCAAAATGATAATGAGACTTGGAGACAGAAGAATAGAAAATCAATCACCACACCTTAGACACCAAATTAGGCAACTTTACTTTCTTCGTCTAGTTCATGAAAGCGATTTAGCTTGTCTAGAGAGTACACGGATGGATTGAAGATGTTTTTCTATCTTGTGTACTATGTTAAGAACAAGAAGGGGTTTGGAAGCCACTCAATATGTGGTCGTTGAAGAGATGGTTGCAAATTTCTTGCATATTGTAAGCACACGATATTATGAATAGTGTAGGTCAACAACATTTTGCAAGGTCTGGTGAGACAGTGTCGAGACACTTCAATGATGTTCTTAATGGAGTTCTTAAACTCCATGAAGTCCTTCTAAAGCAACCTGATCTAGTGACCCATTCATGTCTGCATGAGAAGTGGCGATGGTTTCAGGTATATAATCGACCAACCCACTACTTTACAATGGATATGTGCCTGTATGGAATGACGAATAAAAAACTTTTTACCCCTTAACAGAATTGTCTAGGTGCATTAGATGGTACACACATCAAGGTGAATGTTTGTGAGTACTCACCCAAGGTATAGGTCTAGAAAGGGTGATGTTACCACTAATGTAATTGGTGTGTGTTCGCAAAATGGTGAGTTTATATTTGTCATGTCTAGATGGGAAGGGCCTGCATCTGATTTGAGGGTACTTAGAGATACAGTGTCATGACCTACTTGTCTAAAAGTCCCAAGGGGTAAGATGATGCATTCTCTTCACACAGTCGTGACCATATGCCCATTTTTTATAGTGTACCCTAATAATTCATAATGGTCGCAACATGGGCAGGTTACTATTACTTGTGTGATGTTGGTTATCTGAATGCTGAAGGATTTCTCGCTCCACATCGAGGTCAACGTTACCATCTAACCGAATGGCGTGGAGGAAACCCACCAACATGCCGAAAAGAGCTATTCAACATGAGACATTCCTTTGCTAGAAAAGTTATTGAGAGAGCATTTGGATCATTGAAGGGTCGGTGGGCCATTCTACGAGGAAGATCCTATTACCCCGTTACCCCGTTGACATACAATGTAGGATAATAACGGCATGATGCCTCTTACATAACTTGATACATAGAGAAATGGGTTCAGAGCCAAGATTTGAGGAGGTGCATCTTGGTGAAGGCGATTTAAGTGAGATGAACACTGAGAATATTAACTTTGTGGAAACGACTAATGTCTGGACTGAATGGTGGTAGATGTAAGACACCAGCTGAAATAGGCTCGCAGACAGCAAAAAATATTGAGGAAGATGACATGGACATTAATCTCGAAGATTTTGATATTCCAAATCCACATGGACTCAGCCTACATTGGGAGAGGACATGTCATCCACTCCAACAAGTAGGACACATGATGCAGGATCAGCCAAGCCGAGTAAGAAAAGGTAGTCATATTCAGGGGACCTCATGAACACATTTCGCGCAGGTATGCGAGAAGCTTCCATGGAAATTGGGAAGATTGTTGCATGGCATAAAGAAAAAATGGAAATGGAATCATCCCTACACAAAACAATTATATGCTGAATTATAAACTATTTCTGGAATGGACATGGATGATTGTTTGATTGTAACTGAGTCTTTATTACTAATCCCACGATGTTGCACTTGTTCCTTGACTACCCAGCAGAATGGAAGTATAGAAAATGCATGTGTATCTTAGGAAGACAACGATAATCGTGGGTAAATGTTAACTCTATTTGACTTTTGCTTTTGTTGACCGTTTTGGTTATGCTTACTTTTGAAACCTCTTAGACCCTTTTTTATGTTGCTTAAGTGGAACTTTTGTAAACCACATCAAATTGTATGACTTGTTATATTTTGTGGATGGTTTGTAATCTTTCTAATTAGACCATTCATGTTAATGTAACTATAATCAGAATTGTTGTTATTGAATGTTAAATTTCTTCTTTTTACATTATTATCGTAAAAATCACTAGAGTAAAAAAATTGAATTGGTGCTATAAATATGGAAAAGAAGTCAAATAAAATCAATACATTATAAAATTTAGGATGTTCAATTCACAAAAAAAAAAAAAAAACAAAAAACTATACAGTAGCTAAACCCAAGAATCCAAAACCAGCACCCCAAACACAGGCATAAAAAATCCAGATTTCTAAATCCTGCACCCTAAACACAGACATTTGTAATTCTCAAGCATCAGAACCCTATCAAAAAAACCCCAAACATTTAATTCTGAACCTGCGCACCAAACACCCCCTTAGGATCATTTTAATCCTAATCTTAATCCCCAACTAAAATAAACCTTGCCACAAACATGCAGTTGACTATTATAGCAAAGACTTATAATTACATAAAAAACCTATAACATAATTAAAAAAACTAATGTAAAATTTTCAGCCAATTAGAAATGTGGAGAATGAAGAAATTCTTGTATCGTTTGTTATGGTGGTAAGAATTAGCTGGGACTTCGCCCTTTAGACCCTCTGCAACAGTTTCAACAATGAATATAGAGTCCACAATGGAATGAAAATCAACAACATGTGAATGACCAGCATGTAAAGAGGTTGATCGCAACACTTGTACATCGACATGCGCTTGAATGTTAACAGGAGAAGGATCACGAGATGTTGACCCATCACACAAAGGAGTTCGTTTTGAGTGTTGGCTCTTGCGAAATAATTTATCAGCCTATAGAGCGTTATAACTGTATAAATAGAGTGCAATAGTACAATAAAGTTCAAGTGCCCACAATTGGTCGTACTAACTAGTGATATTGATTCAATGAACTCAAAAATTGTATTCGTTGACTTAGTAAGACTGTAGGATCTAATGGCAACACTAGAGGGGGTGAATAGGGTTGTCTACCAATTTTTAATTTTGCAAGCAAAAAAAACAAGATAAACCTAACATGCGATCTAAAAAGTTTAAAAATAAACAATGCAAAAGTAAAGTAAGTTTAGGGAAGAGATGACACCGAATTTATAGTGGTTTGGCAACGTGCCTACGTTCACTCTCCAAGCTTGGTTACTTTACTGAGTTCTTTTTCAGGTAAGAACAAAACGTACACGATCCTCTTTTTTCTAGGCTAAAGAGAAACCCGGATCCTTTTCACTGGTTTAGGATCTAACCAATTTCTTTTTCACACAACCCAAGGTGCACCCACACCTTAATACAA
>JBBPDJ010000004.1:3522342-3595298 GCA_037974625.1 Cucumis cinereus
ACTCTACAAGATAAATAGTTTGAAACACTAAAAAATCATTAGTACCACAACTTGAGTTTGTTATCATCAAAATATTTGATTTGATTGACGCCCTAAAGCTAACAAAGACCTACAACAATATTTTACTCTTCTATGATTATGTTTTATAAATGTTTCATGTGTTGGTCAATCAACAATGGAGTTGTCTTAACCTCAAAGATTTCGTGGAACAATTGGTGTAATCTTTGGTCAATCGTTGAATCTGCTATTGGTATTGCCACGGACACATGCTCATCTTCATTTTTGGATCCTCGCAAAGGTTGATCCCCATATATACTACTTGACACTGTCAGTTCCCAATAGACCACAACCGTTTGCACTACTAATTCCTAATGGACCACAAAGGAACTCCTCATTGTTGGGTTCATTTATATGTTCATCTGTTGCAGAACAACTGACACGAGGATTACAATGGTCTGTCAACCGACCTCGATGAGTAATAGGTTGAAGTGGAGATTGCATGTACAACGACCTCTCGTATATTGGGGCAGATGTTTATACACTCATAATCTGAATTTTTCATAACCATGTTTACAACAGTTTGCACGATGTTCTAGAAAAAATTGTGTTTAAGTATCGATATTTCTATTGTTAACATGTGTTGTATTGTATGAACACACACTTATTTAGAATTAATTTTTTTGTCTTACACGGTGATTAACGAAGTTAGTCGCACACAACTCTAATGAAGCATTCAAGGGATATAGTTCTATTTAACTTTGTTGCAGTAATACCATCAATAATGGACAATGTCTTGTACACAAAACCTATAAGATTTTAATCAAACACATCAAAAAATAGTCAAACATATGTCAACCGATTAGTTTATACATGTAGCTCAACTACTTTACCTAAAACGCAAGTGGAAATCTGAGAAGACTAAACTTTATGAGATAGTATTGGGTGGTTGTTGCTCACACGAGATTTCGAAAGAAATTTAATTCGTGTAATTTAAATTTTGTATTGATTTCAATATAATGTAGTAGTAATGAATACAATCTCTAATATTTTCTCTTTTGATGCTTTCTCTCAAGTATAAAGTAAAATTTAGAACTTCTAGTTATTTGATCTTCAGTAAGTTATGGATATAAATCAATTCGAACTTCGATCTTCTAAATTTCAAGGAAGGTTTAATCTTCCAAGTCTTCAATTTTTCAGAAGGTGGTGATCCCGAGGTTGATAATAGCTTTCACGTTTGGCAAGCTTCAGAGGTTGAGTCTTCAATTCTTCATAGTTTCAACACTTTCTTCTTCTGAAAATTATTTCGAAATAAATGACAATGCCTCTATTCATAGAGAAATTTCATGGGTTTTGGGTAGGCTTGGGCTTTAAGCCCATTTGCCTGTTGGACTTGGGCTTTGAACCATTTTGCTTATTGGGCTTGGACTTGGGCTCCATTACCTTATTTGGCCCAAGTTTCTATCATGGACTTGAATCAAATTGAGTAGAAATTTTAAGGGATATTTATACATTGAATACCATTTCAAAACTTATTTTAAAAAATGTCTAAATATTCAAATATTTTCATGAATAGTATTTAATGTGATTTTTAGTCTAAAATACCTTTTTAATAATATTTTTCCATATTTAAAGTATTTTTCTAATATTGGAGAGAGAAAGTTTAATTATTTCATTGTAATAATTAGTATGGATTTATTCCTCTTGCATTTGGAGAGATAAACAATATATTAAAATTATTATTTTATTTCTTTTTGAAAATATCATTTTAATCGAATCAAATTCTTACGAACATTTTCGAGCGTGCTAGTTCTTCGTTGAGTTTCTGCGGCAATTTAGTTTCTTCGGGATAGTTCATTTTTATTTTCGGCAAGTTGATGGATATGTTTGATCGGTCATAACTATGTTTTTTTGTTTGATTTTTATACATATATTTGAAATATATTGGGATGTAGAATATAAATTTGTAAGAAGTTTATGTTACATATATACTCTACTATTGATATTATGTTCCTATATTTTCCTAAAATACAATATACCCTGGTGCATGTACCATATAATTTTATCAAGCATATACCGTGGTGAATATCACACATTATATTATTAAAATATACTCTAGTATTTATAATAAATTCCTATATTTTATGATATATATATCATTTTAATATACCCCAGTTTGGATGCATAGATGTGATGCAAATAATATATACCCAAACAACATAACTCTAAATATATGACAACATATACTAAATTAACCTGGCTACACTACATACCCTAAATAAACTACAACATATACGACAACATATACTAAATTAACTTGACTACACTATATACCCTAAATATACTACAATATATTAGATTTTGAAAAGATATGTTTATACCCTAAAGAGGAATATATGGAATAGGAGTTTTAATTTCAAAAAGATATGTTTATTTCCAAATCAAGTTAATTATTTAAAAAAATTATAAAATATTAAAAAGATTCTAAAAATAAGTGATTTTAGGGATTCCTAATTTAGAAAATCTTGTAATTAATTGTAGGGTAGGGTCTAAATAGTAATTTGGACCTAATGTTTTGTAATTATTGAAGAAAATTAGAAATTATTGTAAATAATCCAAAACATTAACTAAATATAGGTCCCTTATTTGAGCCTAATACGTAGAAACCCCAAATTTTAATTACCCAAACTAATTCAAATTGCAATTGATGACATGGCTAAAATGTAATTGGCCAAATATCTCGTTCAACAAATGCCCCCTTTTCAAAATTTATGCACGTGTATTGATGGATGAATCTCGAAAAAGATACTTTAAAGTCAAAGTATGATTTTTGACTTCTTTAACTTAATGTGTCGTTTTGATCGAAGTATGAGAATGTAGCTCACAATTTTGATTTCAATGTTGTTTGCTTGGCAAATTTTACCTAGAGTAAATAAAAGACGAATTTTAGTCTTTTAAGTCTTATTTTGAAATGAGCTTTAATTTTGAACTAAAGTAAAATTTATGCTCCACGTTTATTACAAAATAAATATTTTTTGAGTGGTGTCCCAAATTGTATCCACCTTTTTCCTTATTCGAATTTGGTGTAGAATTTCATTTTAACTTTGATTAATGTAGCTTGGAGTAAATTCTCATTTTGATTTGAGACAACTTAAATTATGCAAAATTTAAGGATAAAATTTGACTGTACCCGAATCTTGACTTGAATTTGGAATATGATTTCAATTTTATTCCAATTTTGATTTTACATGAATTTTGAAATAAGCCAAAATTTGACTTCTTGATATGTAATATAACCCGAAATTAATCAAAGAAAATTTTAGTTGGATTTAAAATGAACTCCATGAAGCTAACGATACATCTCCATTTCTAGCCGAGATGAAAAGTTCCACATGAAAATTTTAGCCTTAACTTGATTTGAAATTTACTCCAAGTGCAAATACTTGAGATAAGAGACCCTCCCCTTATTTTTTTAATATGAATTGGAATTAAATATATATATATATATATATATAAATTCGTTGAATGATTCCAATTTTTCAGGTGTAGAATCACCATCTTCAAATAAAATTAAACTTATTTATCCAATTTTTTTTTTTGAAGAATTGGTTGAGAAGATAATGCCAACAGTTCTAATTGAATTTAAATATTAGTTGGGATTTGATAATATTTCTTTGTATAAATAGAATGAAACATCCTCTGAACTCTTCAGTTCTTCGCAACCCTCTTCTACATTGCTCCCAAATCGAAGATTGAAATTTTAAGATTGAATTCTTTTTGTAAGGTCTGAAAATTAGATACAAATTTGATCCAAGCATACAAATTTACCGCAAACGAGACTCAGACTCAAGGACTTCAACAAAAATCCCCGACTGCATGCGATAAGTGGACGACGATTGTCGGCGAGACGGGCGACAGATGAATAGAGTGACACTATCTAATGACTAGGCTGGCAGATAACGACAGATTTTTTTTTACACGCGACACGGACGAACTACAAAGGTGACGACGCGATTTGATGGAACGACGAACATGAACGACGGTGACTCAAAATAATTAAGTAGCTTGCGAACGTCGACGACATAAAGGTCTTGGCTGTAGGGGTCGCACGGGAGGAAGATGCATTTTTTTGACACACTTTCAGAGATTTTCCATGAAACACATTATACATTATATTTAATTATGTGACAACATTTTTTTTTTATCAATTATATTTTCTTCTACTTTTTTTTTCACTGTGCACATTTTTTTAAACTTGTTCTTTCTTTTTTTTCATTTCATTTTTATATATATATTAAATTTGCTAACTCCACTTTATTACTTTCCACAAGAATTATTGTTGTGTGCTAGCTTGAATGAGTAACTTTTTCTATCTTATCATCCATAACCTATCCTTGCAAAAGGTGAGTTTTTTTTTTTTTTTTTTTTTTGCAGAAATTCCTTTGAAGGTTATGTGACCATATAAGTTGACCCTAGAAAGCTTGAAGGTCATGCAAACATATAAGTTGACCTTAGGAAGGACTTCTATCATCTATTGGTTCTAGTAGGGATGACCCTAGAAGGGTCTAATCTTCCCTATTGTGCCTCTCCTTGATCCCTTATCGTCATGGTTTGGTTCATTTAGAGATGACCCCAACAAGGTCTAGAAAACTCTATCATGTCGCTCCTTGACTTCTGACAATATGATGGTTTGGTTCATATAGAGATGACCCTAACAAGATCTAGACAATTATATCATGCCACTTCTTGACTTTCGACGACATCATGGTTTGGTTCATATAGAGATGACTCCAACAAGGTCTACAACTCTATCATGTCACTCCTTACTTTCGACGACACGGTTTTGGGTGGTAATGCCATAAGATCATTGGTTTCTTCGGAAACCGCATCTCATAATATTATCCACCTTTTAAAGCTCAAAATAGGCCAAGACCCACCAGAATTTCACACCACTGTTTTTTATATATTTCCTCTTATTAGATTATATCGTCAAGTATTTACTCATTACTGGTGATCTTTCTTTTGCAGAACGATGGTTTATTTCACAGAACAAATCTTGTCTGGAAAGAGACACCTTATGATTCTCACAGATAAAAATCAACCGAAAGAAGACGAACTTAGCCTCCTTGCAGAGAAACCATTAGCTGACCCTTTGTAGATCATTGGCCATATCTAAAGGGCAAACTAATTCTTTCTAAATTATTAGCAGAGATATTATTGACTTAAAGGAGAAAGTGCATGAGTCTTACAATCTTCCCTCCATCTAATTTTGAGTCTTCACTCTTGGACATCGTATAATAAAAGGCCAAACTTGTTGGGGTATTATGAGTAAGGTTCTAGAGGAATTTAGCTATAATGGCTGTTATTGGGAGTGACTAGAGCTTGTAGTTGGTCGAAATAGACGACTTCTCCATGACACTCGTTTATTTGGTGCAGTGAGAGCTTCTCTATACACCTATGATCGTAATAGTGATGTGGTTTGGCCTTTTGTGAAGTATGGTGTCCTTCAACTAACACTCTTCACACTATGACAGGTGAATTATCCATTTTCTTACGGGACTTATGGTCATTTGAGAGTTTTCCAATTAAGGGAAATTTCTATGAGAAAGTCATATTGTCCCTTAAAGAATTCACCAACTCATGAGATAAGTTGAGATATCTTTTGAAGACATGTGAATATCTTTTTCAAGCGTATTATTCAATGTTTGCGCCTAGAGGAACGACCGCACGATACCTTATAAAAATGATTCTCAAGTGACTATCAGTTGTTGGATTTCATTACGGTTTCTTGGGTCTCGAAGATATGATAAGTCAACCATTTGGAAGCAAAAGAGGGCCCCACTCTCCAAATCTACCCAAAATCTTGACAATACGAGAATTGAGTCTCGAGAATGGTCCACGAGAGAGAACATGTTCTTTGAAAAACACGAAATAAAAGACAATTTGAAGGATCAAACCTATTTAGCAACGTTTTTATCCTGCTTGTTGTGTCTTTTTGTGTTTCCGCAAAAGGGATCCTTCATACGTCCTGGAGTTTTCAAAGTTGCAAGCTCAATGGCCGATGGAGATATTTATAGCCTTGTCGTCCTCGTTTTGGCAAATCGGACGCATGAACTTTCATTTCCCATGCATGATGTACACGGCTGGCGAGCTCATTATTTTGGCACACATTATCCTCTTCTAGTAGATGTTCATAGTCCAAAGATGACCAACTTTTTCGGTGAGGGTTGGTCTATTTATTTTGGAGAATGTGAGGCACGACAATTAATTCATAAAGGAACAAGAATTCAATGGCACACGAATATTCAGAATTGAAATAAACATGAATGTATGACGGATACACATGATTCATCGTTCCTTCAGTCTTTTTATTTTATAAGCATACATCATGCTACTTATCATCTTGCCGTGAAAATGTTTGGACCATAGAGTCATACAGTCCTTATCGATTCGATCAACAATTCAGCTTTTATCAAGATATTCCTCATGATATAGGGGGAATACTGCCTACGATTACTTCAAAGAATGTATTATATCAATGGAGGATATGCACAAGACATAGAACATTATCCGAGTTAAACTTGTCTGCTCATAAATTAGAGCCCTACAAACACATGACATCGTAATTTAGAAACTGGTAGCTAAAGAAGAACGAGTCTTATTTTGAAGATAACAAATATCACTTGATAAGTAGCACTATTCCTCCCCCATCACAATCTAAATTATCGAAGAACCGAAGGAGTAATCTAGGTGACAAACAGATTCATTTGGTTGAAACAATGGCTCCTGTCCTGCAAAAGGAAGTTGGAGATCACTAAGATAAAATTGATCATCACTGAAATAGACCTTTGAAGAAAGCGAAGACATCAAGTGATGATCCTTTTGTGGGTTGTTCGAGTGCCCTAACAATTCCTAAAGCTACCATACCACTGGTTTGTATATTTTCTCTCTTCTACAAATTTTGTTTTCTTCCATTAGTAGATAAGTTATTTATTTACTTATTTGTGTAATCATCTTTAGACGACCATCTTCAAGAGCTTGTAGAGCAATGTAGTGATAAATCTTTGACAGGGTCTCATGCTTTGGATTCGACCATTGAAGAGGTTGGTCGCTCTAGATCACCAATAGATAAACTGACTGAACGACCCTTACGACTCCCCGCTGTTCTCAAGGAGATTCAACGTGGGAAGATGAAACTGAATGCAAACATTGCTAAAAATTTAAGTCCTCCATCCAAAGGAGACAATTGTCCCAAAGTACCTTTCAAGAAAGTCCTATCCACACCGGGCCCTCTCATGATTTTTGGGCCGCCTTCAACAACTCTTTTGGAGAAGATGACAAGACACCCTGAGCCTTCTCAGTGGGTTGGTGAGAAAGTGGTTTCAAACGTTTTTCAGAAAACAACCTTATGCATGTGGAAGGATATTCAAGATAAGATCACACACACACCTTATGAATATATCCCAAGATTTAGACCAGAAGTAACGATAGTACTTACTAGAATTTCAAAGATCTATGCAGACGACCTAACCTCTCTTCCAGAATTTTTGAATAGCTATCTTAAGAGGGTAGATAATTTCAATGCGATATAATCTTCATATTTCACACAATTTTCATCAACATACAAAGCTCATCAATTAGGCGAGAAGAGATTTGCTATAAAAGAAACCTTGACTTTAATGAGCCAACTACGAGAAGATGCCAATGTTATTTAAGATAGGGTGGCACAATTATCTTTGGACAAGGAGGAATTAGAGCACAGGCTTTAAAGTGTAAACACTGAGTCTAAGCAGCTGTCGATTTTATCTTGTGAGAAGCCGACAACCATAGACAAGAAAGAACTAGAAGTTGCCAAGATCCAGGAAGAAGTCAACACTCTTGAGAACACTCATGTTATCACCGATGAAGCCATTGAGGCCTTAGCCACCGTTCGTAGAAGTATGGAGGTTGCTCATGAAGAATTTAAGAATTTCAAGTGGAAGCTTTGATTTTTCCCCCTCCATTTTCATTTCTTATTTTTTTTTATTATTGTAAATGCGAAACTTTGGTTTAATGATAATAAAATTTTATTTTGATTCGACAGTCCTAAATTTTATCTTATGTCGCTTCTATACCCTTTACTATTAAGTCTTAATGTGGCTCAATACAAATAATTTATGTTTTCCTTTGGACTGGACTTAAAGTTTCCTTTAAGGTGCCTACGTACCCTTTTATAACATAGGGATCAAGTCGTAACGTAGTTCAACTTATTTTCTTTTTTTTTTCATTGACATTTTAAGCTCATGTGAGATAGGAGCAACATGTAGTTTATACTCTTACGTTAAGGAGTTTCTTACCTAATGAATTTAAGCATAAAATATCTTGAGAAACTTGTCGTTGATTGAACCAATTCTCAATCCATCTCGGTCAGCGATCTTGTATGCCTCATTTGTGTAAACTTCTTTGATGATGTAGGATTCATCCCATTTAGGTGTGAACTTATTGCCCGTATGTCTCATCGTGATGAGAAATGATTGAGGCTTTACATGTTTGTCAAAGGCCTTAGATATTCGTTCTTGATAACACTCTAAGGCTTGTTGAGCTTCTAGTCTCTTCTCATCAAGTGCTTTTAACTCTTGAAGTCGTAATTTGGCAATGTCTTCAGTAGTTAGTCCCTCTTGAATTGCCATTCCCAAAGATGGAATTTCTTTCTCTAGAGGGAGAGTCGATTTAACTCCATAAACAAGAGAGTACGGTGTAACACCTGTAGGTGTGCGATGAGTAGTTTGATAAGTCCACAATACTTCATCAAACTTTTCTTGTCAATCTCTTTTCGTCTTGGAGACCACTTTCTTTAGCATATTACATAGAGTTTTATTGAACGCCTCTGGCAATCCATTTGCTGCGACATTATACTTAAAAAACTTATACTGTTTGAAGTTAAACTTCTCACATAAATTATCCATCAGAGTGTTGGCAAGTTGTCTTCCATTATCAGTTATGATACAATGAGGAATGTCGTATCGGTTAATGATGTATGTTTGGACAACGTTTCCGATACTTTCCTTTTTTGCTTCTCTTAATGGCACAGCTTCAGCCAATCTAGAAAAATATCAGTTCCTGCAAGGATATAAGAATGTCCTGCTGATGACGTCGGCATGATAGGTCCAACCAGATCGAGTTCCCAAGCTTTAAAAGGCCATGAAGCTATTTTGGATGAAGAGTCTCTAACAATTGATGTATAAAGTTTGCATGAAATTGACAAGCTTCACAACGCTTCATATACTGCATTAAGTCGTGTATCATAGTGGGCAAATAGTAACCCATTCTTTTTAACTGATGTTGAAGCTTCAGTCCAGATTGGTGAGCACCACAAATACCTGAATGTGCTTCCTCTAAGGCTTTTGCTGATTCTTCTTTTCGTAGAAATCGAAGAAAAAGGTTTTCATATGAGCATCGATAGAGCATATTATTATAATAAATAAATCTTGCAACTCTTCTTCGTATCTCAACTTTATGTCGAGGCTCAATATGAAGCTTTCCATGTTCGAGATAGTGTGTAATGGGTTGGCGCCAATCTTTTTCTTCAATCACATAAACAGATATCACATCGATCTATTCATATAGACCTTCGATCAATTGCACAATCCACTTTTTGGCAAAGCAAAATGTTGGTAGGTACATTATCTGAGATCGTTAAAGCAGGGGCTAAATTTGCTAGTGCATCTGCTTTCTTATTCTCTTATCTCGGTATATGTTCCAGTGTTACACCTTCGAACTTATCCATCAATCTTCTAGCATAAAAGAAGTATGACATTAAATCTTGATGTTTTACATCGTATTGGCATGAAAGCTATTTATAATTAACTTTGAATCATCGTACACTTCGATGTACTTTATCCCAATCTCTAAAGTCATTTGTAGGCCAATGATGAGTGCCTGGTATTTAGCGACATTATTTGAACACAACTTACTGAGTGTGAAGCTATATGGCAGCATATGCTTCTCAAGGGAGATGAAGACAACACCGACGTTGACTAGAGTTCTTCATTGCCATCAAAGTACATGGTCCAAGGTACCATGCTTTCGATATAGAATACCTCATCATCAGGTAAGTCTTCACATAATGTTTGACCTTGCACTAGCTTTTGGGGTATGTATACAATATGATATTGTTGAAGTATAATTTCCATTTAGCGAGGCACCTTGAGATGATCGACCTTGATAAGATATACTTGACAGGGTCAGCTTTTGCCACCAAATGTATAGTAAAGGCTTGCATATAATGTCTCAACTTATCTATCACAAATAACAAAGTAAGACACATTTTCTCAATTGAAGAATAATTCAACTCAGCTCCGGTTAGAGTTCGACTTAAATAGTAGAGTGTGCATTCCTTACTCTTATCATTTTCTTTTACGAATAGTGCTCCGAGCGAAGCTTCTTGAGCAGCAATATATAATATCAATCGTTTTCTTGTTGTAGGTGCACTCAAGACCTAAGGGTTGAGCAAATTCTTTATGTTGTCGAATACATTTTGACACGATTTATTTCATTTAAAGACTGTATCCTTCCTCATCAATCTCTGAAATGATTGACATCGATCTGTAAGATTAGATATAAACCTTCTGATGTAGGCCAAACAATGTTGTAGTCGTCCCAGTTAATGTAGATTTTTCAGACTTAGCATCTTTTGGATAACATCAATTTTAGACTGATCAATCAAAGACATGCTTCAGGTCTTTTAGGTGGTCATATGTCTCTTTTTGGATTTCACTACAAGATCATCGACGTAACACTCAACATGTTTATGTAGCATATCATCAAAGATTCTTTGCATAGCATGTTAGTATGTCGCACCTGCATTTTTTAATCTGAAAGGCACTACCTTATAACAGTATATACCTTTTGGTGTTCGCAACGCTGTTTTCTATTCATCATCTAGAGTCATTAGAATTTGATTATATCCTTATGACTCATCCATGAAAGATAGAACTTCATGCCTTGTCACTGTATCAACCATGATTTTCGTGATAGGCAAAGGAAAATCACCTTTTGGGCACGCACCATTATGGTCGCAAAAATCAACATAAACACATAATTGACCATTCTTTTTTCTCAGGAACAATGTTAGCTATCCATGTCGAATACTTGACGTCTCGAATAAATCCTGCTTCTATTAGCTTATTTACCTCTTCCTCAATTTGAGGAATGAGTTTGGATCGACATCGTTGTTGGGCTTGCCTGACTGGCTGATACCCTGATTTAATTCCTAAACGATGGTCGACCACTTTTGGATTGAGTCTGACATTTCCCTATACGCCCATGCAAAGACATCTTTATATGTCATGATTAAGCTCACATATTCCTTTTCTTCATTCTCAAGTGCTTAGCTCAATTGGCACCTGTATGTACCTGAAACTCAAGAGGTCTCGGATTTAAATCCTCACCCTGTCTTTACTTAAAAAACCTTTCGAACAAAAAGAAACTTGAGTGCTTATGAAGGTTGGACAAGGCTCT
Organism: Cucumis cinereus; assembly: GCA_037974625.1. NCBI lineage: Eukaryota > Viridiplantae > Streptophyta > Magnoliopsida > Cucurbitales > Cucurbitaceae > Cucumis > Cucumis cinereus. The sequence continues at coordinate 3,533,839 of JBBPDJ010000004.1, forward strand.
TCACTCGTGCAAATATTGATTGTGCCGAGATTGACTTCCTTTAGTTCATCGATCGTTGATTGAACCACATTCTCAAGTGATAATGAAGCGATTTTGCCATCTTCTTCAAACGTCTCGTGATCTGACGCTTCTACTATCGTAACATGACAACAATCTGTCGTGTCTACTTCATCCTCTAACTCATTCTTTTCAGATCGAGTGAAAATGATGTCATGTCACTTTACCTTTAACGAGCCCTCTATATTTATAGAGATGAACAACTTTCTTTTCATCCTCGATGGAACGACACTATGAATTTCTTCGTCACTTTTCATCGAGAAGGATTTGCTTGAGACAGATGTGGGAGGTTTCTTCTGATCTCTTGTCACCGTCATATTTAACCTCTCGAAAGCAGATGCTCTTATAACCCGAGTCAATCTTGCACACTGTACCTTTTTTGAAGTTGTACTTAGCCTTTGAAAAGCTTAATGTTGAGTGGAACCTGAAGTTGAACTCTGATTTTTGTGTTCCACTTTCTGTGTGCTTAGTCTTTGGAAAACCAAAGAACGTGCAACATGAGTAATGTGACTGAAAACATAAATTCTTTGGCTTTCATTTTTTTTACATTCTTCAGAATCGTTGCTCTCTTCTACGGTAATGTGGCATGTGTTAGCAACTTTCACTTTTCCTTTTCCAGTTATCTGAAATTGGCTCGAAAGACTTATATCCAAGTCCAGCTCTCAAACTAGGTATAAAATGTCCTTATTGTTGAACCTTCTTTTAAGTAAGGGAAAGCTCGTGTCTTTCATCAAATATCTTTAGGCTTTTAAGCTCAAGACAAGTTGTAAAGTCATAACCTGCCTTTGCCAGCAACTTATACGCATTTAGATTGAACCCCTCGATCGTTCCTTTTTCTGGAAGGAATGCTTCCACACTTTCTTTCTCAAATCTTTTCACTTCTCCTTTATCTATCTTGGTAAGTGGTGTGGTGAAGCATTCCTTCAATATTTTGATGTCTCTAACTGTTAAGTTTTTTTAACATTTGGCAAATGGTGATTCACCCTTTACGTCGAGATAAAGAGACGTAGCGCAAGATAGGAGGTTTTGATACTTTTTACTATGAAATTACCATTGTTTTGTTCTTTGACATTTCAGGCTTGATCTGGGTTGTTGGTTCATCATTCACTCGACAACTAGATGCATTCATTTCATTTGACTTCTTTGTTGTGATCATTCATTGCTCGGGCTTATGAATGCCTTTGGCCACAGAAACTTCAGTTGATATGACTTCACTTATATTAACACTTTTTTATGTAAAATTTTACATCAGCAAAGTGAGACGCAGCCTTTGAGAATGACTTTGTGTCAACATCAACCTGAATTTAAAACATTGGTGGAGCGTGGAGGATATTATTCCATTTTCATGAATCCATGGACGCTCTAGTAACAACTTGTAGTGGTCTTTGCATCGATCAGCCTTTGGACGCTCTACAAATCCCTTATGGTATTCCTTAAACGAACAGTGTCATCGCCCCCTGTGCTCCTTGATTAAAGCCTTGAATCACTAATTTACTACATGATAACTCCTCAACTGAAATACCCAACCAATTCATGGTTTATTTTGGCAAGATGTTGACTGTGGAACCATTATCGATGAGAATTTGATTTAGTTTTTGCTCCTGCATATATCCTGACACAAATAAGGTCTGTTATGAAACTTTGACCAAGTAGCCAATCTTCATCAGTGAATGATATCGATATACAACATGAATCACATGTTTTTGTTTGTGATGTAGAAATAGTTGGGACTTCATCATCTTTTAACATCTCGATAAGTGTATTCTTTGATTCTCACGGAAGTGATAACAAATCATCCACGCTAAAAGAAGGTAATTCCTCCAGCTTAGTTGTCATTTCTGCAAGATCAGAAGGAGTACCATCATCTTTAGTCATACCGACAGCGTGGCACGAAACAGTTTCAACTGGAAAGCTCTCTAGGAAGAAATCTTTCAAAGTTATCGGTTGTCGAGGTCGAGGAAGCTCCTCATTATTTTTAATGTCTAGTTGAAGTCTTCTCATATTCTTTCTTATTTTTCTTCTTTAAGACTTACTCTTCCTTTTATAGTCCTAGTATGAACGAGATTCATTGTGAACAAAATTTTGTTTATGCTTCTTCCGACGAGTTACTAACGTCCATCCCTCATCTGCATCTTCCACTTGTTTATCCTTTTCTTAGGAGTCCAAAGGTCAATTTTTTGTGAGGCTTCCAATAAAGAATATATAACAACAGGCTCTAGGGATCCAAATTGGATTAAACTCCCTGTAGTAGGTAATCGAATGTTAGGACGAATCATTACCGCGATATGATTTGTCTATGCCACATCATCAAGATCTACCTCAATCTCTTTTTCTAGAGCTACCCTCAAAATCAATTCTTTCAACACAAAATATTTTTCTACCAGATGGCAACAATCCGATGATATTCGCAGTAATTGGGATCATTTACTCTTCCTATTTCTGCAGGTCGCTTACATTCTGGAAGTTCTTTTTCCAGTAGCTGTTCTAAATAGAGTCTGGAAAAGAGAATTTTTTTCTTGCCTTTCTTTCATCGTCTTTTCTCGCCCTCATCTTGGTATTTTTCAATCTTTTTTTCATTGGAGATAAACTTTAAGGGGATCGTATTGACAACCATAACTTCTTTAGTAGCATCCTTTGATACCTTTTGGATGCTCTTCATTTCTTTCCTTTTCTTTCTTACTTTTGGGATCAGTAGATCATTGCTTTCTCTGTTAGCAATGCTTAGCTTCATATCATGAGCTCAGGTTGCTAACTCTTTAAAGGTGCGGGGATTTATCCCTTGCAAAATGTATAGGAGCCCTCAATGTATTCCTTAAGTACACATTTTCACCGCTGACAATTCAATCAATCTATCTTTGCAATCAAGGCTTAATGCTCTCCAACAGTTAATGTAGTTAATGACTAGCTCGCCTTTTCTCTGCTTGGTGGTGGTTAGTTATATCATGCTAACAATACGCTGAGTGTTGTAGAAGCAGTTGAGAAATTCTCTCTCAACCTTCTCCCAACTATCGATAGTTTCAGGTTCAAGGTCGGTGTACCAATCAAAGGCATTTTCTTTTAGAGTCCGAACGAACTGTTTGACCATCAAGTCTCCCTGCGTACCAGCATTTTCACAAGTTTCGATGAAGTGAGCAATATGTTGTTTTTGGTTGCCCTTTCCATCAAATTCCTGGAATTTAGGTACCTGGTATCCATTTGTTATTCTTAGGTTATCAATCCTCTTTGTATATGGCTTGGAATACAAATAGGAAGTTTGAGTAGGTCTACCGTATTGAGTTTTGATGGAATTCACGATCATTTCTTGCAACTACTGAACAGATAGTGAATTAATTAAGGTCAAATTTTGCAGTTGACCTTCTTGCAAAACTGCCTTTCCTTTTTCATTATTCTTGGTTGTATATGTATGACTTGATTCAGCAGCATCACGACTTTTGATGTGATTCTTGAGAGATGCAATCTCATAATCCCTTTCTTTGATTGCCTTCATGAGCATATTAACTTTCTCTTCGAGCTATGTCATTCTCTCTTCACTTGTTTCCACGTCAGCTATCATAACTGACATTCTATTTGGGTGAGGTGTCCCCTCGTTTGATCTTTTAGGAGATGAGAGATGCTATCCGAATGCAAGATTTTCCTTGATTATAATTCCACCATTTAGTGGCTTCGACAATTGTTCCCATATATTCTTTGCAACCACGAAGGGCGACATCTCTTCAGATGATAAAGATTTCCTTGAGCAGCTACGAGTATTTTGTCGCCTGCTAACATCGCTCAGAGCTTTGCAAGTGTTGCCTTTAGACGTCATGATTTCTTTAAATTTTTCCTTTAAAAGAGAAAGAGATGAAAGGTAGAGATGGTCCCACCAAGCGCGCCAAACTGTTCACACGAGATTTTGGAAGAAAATTTAATTCATAGAATTTGATTTTTGTATTGATTACAATATAATGTAGTAATGGATCCAATATCTAATATTTTCTCCTTTGATGCTTTCTCTCAAAAAAAAGAGTAAAATTTAGAATTTCTAGTTCTTCGATCTTTAGGAAGTTATGGATATAAATCAATCGAGGCTTCAATCTTCTGGGATTCAAGAAAGGTTTAATCTTCCAAGTCTTTAATTTTTCAAAAGGTGGTGATCCCAAGGTTGAGAAGAACTTTCACGTCTAGATAGCTTCAGAGGTTTAGTCCTCAATTCTTCAGAGCTTCATCACTTTTGTCTTCTGAAAAATCCTTCCGACATAAATGAAAATGACTCTATTTATAGAGAAATTTTATGAGCTTTGGGTAGGCTTAGGCTTGGGTCCATTTGCCTGTTGGACTTGGGCCAAGTTTCTATCATGGGCTTGAATCAAATTGAGTAAAAAAATTTATTACCCAAACTAATTCAAAGAAGTGTACACATTTAGAGTGCAAGGGAAAACATACCATGATCTCTCTAGCCTCTTAGATGAAGATAAGCCAATATTCTTCCAAATATATTACTATAACACCATGAAAGAAGTTTAAAACTTTATGGAAATATTGAAAGATGTTGGATTAAATAGGGGTATAATTGAAAAGTTGTTAGAAATTCTAAATGAAAATCTATATGCCCAATTTTTTTCAAGTTTAAAAGATCTTCAATCGATTGTAAATGCTAATAAACATATTGCTACGGATATACAAATTGACCAACCTGTTTAGAACTTACTCAGTATGGATGAAGTTGTTGCTATTTGGATTGAAGGAAACTATAACAACATTCCATTTAAGAAACATATTGAGGTACATGCACATTCTAAAAAATGATAAAGAATTCAATATTATTTTAGATGTTATGATTCACTTCATTATCCATTACTTTTTTCAAAAGGAGAGGTCGATTGGCATCAAGACTCAAAAGAAAATTAAATCCAAATCAAGATAATAGTGGTATCCACAAGAATTCTACTGGAGAATCTTCCAATGTTCAGCAATTTAACCGTGTTGAAGACATCATCAATAATAAAAACCAGGTTTGTGTCTAATATTCTATTATCATTCTAAAAAATCTTATTGCATTTAAAATTAGAAGTTCTATTTTTCATATAACATTTTATTTTGAATTTTTTATAATAATTTCAAATGGTTGATCACCCAAAGTTTCATGCAGAGAGTATTATTTGTATAGTTTACAAATGCGCCCGAATACTCCATCAATATTGTCATAGTTGATCGATTTTTTCAACAATATGTTGTGGATATGTATATAAACCTGAAATAATTAAATTTGAATGCTACAAAACTCAACAACCACATATTCTATCAAAGTTGTATCAAGAGATTGTTGATATCGTAAATGCAGGCGAAACAAGAGAAGACAAAGTTGGAAAACGTATAGTTCTTCTTTCAACATACATTGGTGGCCCAAGAGATATGTGGCGTACATGATATTTAGATGCTATTACTATGGTACAAAATTTTGGAAAGTCAGATTTGTTCGTAACAATGGCATGGAATTTTGAATGGAAGGAAATAAAAGAAGAACTATTAGAAGGTCCACTTCCTCAAAATAGGTCATATATAACTTCAAGGGTTTTTATAGGAAAATTATTCAGCTTTAAAGATTAAATTGTAAACAACAAAATATTTGAGAATTTCATAGCTTTTGTACATGTAATTGAATGTCAGGTCTTCCATACATGCATATGTTAGTAATATTATAAAGAGATAGCAAGTCACCAATGTTGACCAATATGACAATTATGTGAGTGTTGAAGTTCTGATTGTCAATCGAATCAAATTTTGTTGTAAAGCACATGTTGTATGGACCGCATGGAAAAGATAAAAAAAATTGTCCAGTGTGGTTAATGAAAAATCACTACAAGAAAAATAACTTATTGCAACGATTTTTATGACCTTTAACAGCAGTTTGCAACTGCTGCAACCAATACAACAACAGTTTTGAAAGCACTTGGAAAGAGAGTGTTGAGAGCTTAATCACGATGATTTTTTAAACTGTGGAATCAAAAGTCAAAACCGTTGCAATAGCACCTTCAAGAGCTACGATCAAGAGCAACTTATTGTAACAATTTAAAAAATGTTGCATGGGCAATAGCAACACATGTTGAAATGTTGGAATTGAATAAGAAACTGCTTCAATATTTGTCTTAATAACAACGATATTAGAATTCTATTGCAACAATTTGTAAATACGCTGCAAAATATTGCAACGATTTTCTTCACTTGTTGTAGCACATTTTATAATGTTACAAGGCTGATTAGTAGCAATTAGTTATTATGTTGCAATTGCAACAAAAATATGCTTCAATATAGTCTTTAGTAGCATCAATAATATGTCCTATTGCAACAATTTAAAAATCATTATGAGTTTATGCAACATTCTTTTCTCAATGTATTCGAACAATTTAAACGGCTAAAACTAGTAGTAGCAACAATATTGTTGCAACATTTTGAATATGTGTTTTGCAACCATTCTTATCAAATATACTTTTAAATGCTTTTAAATAATAATTTTGTTTCAGTGGTCCTTTATGCATTACTATTTGGATAGATGTATAAGAGATTAGAACATAGTATACACAATCTAAATCTAACCAAAATGTATTTAAAAGCAAAATAATATTTGTCCAAGATGTCTACTTCATCTTAAAAAAAAAAAACCAAGAAGTAACTAACACAAACTAAACAGAACTAACTTGCCCTACTGGGATACTATAAGTATCATAAAAAAGGTCGAGTTGGCTTCATAGACTTGATGTATCATTTGATATGTGTGTGTTTTCTTCAGGATCCTAACACAATAAACAAAAAAGTATATGATGGTGCACTACTTACTCTATATTATTGATAGTTCAAATAACAATAATAATTAATTTTAATTCAGATATAACAAAACTTTAATGCATAAATAAAATTTATACCTGTATAGGTGTATAACATCCCAAAAATTGAGATAATTTTAATCTAATTATCTTAAATAAAGTAAGCATAAGTTGGTTTATTTGAAATAATATGGATTAAGGATGTTAATTTGGAAGTTGGTTAAGAAAATAAATATGTTTGTGTATATATATTTATTTAGAAATTGCTTATTGGAGAGAGAAAAATATAATTATATATTTATAATATATAATTAATGGTGAAAAGATGGAAGTTATTGAGGAGAGAGAAGAGATTTGATTTTTATTTGGTAAAAAGAGGAAAAAATATGGTTTTTGGAAAAAGAAAATAAATAAATAAATATTATTTTATAAAAAGTAAGAGGGTTGTTGGTTTGCATGCAAGTAAAAAGAGATTTCATCTTTTTTCTCTTCTCTTTAACGAGCGTCACGCACCTCCATTGTGCAAGCTTCCCTCACTGGCCAGATTCTCCACCCAACAGTCGACGACCCAGCCGTGCATCGCTCTTTGTGTCAAGCCGACACAGACCTATTTGCAAACCTCTTTACCAAAAACTCAAAAAGAATCCAAAACCATGGTCAGATCAAGATATACACAAGTGATTAAAAAATTAAGGTTTTAGTCAAATCAATTCCATGTTTAAGTCTTATCAATCCAAAAGCAAATCTTATCGTAGAGATAGATGCCTCTGATTTAGGATACGGAGGAATCCTTAAACAGTGTCTCGATAAGAACGAATCAATAATCCGATTCCACTCAGGAATTTGGAACGACACACAAAAGAAAATATTCTACTGTAAAAAAAAGAATTAGTAGCAATAATTCTCTGTGTCCAGAAATTTCAAGGAAAGTTAATCAACAAAAAATTCGTTATCAAAACTTATTCAAGAGCTTCTAAATTTTTGTTAGAAAAAGATGTGAAAAAATCTTGTTTTAAAGCAAATCTTCTCCATATGACAAGCTCTATTGTATTGCTTCGAATTTGAGGTTTTGCCTATAAAAGGAGAATAAAATTCACTAGTTGATTATCTCCTTTCAAAGGAGTTCCTAACTCCAAAACTTTCTCATCTCTATCTAGAAAAATGAGTGTGAATAGGGTAAGGGTCTGAGGAAGAGGAAATTCCTCTACCTTTTCAAGGGGTAATCACCCATCTTTTTCTAGCTCTGCACCCTCATCTATGAGTGCAGATTAATATGCCATGGATTTGGGATTTACTATGGTAACTGATCCAGAGCGAGACCATCCGGCATACAGATTGAATCTCTCATAGCATCTCAGTTATCTTTAGGTTGCTTGTCCGAATCCTGGGCCTTGGGAGGTTACAGATGGTATCAAAGCGAACCCTCTCCCAGTAAGATGTGGTTCGAGGACGAACCAAGCGAAAGCTAGTGGGCATGTAACGCCCTGAGTTTAAGAGGGGAACATGAATGAACTCCAAGGACATGAAAGTAAGATTAAGAAAGGCTTAAAAGAATTGAAAGTTACAACATATACCACCAAGGTACACATTCCTTTTCAGTGGCTCAATCATAGGAACTCCAAAGTTAAGCATGCATAGCTTTGAACAATCCTATGTTGGATGACCTTCTGAAAATTTTTCAAGGATGCATGTGAGTGAGAACAAAACATGCTGAAAGGACTCGTGTTGGTTTGTGGGGACAAATTTTACTCTAATAAGCCTTTAACATAAGTAAGGATGATATTGTTAGGTCGCAGGGGAATGTCGGGGTTGTTAGTTGCCAAATCCGAATTCCAAATCCTGAGCCTGGGGCGTTACAGTCTTCTGCTCCACCGAGGCCTTCAGCGAGTCTTATATGTCCTTTAGGCAGAGTCGTTCAAATGAGGCCTCCTACCTCTCCTTCTTCTAACAGAGAATCATCAACTCCTTGTCCCACAACATCTTTTCAGGTCGTCACGCTGAAAAAATAGTTTGTTCCACGACCCGATATCAAAACGTACTTTTAAAAATCCGCTGTGGTATGTGATTCGATCATGGAACCAGAGTACCAAAGTCTCAATCTAGAAAAGACTATTTCAAAAATGTTTCCTGAGGACTTCAACATTCTTCTAGAATACCTCAATAAAATCAGAAAATTTTACGAGTTTATTTTAGTAGACACAAAATCTGTTGAAATAACTAACGTCCCAGATAAGAATGATCCAACAAAGATCGCTTATTCGAAATTAAAAATCTTCAAAGCTATATAACCAACTCACTTTCGTTCCTCAATCTTAAAATCCTAAACCCTAAACCCTAAACTCTAAACCCTATATCAGGGTTTAGGGTTTAGAGTTAAAAATATTCGAAATTAAAAATCTTAAAACCTTTCATTCCTCAATCATTCTTATACCAAGACTACATCAAAGCTTGGTATAAAGGCAAGTGGTTCTCAAGCAAGAATCATTTCTAGTTCATATCCATCTGACAAAACACTTACAAAATAAATTTTTCATTATGGTTCATTCAATGGTGGGGTAATTATGGTCTTACAAATGATATTCTACCTACACACCTTCAAGAATCTTATTTCTATTTTTCTACTTTAATAGAAAATTTGGGTGATTCATTTTCAAATTTAATTTCTACTCTTCCATCATGAAACTCAATAATATGAGACAACTCATTTTCTTTCTTTAGGGGGCTAAAAGCATTTTCTAAAACCCATTGGGGTTTTTGAGTAATTTCATCACAAGAAAGCATTTTTGGAATACTAAGGAAGATTTGTTCAAATTTGTTTATATTATTAACATGGTTTTTTCTCTAGTTGAGATAATCAAAGCTTTTGGATGCATGGTGGTAGTTAAAATTTTATAAGTAATTTTGTAAACGTGTGTTAATTTTTTAACACCTTCTTCTAAATTGAAACCTTGTCCCGTTAAATCAAGACTCGGGATTTTAAGAATATGAGGGTCGTCAAGGGACACCATAAAATTCGAAAAATAGTTGAAATAAATAGGGTCATTGGCCAAATTTGATTCAATTATTCCTAATAAAGAGTTTGAAAGTATTTATGACGTTTGTCACGTAAGATTCCTAGAACTGGTGTATCTAAACCAAATCTAAACATTGGAGTAAAGAAACATGAACGACTCCAATATGGAGGAGAGAAAACTCCTTTTGATGTTTCTCAACATCTCTTCTAGGAAATAGTTGGATTAAATCAATTTTTCATAAATCGAAATTCTTTTCTCAACAATTTTGACACAAAGATTTTCTTTAAAATTAAAGGTATTCTGAAAGTAAATTGTTTTTTAATCGATCTTGTAAAAACCCCAATTTTGAAAATCATCTTCGACCCTTGTCGGAGCTTTAGAAGACAAAATTCTTTTTAAGAAATTTAACATTGAACAAATTAAAACGTCATTTTATAATTTTTGTCTTTCAAAGTAGTTATTAATTTCGAACAATTTAAATTTCTCAGGCAGATTACTGCTGACCAACGGATTCACTGCGCTTCTAACCGTCTTACGGTCGGGACCACAAACTTTGACACAAATGTACAAGCAGACTTAGAATCCCGACCTTTAAAGTTTAAATCAATTGAATAAACAATCAATTTGATCGACAAAGACTATAAAAATGAGACTTAAAAAAAATCATTCAATCTCTTCCTCCCCCAAAAAGAAATTTGAAATCAATTGTTGGAATAGAAAATTTATTGAACTTGAAGGCTCTGATACCAATTGCTCGATGCTAACTTCAAAGAGAATAAGGATCGAAAATTACAAGAAAGCAGTCGGAATATTAGAAGCTTTACAAGAGAACTTAGCTCGTTGATATTATGTCATGCTTTTGAATTACAACTTGGAAGTCTATTTATAGACCCTGGATTTCAAACGTAAGTTAACTTGAAAATAATAAAAGGTAAGATCGAATCAGATAGGACAGGACCTCTTATCTGATAAGATTTGAAAAAATAAAAGATAAGATCGAATCAGGTAGGACAAGACCACTTATCTAATACGATTTAGAAAAAGATAATTAATATATGCTAAATATATACTATCTTAAAACCTATGCTAAGATAAAAATCAAACTCGATCCATTTATGGAAATTATTTTCCATAAGTGGATGAAAAAATCATTATAAAATTAATTTGACAATAAACACCTTAATGGTCGAGAATTCCACCATTGATCTAATGATAACAAATAGACTAAAGAAAAGCAAAGTAAAGTGAAATATAGATATGAATTCCTTGTTGGCAAAAAATAAAGGTGGAGAGTGATGAAGCAATTCTGATGAAGTCCTTTCTTTTGTGTAGTTGAATTATGTATACCATTATTCGTATCCCATACGACGGATTACTAGCTGACCAACTGTCTACTACCACATCTTTGGCCTTACCACGTGAACCACCAAACGTAGTCGGACACTCCACGAAATATACATCATTCTCATTTTGTTTGGGGCTTTAATCTTAACAAGTGGTGTTGCTTCAATGTTTTCTCCTGGATTTCTGGATGATAGAACAATATTTACAAAGTAACTAGAATAATTAAAAGTTTACTAAAAAATTACTTCTAGCGGTGCGAATTTACATTTTTTTCTTTTATAACAATAATAATAAAGATTTTAAAGGAATACTTCTTTATGAAGACTCTGCATGAATCCTATTTTTCTTTTGAAACAAGTGAGTGGCGTCAGAGCTCACATAAGCTGTGAGTCGAGAAATGAATCGTCAAGATCGTACTCGGGATCTTCCTGTTCGTCGTCTTCTTGTATGAAAGATGAAGCTAATTTTGAAGAAGATGGGACATTTCCTATCGTTGTCAATAGTCGTTGGAAGTCTGCATCAATCGTCGCTTGAGCTAATGCAGCAAGAAGCATCGACTTTTTGTTTAAGAACTCAACGTTCTTTCTTTTATCTAAGTCTTGAAGATATTTGTTTTCTGCAAACCAATCTTTCATGTGTCGAATGGTGACATGCTGAAAATTGTATTTGTCCCACCATTTGATCTTAAGATTCTTTATTATCATTTTGTATTGTGGATATGATGTTATATTAAAACTCTAACAAAATATCCATGGAATATGGAAATAGAGACAAAATATCATTGAATTATGGAAAGAATTTTTCGGACTTGTTCTAGAAAAATAGAAATAAGATTCTTGAAGGGGTGTAGGTAGAATATAGTCTATAAGACCATAATTACTCCACCATTGAATGAACCATAATGGAAAATTTAATTTGTAAGCGTTTTGACATAAGGATATGAACAAGGAATGAATCCAACTTGAGAACCACATGACTCTATACCAAGTTTTGATGTAGTCTTGGTATGAGAATGATTGAGGAACGAAAGGTTTTGAGAATGATGTTTCTGTAAAAATTACTTGATTCCAATGAGTTTGATTTATAGCTTTGAAGATTTTGAATTTTGAATAAGTGATCTTTGTTGGATCGTTCTTATCTGGGAGGTGAGTTATTTCAACAAACTTTCTGTCTACTAAAATAAACTTGTAAAATTTTCTGTTGAGGTTTTTGGGAAGAAAGTTGAAGTCCTCAGGAAACATTTTTTAAATAGTCTCTTCTAGAGTGAGACTTTGGTACTCTAGTTCAATGACCGGATCATAGACCACGACGTTTTGATCTCGGATCATGGAACAAATTGTTTTTCCAGCGTGACGGCCTGAGAATATGTTGTGGGAGGAGTTGATGACTTCTTGTTAGAAGGAGAGGAATGAGGCCTCGTTTGAACGACTCCGCCTGAAGGACGGATAAGACTGGCCGAAGGCCTGGGTGGAGTAGAAGACTCCGTGAAAGATTCAATCCGTATGCCAGATGATTTTTCTCTCGATCGGTTTAACGTACTAAAACTCAAATCCATGGCATATTGATCTGCAGTCATAGATGATGAGGCATAGCTAGAACAAGTGGGTGATTGCCCTTGAAGAGTTAGAGGCATTTCATTTTCCTCGGACACTCTCTCTATTCACACGCATTTTTCTAGAGAGAGATGGGAGAGTTTTGGAGTTAGGAACTTCTTTGAGAAATAATTGGCTAGTGGGTTTTGTTCTCCTTTTATAGGCAAAACCTCAAAGTTGAATCAAGACAGTATAGTTTGCCATATGGCAAAGATTTGCTTTGAAACAATATTTTTCACATCTTTTTCTAACACAAATTTAGAAGCTCTTAAATCAATTTTGATAACAAATTTTTTGTTGATTAACTCTCCTTGAAATTTGTAGACACAAAGAACTATTGCTCGTAATTCTTTTTTTTTTTACAGTAGAATATTTTTGTGTGTGTCATTCCAAATTTCTGAATGGAATCGCACTACGAGAAAACTGTCATTTAACGATGCAAATAATGTGTCATGAATAGATTTTGTGATACATTTTTTGCGTCATTGTATCCACTATCAACATAGGGCCTTTAACAAAACCGACAAAACCGACAAAAAAACATCTTCGTTTGTCCGTTCATGACACTTATTTTGTGTCGTTATTTACTCTTTCATATCATTTTAAACGTGTCATTGTTAATTGGTTGTCGATTGAAAAAAATGTCATCATTGAGGTTCAAATTTGGTATTTTTTGTCAATTATGTGATATTCGCGATACTTTTTTTTGTATCACGGTTCTATTTTCAGTGACTTAAATTTATGTCAATATATGTGCAATGATAAAAAAAATTGTGTTACAATTGATTGAAGACGATACATTTTTTGGTCATTAAATTTACTATAGTAACACGACTTTCAGTCTCATATATTGACTATATTTGACTTTTTTTGTTTCCTGTCAAAAAAGAACAATTGACGAAAATTAATTGTAATTGTCATTATTAAAAAAATAGTGCAACAAAGTCATGATAAAATCAAACAAGTTTCGTATATTCATAATGAAGCGTCAATTTACATTTCAAAGTAAATATTTGTCCTTATTATATAACTACTCTACCGTATACAATGAAACAAATGAGAACTTAAACTTAACAAACTATAACTTCACATATCTATCGTGTCATGCTTCTACGCTCCAGGCTTTCGTCGAATACCTGAAATATCGATACAAATTAAACATTAATCACAAATTTGGATGACATGAAGAAAGGTTACAAATCAACTCCTAAAACTTTTAAGTATCAACCAAATACCTCGTAAATTAACACGAAAGTATGGAGTCCAAAAAATGGAACCTTTGAGTTTCTAACAAACCTAAGGCTGATGTTCATGCAACAACTCATTTAGAGGTCATACATGTACCAAATCACACACAATGTACTTTTCTAAGTCAATCGCATGTGAGAATCCACCATACGCATGCAACAACTACTTTTTTCTCATACCACATAGATGTGACAAAAAACAATTCACTTGACCATTAGGCACAACTTGGGGGAAGACAAGTTTTCATAGAAACGTAAGGATGTAGAGGGGGCGATAGCACGACTACGTTGCCAATAATACGTTCATTAAGAATGTATGTATCCTACAATAATAAATGTTCGTAACATAAACCTATTGACCTATATGCAAAAAGGGGGAGGGACAACAAACAATATCTTCATGAAATCAGTATTCTAATACGTTCGTAACCTAAACCAATTGACCTATATGCAAAATGGGGGACTAACAAACAATATGTTCATGAAATCAGTATTCTAAAACGTTCGTAACCTAAACCAATTTACATATATGCAAAAAGAGGGGGAAAGCAAACAATATCTTCATCAAATTAATATTGTAACACCACTATTCGTAACCTAAACCAATTGACCAATATGCAAAAAGGGGGAAAGGGCAGCAAACAATATCTTCATGAAATCAGTATTCTAACACGTTCGTAACCTAAACCAATTGACCTATATGCAAAAAGGGGGGGCAAACAATATGTTCATGAAATCAATATTGTGACACCATTATTCGTAACCTAAACCAATTAACCTCTATGCAAAAGGGAAAAAACCTGACAATAAACAATATTTTCATGAAATCAATATTCTAACACGTTTGTAACCTAAACCAATTGACCTATATGCAAAAAGAGGGGGACACCAAACAATATCTTCATGAAATCAATGTTGTAACACCAATGTTCGTAATGTAAACCAATTGACCTATACGCAAAATGAGGGACATCAAACAATATCTTCATGAAATCTGTATTCTAACGCATTCGTAACCTAAACCAGTTGACCTATATGCAAAAGGGGGAAAGTAAACAATATCTTCATGAAATAAGTATTCTAACACATTCGTAACATAAACTAATTGACTTATATGCAAAAAGGGGGCAGCAAACAATATCTTCATGAAATTAATATTGTAACACCATCATTTGTAACCTAAACCAATTGGCCTATATGCAAAAAGAGGGAAAGGGTAACAAACAATATATTCATGAAATCGGTATCTAACACATTCGTAACTTAAACCAATTTTACCTATATGTAAAAAGGGGGGCAACAAACAATATCTTCACGAAATCACTATTCTAACACGTTCGTAACCTAAACCAATTGACCTATATGTAAAAGTGGGGGGAGTGGCAGCAAACTATATGGAAAGACATTTTATACCCAACCTTTTTATTTCTAGTTGTATGTTGTAAAAATAATAATAATAAAATAATGGAAGGACATTTTATTAATTTTGTAAAAAAAAATGAAAATGACAGTTTGGTAATTTTGCAAAAAAAAAAAAAAGAAAAGAAATTTTTAATTTTTAATTATTATTATTATTATTATTATTATTATTATTTAAGTGATAATTTTAATTATTTATAAATTGTTGTATATTTGCAACAATTTATAAATATGTCAATAGAGAATTGTTGCAATTATATACAAGCTTGCAACAATTTGTATATTGTTGTTAATAAACTAATGCATACATGCATACATGCATGGTTTTGATTTATGTTGTTATTAAAAATCATTGTAGTAGCATTGTATAATTGATACATTATCCAAAACATTGTATAGTAACTGTTAGAATATATCCTATTAAAGCAGTTACTACAAGTGTTGGTACTGCAGCGTTGCGATAGGCTTTTTGTAGTGGTTTGCACAACTGTTGCGTTGTATATAGATTGCAACAGTTGCAAATGAAATGTTGCAATTATATATAAGCTTGCAACAGTTTCTATATTGTTGCTAACAGACTATTGCAATATGTATATTATAAATTGCTACATTATAAAAAAGAAAAACGTTGTAAAATAACTGTTGGAATATACTATATTAAAGAAGTTACTACAGATGTTGGGACTGAAGCTTTGCGATAGACATTTTGTAGCAGTTTGTAAATATGTCATTATTGACAATTGTTGCGATTGCACAACTGTTGCAAATGACACGTTCTCATACATATCAAATGCGCTGCTAGTAACTTGCTACAAATTGTTGCAATAAGATAAAGTCTTGCAACACATTTAAAATCAATGCAAAAAAATCG
This sequence comes from Cucumis cinereus, assembly GCA_037974625.1. Classification (NCBI taxonomy): domain Eukaryota; kingdom Viridiplantae; phylum Streptophyta; class Magnoliopsida; order Cucurbitales; family Cucurbitaceae; genus Cucumis; species Cucumis cinereus. Next base: position 3,550,183 of record JBBPDJ010000004.1, read on the forward strand.
TCACAATAGACATGTTTTTTTTTTTTTTTGTAGTGAATCTAGATTTCATTATTCAAGACAATTTTCTTCGAAGACAATGCAAGGAAATGATGCATACCCAATTAATAGAAGAAGGAACAACAACCAAGTAATTATAATAATTTTATTCTACTATGGATTTTTTCAAAAATGTTTAAATTAAAATTATATATATTCCAAAGAGAAATTAACAAAATAGCAAAGTGGACAAAATATTTACACTTCATAGGAAAAATCAAGTGTAGTGAATTTTTGTCTTTTAGTCATTTATTTTATGAAGTGTATATAGTTTGTTTATCTTTTATTATTTTTGAAGAAACCCCTATTTTAATGGTAGTGATTTAGTTTCAAGAATTTGCTTTAAAATGGCTTGCAATTATATATTATCGAAATTTTTTTAAGGTAATTGGTGAGAAGACATTTGAAAATACAACCGCCACATAAATGTAGAAATATGTTCAGGCTTGAAGGCAGTTAAATATTTATACAAGTATATTTACAAAGGACATGATAGGGTTGTTGTTTACATATCACATGATAAGGATAGTAAAGATGTTTATGAAATAAAGGAGTACCAAGATGCAAAATGGGTATCTACACAAGAAGCATTGCGGAGAATATATGATTTTAGATTAAATGAGATATATCCCCCAATAATAAACTTACAACTTCACCTTTCAAATATGCAATGTGTTTCTTATTGGGAAAATCATGATTTGAAGAAACTAATTCATTATGATCATGTCAAGAAGACAATGTTAACATAGAACTTCCATATGTGTAAAAAAAAAAATGGGGTTGCTTGAAATCTTTTATACAAAGAGTTTCCTAAAATTATGTTTGGGATAAACAACTCAAGTATGGAAGGAAAGAAAACAAAAGGAGTGGTTGAATCACACATTGTTGGAGCAAATCCAAAAGAAGGAGAAGGATATTACTTACGATTATATTACTAAATCATATTAGGGCACCAACATAATTTGAGTCCTTATTGATTGTCAATGAAAAACAAGTATCGGCTTTTAAAGAGTCTAAACAATAAATAGAACTTCTAGAACCTGATCAAAGTGTTCTAGAATGGTTAGATGAAGTAGTATCATTTGAGATGCCTTATTCGTTTAGAAGACTCTTTGCAACATTGTTAGTATATTATGAACCCGTTGAAGTTAGAAAATTATGGGAGCATTATTTTGAATTCTTATCAGAAGATTACATAAAAGATGAGCCAAAAATTTGGAATATCAATTGCAATGTACTTTGAAAGATATAAAATTTTTTCCCTTGAGTCAATAGGGAAAGAAATCACCATGTATGATTTACCAACACCCAAAGAGATATTATTACACAAAAATGAGCAGTATATGAAAGATATGTTGGATGAAAAGTCAATTAAAGTCTCAGATGAAGATATGCAAGCTGCAGTAAAGTTGAATGAAGGAAAACAATATGCACATGATATTATTATTTAAAGAATCGATAGTAATAAAAGTAGTGGTTTTTTATCGATGGACCTGGAAGAACAACAAAGATATTTATGTCTCGTGCTTGTGTATCATTAGCTACTATACGATCCAAAGGATGATAGGAATTGCAATTGTAATTTCAGGTGTCATTACTTCAATTATGCCATGGGGACGAACTGGTCATTCTAGATTTAATATACCCCTTCAAGCAAATGAATCATTGATATGCAATATTTCAAAACAAAGTAATAGAGCAGAATTGATTAAACAATCAAAAGTCCTTATTTGGGATGAAACATCAATGACAAAAAAAAAATCATGATAGAAGTTGTTTGCAACTTTTAGAGATATAATTGATATTTCAGAGTCATTCATTGGAAAAGTGATGGTCTTTGTAGGAGATTTTCAACAAGTGCTACATGTTGTCCCACAAGCAACAATACAACAAATTGTCAATGAAAGTTTGGTGAAGTCATACCTTTGCCCCAAATGAAAAAATACAGCTAACTAACAATATAAGAGCTCCAAATAACAACCAATTTGCAAAATATTTATTGGCAATGGAATAGAGAACCATATGTAGAAGGAGATTATATTTGTCTCCCACGTGATATTGTTGTGATAGATGAAAATGAAGATGATGCAGTATCAAGATTTTTTAATATTGTTTACCCTCATCTTGAGCAAAATGCTACGTCCTGTGAGTATATAACAAATAGAGCAATTATTTCTACCACAAATTAGTAGGTTGATCAAATTAATGAGAAAATGATTTATCTATTTTCAGGAAAAATAAAAGAATTCATGAGTTTTGATGGAACAATTGATGACACATATAATTATTATCAAGAAGAATTTTTCAATTCATGACTACCCAAAGGTGTTCCTCCTCACACATTGTCACGCCCCGTTCCAAATTATCCCTCTAACCTAGACCGAGGCGTGAAGTTACTTTTTAAAAACCTTTTTCTCAAAATAAATATTGGCAAAACACATTTTTATAAATACTATAAAAATTTTGGCAGAATCTCCTCTGAAAAACGGACTAACCAAGAGAAAATACACTCCCAATATAATTGTTTCATCAACCACAAAGTGTGTATCACCACACACTTTTCAATTAATCCAAATCCCAAATAATTTCTCATATGTACTCATAAAAAAACAACTTCAAATACGTTACAGACCGAGAATAAGATTAATTAAAACAAACATCCTATGACATTTACTAATAAATTCTAACTATCCTAATAATACTCTCCAAATACATATAGTATAATGTCACAAATGTCTAACAGAAACAAGTGGTATTGACGGCTCAACAGACACCTGGTACTTAACCGCTACCTAGGGAGTAAACATTTGAAAATGTGCATTAAAGCCCAGTGAGTGGTAAATTTATAAAAATAAGGTGTGTAGAAACATACTTTCATTAGGGAACCATTAAACATAGTTTTGATATTTAAAGCATGATTAAAGTTTCTTAAACATATATTTTAAATAGTTACAAATCTGTCTTAAAAAAACATTAAACCAATCCATATTCAAGTCAACTCAAAAAGCCATGGCAAGTATGCGATCGAGCATAGCTCACGTATGTTCCATGTCAAAAAATGAAACATGTGGTCATATCCAACTCACACATACTTACCATCCACCTCATACCATATCTCCGTCTACTATGGCAAAACGCACTTAATATATGGTCGAGAATAGCTCACAAATGATCCAAAGGAATCATACAGGAAAACGACGCTCGCGCATATTCACAATCAAACTTGTACCATATCTCGGTCTACCACAAAAAAATACACTTTATGCTAGCAAATGCCCCTTGAAGGACAAAATCAATACTCTTGCGATTGACAAAGAGACCAAGCAATGGCTATTGTATGCTTTCAATTCCAAAAATAATGATTATCAATCAGAAGAATCATCCGAAGAAGGTTAAACACCATCAATGAAGAGGAATCTTTCAGTGAAGATACCTTCTATTCTCAAAGTGATTCAAGGGATGATGAAGGAGCAATTCCCTGTTCAGGAAGCTGTGAAAGAAAATGTTCTTAACTTATAAACGTTATCTCAAAAGATCAAGAAACGCTTTTTGATCTCATTGATCAAAATCATTATGAACAATTAAAGAAGGTTTGTCTTCCCAAACTTTAGTTGTCAATTATACTATTGTTGCCAGATTATCTGATACTGATTGTCAATGATATATATCAATTACTATTGAATTAGCATTTGATTAATATATGCAATAAGATACCATCTCATTTGCAGTTAATATGCTTTGCCACAAACTATATTTATCACTATAAATATCATTTAAACTTTAAAACATTAAAATAAATAAAGAAAGAAAAATAATAAAGAAAAAGGACCCAAATACACAATCTAACGCCTTTCAAGCCCAAATTTTCGAAACCCATTGCATTTCCACTTTTGCCTCCACCCATGCACGGGGTTTCATTGGCGAGTCACTCTTTGTCAAGCTCTAGAATCATTACAGTCCAAGAACGTTGCAAGATCTTATCTCTCTTTTCTTTTCCATGTCTTCTCTCCACGGGGCTACCGAATTGAACCATCTATCTTGCCAACGACCAAGGTCGTGATGTCCAAGTTCTCGTCGTTGGTCCTTTCATAATGTAGTAGGAAAAAAGGAATTAGAAGGTTGGTGATTAGCAGGGTAACTTTGGAAAAGGAAATAAACAAAATTCAAAATTTATGATTTTGCTATATCTGCAAAATTCAAAATATAAAAGGTACACGTACAAAATTACATGTTGAAATTGTCACCCATTGCAAATTCTCTTTCAAAAATGCCCTTAAACTAAAAATAAATTAAAGGGATATTTATACATTGAATACCATTTCAAAACTTATTTTCATAAATGTCTAAATATTCAAATATTTACATTAATAGTATTTTATTTGATTTTTAGTCTAAAATACCCTTTTAATAAAATTTTCTATATTTAAAAGATTTTTCTAATATTGGAGAGAGAAATTTTAATTATTTCATTGCAATAATTAGTATGGATTTATTCCTTTTTCATTTGGAGAGATAAACAATATCTTAAAATTGTAATTTTATTCCTTTCGAAAATTTAAAATTGAACCGAATCAAAATCTTAGGGTATATAGTATAGCCAAGTTAATTTAGTATATGTTGTGTTATATACTGAAGTATATTTAGAGTATATAGTGTAACCAAGTTAATTTAGTATATGTTGTCTTATATATTGTAGTATACTTAGGGTATATAGTGTAGCCAAGTTAATTTAGCATATGTTGTCTACACTATACTAAATATACGACAACATATACTAAATTAACTTGACTACACTATATACCCTAAATATATTACAATATATAAGACAACATATACTAAATTAACTTGGCTACAATATATACCCTAATATACTACAATATATAAGACAGCATATACTAAATTAACTTGGCTACACTATATACCCTAAATATACTACAATATATAAGACAACATATACTAAATTAACTTGCCTATACTATATACCCTAAATATACTACGATATGTTAGATTTTGACTAAATATTAACTTGACTAAATACTACAATATACCGATTCATACCTTTATCTTCTAGGGCAGCAACTAAATGATTATTTTTTCTTCTTGTCCGGCAGCACAACGATGGCAAAAATGTTTGTTAATCAATTTCGACAGCACAAATGGAATAGAACTTCTTGTCCGGTGGGTGGAAGAATTTTTTAAGCCATAATGAATCGGTAGTGGAAAAGGAATATATGGAATAGGAGTTTTTATTTTAAAAAGATATGTTTATTTCCAAATCTAGTTAATTATTTAAAACAAAAATTATAAAATATTAAAAGATCCTAAAAATAAGTGATTTTAGGGATTCCTAATTTAGGAAATCTTGTAATTAATTATAGGGTAGGGTCTAAATAGTAATTTGGACCTAATTTTTTAGTAATTATTGAAGAAAACTAGACGTTATTGTAAATAATAAAAAATATTAACATTTATGAAATATAAGTCCCATATTTAAGCCTAATACGTAGAAATCCCAAAATTAAAAATATCCTTATTGATAGTTTTAGATGGAAAACGTTAAAGTTTTGTTTAAAAAACATACCTGAACTATTGAAAAGATTTATAAATAGCCTTGAACTTAAAAAAATTCAAAAAGACTCATTAAACCAGGTGTTACACTAAATTTCTTAACACCCAAAATAAAAACGAAAATTTTAAGTTAAAACCATAGTATTAAATTTTTATCGATATGTCGATATTTCTATTGATATGTTCACATTTTTATGGATTCGATCGATATGAGGGGTGAATCAATATTTCCATTACTTCATAGAAAATTCCACTAATCACAAAAAATAAACATCAAAATGGCAATAATAGAAACATAATATAAATAATAGACATATTAACTTATTTGAAAATAATAAAATATTTATTTACTAATTAAATTTTATTTTTGAATTTTTTGTTTTTATAATTCTTCTAGAAATATCCGTAGAAATCAAAAATTTTGTAAAATTAAGAATTCAATATATCCATCGACATCAACATTTTAAACCTTGGTTAAAACATAAAATTCCACAAAATCACACAAAATTTTAAAATAAAAATTTCTCCTTAAACATACTAAAAAAATAATTAGTCAAATAAAAATAGGAACATTTTCAAATATAGCAAAAAATGAAAACTATTTACAAAATATAGAAAAAAAACTTAAATGAGTTGTAGAAAATTTGATAGATTTTGTAAATAATTTCAATTTTTTGATATCTATAAGAATTCCTCTAAAAAAATGTATTTGGCTATTTAATAAACATCAAATTATTAACATACAACTTCGTTACAAAATTTAGGTCTTAAAATATCTTGGTGTTTCCATTATTCTCTTTATTTTTATTAGAGTCAATATATCTTACTAAATGGTGCAATTTTATTTATTTATTTGTACTGAAGAAGAGAGAGGAGAAAAAAAAATAGAGAAGTAAAATCGTATAAACGTTTTAAGCTATATAACAACAAGAATGTTTTTTTTTAACATTTAAGAGTATTTTTGAAACTTTTGAAAGTTTAATGGTATTTTCAAAAGTTTAGTGTGCTTTAGTAGTCAAATACATTTTTTATTTGACTAGTTATTGTTTTAGTGTGTTTTAAGGAGAAATTTCTATTTTAGAATTTTGTGAGATTTTGTGTAATTTTATGTTTTAACTTAAAATTTTGATTTTTATTTTTGTTGGTGAGAAAATTGGTGTAAAATTTGGATCAATGATAGTATTTTTTATCTTTTTCTTAAGTTCAAGAGTATTTATGAAACTTTTATGAAGTATTTTATGAAACTTTTTCTTAAGATCAGTGATAGTATTTTATGAAGTTCTCATAGTGGAGATAACTCTAAAAGTGAAGATAGCTCTAGTAGCGGAGATAACTCTAACCATGGTGAGAGCGACGAGGGTGGAGATAATGGACATCATGGTGGAATTAATGATGATGGCTAGAACATCGAAGATGTACTAGACATACCTATTAAGGATAATACTGCAAGTGACAGAAGTTCTCATAGTGGAGATAACTCTGAAAGTGAAGATAGCTCTAGTAGCGGAGATAGCTCTAACCATGGTGAGAGCGACGAGGGTGGAGACAATGAGCATCATGGTAGAATTAATGATGATGGCCAAAACATCGAAGATGTACCAGACATACCTAGTAAGGATCTGGCTGATAATGTGGCGATAAAGGATGTACATATGATGATGAGCGTTCTAGGTAGGATGACCAACAAGTGCCTAAGACATCCAGTCTCAAGGAGGGCGTCAATGATGACCATTCAGTATACTCTTATCTACGAAGCATTGATAGCTCAATTACTCGATTAGATGGTCGTGCATCCAAGGTCAAGGAAGACATTGGGGATCTTAAAAAACAATTGTCGAATATTATGTCTTTGCTCCAGTCCATTTGCAAGGTATGTAGTTATAATCACTAGATTATATTTATTGCATATGTGTTCGTCAACTAAGAAGTACCTTTACTAATTGAAGGATTGCATGGTGTTTGACTCTACAATGGCACCTACCTCACATACCGGCGATGACACGATGTCACCCATGGTAAACATACATCGGTCAGGTACTCTAAAGCTACATCGGTCTTCGACACCTGATCTACCTAAGTCACCTACTCCATCGTTACATCGGTCTCTGACACCTCCTCCACCCAAGTTACCTACTCCACCGCTTCATTAGTCCCCCACACCTCCACCAAAATCGCCTACTCCACTGCTTCATCGATCTTCGACACGTCTTGATCTTAAAGGACCCACATACCTATTGCTCTTGAGATCCCTGATTATACCATTGCACATACTACATCATTAACCCCTCTTTTACACATTGATTTCAAGACTGACGTGTCTGCCTCATCCAACTTGCTTTACACTCAAGATGTTGACACCTCCACATAACTCATTATCATTCCATTGCCAAAGACTAATTTGATTGTAGTAGACATTCATACTACACTGTCAGAGTCTGACACTATGCATGTAGAACCATTGGTATGATTAATTCGTCTTGATCAGTTTATCTTCTTCATTTTTTTAATGTGTGTTGATTGTAGCTACATTCTTCTATGTAGGAAACTCGAAGAACCATCTAGAGGAAAGATATCGAGAAGTACACCTCATCCTCTCAACTAAAGAGTAGGAAGCCCAAGGGTGAAGAACCGAAGATACCCACAAACATGTTGCTTAAAAAAGGTTAAGTACCCTTTATCGGGCATACCCCTGTTCTACTTTAGGCCGAGGGTCTTGTACAACTTACAAACCACTGTCCAAACAATTTTTTGAGAGAATTGCTGAGGTCGAGTTTGTGGGTTGAGTGTGATGTAAGATTGGAAGTTTACCCTTTAACAGTTTGGTATAATATATACTTTGTTGTACGTAACTGACACAGTTATTTCACGTGCAGGTTGTAAACACTTTGTTGCATTTTATGAAGGACAAGTACAACAACTGGTCTGAAGTGCGTATGAACAAGTTCACAGTCCTACCAATTGGAGTAACGATAATTAATTTCTAAACCATTTAGGTTGTATTGGTTCATTTTAGTTTGTATAAATTAGGACATTACTTCACATTAATTTAAACGTGCAGAGTCGCCTTAACTATCAAGATGTGATATTCAAATGGATTCGAAAGAAGTATCCTTTACAAGCTACCCTTGTATGGGAGGACGAGGACACATACAAAGAATACGTAGTGGGTAAGTTTGATGCTTACGATGGACCTTAATCAATGTTTTATACTTGTGTAAGAGTCACTCCCATTATCTTCCACAGTACCATCACTTCTCCACTATTATGACATAAAAAGTAAGAAGTTGAGTCTATCTACATCCCCATGGAAAGTTAGACGACCTATAAAAACAAACATTCAACATGGCTCTCTTATTTGTAATCAAATACTAAGAACATTTAGTCATTGGTGCTCCTCTGACTGTAATAACTCAAAAAAAAAAGTGACTGTAGGACCCATCTAGCTTGTCATTTGTGGGCATTCTTTTGATGCATATAAAATATGATGCATGTAATATATATACATATATATGTATGTATACATAATACATATCTATACTAAACCATATATATATATATATATATATTGAATGATTAAAGTTTGCTACAGGCCAAGACCTATCTAAACATAAACATAAAGTGAGACCTTAGACAACGATACCGTGAGAGAGCATGACCTATTGTTTAATACAGTTCCGAATAGTACTAATCTCATTGAAGATTGAATTAGAAGTAACATAGAGCGACCCCAAAAGCTTAACAGTTACCTCATAGAACACAAACAAGAATTTAGTAAAAATCTTCGCAATTTCCCAATCTCTAGTAGTTGGTCTTTCCTCCTCATTCATGTAGACAGAGTCATAGTCTTCTAGCCTCTCAAATGCTTTTTCAAATTTTACATCTGCCTCAAGCATCAAGTAAGTAGAATTCCATCTAGTTGGAACATCTAGACACAACATACTTTTGTTTTCTATGTTCTCCTCTTCAATGCACTTTTAAATGCAGCAAGTCGAGTAGGAGAAGCTCTAACAAACCTCACGCATTTTGAATTCGAACTAATGAATCATTCACATCTTTTAGGCCATCACATACAATTAGGTTCAATACATGTGCACAACATCGAACATGCAAGAACTCACCATCTAACATCAACCCATGCTTAAAACGCTTCTTTAGGTAAGTAATTGTAGTATCATTTGATGAAGCATTATCAACTGTTAATGTCATAATCTTTTCAATACCCCATTATTTTAGACATTTCTCAATCTCTTTTCCTATCGTCTCGCCTCTATGGTTATCAATTCAAGTGAAATTAAGAATTATCTTTTGTAACTTCCAATTTTGATCAATATAGTGTGTAGTCAGAACCAAAAAAATCATATTTTGAGTTGATGTTCAAGTATTGGTTGTAAGTGACACCCTATATCCTTGATCCACAAACATTTCTTTCATCTTATCTTTCAAGCTATCATATATTCCTAAAATATCTCTAGCAATTGTTTTTCGAGAAGGAAGAACATAATTTGGTTCTACCAACAACAAAGTCCCATTCACAAATCTCTTAAACCCCTGGTTCTCTACAAATTTAAATGACAACTCATCAATCACAGTCATCTAGCAATTAGTTGTCGAGCACTCAGAATAATAAACATCTTATAAGATGCGGATGAACGTGAACTTGAAGTATCTCTCGTACTCCCCTTGGCCTTGTTCTTGAAGACCAACTTAGTTTGTGTACATCTATCTTATTCTTCTTAATCTGATAAGGATTTTTTCTACAGTAGTTTTCTATATGTAATTTCATGGTTGAATTTCCATTCCTTATAGAATGACATGTATACATCATACCACAGTAATTACATTTAGCATGTGAATCATCATCACTATATTCAGAACATTTAGTAAAGTGATCCCATTCCACATATGAATTTCTCTTATTTCTTCCCTTCGTAGAAGTGGAAACCGCCTCATCCACTTTGAGCTGGTTGTTGTGGAAAAGAAGGCATCTCAACAACATCATCATTGGATTCATTACTCATTGTGTTGTAATTGTACCTATAAAACAATAAAATGGAAGCGCAGTTTCAATAAATAGTTCAAGCCATAACAAAACCTAAACTTTATTTTCCAAGCCATAAAGTATCCTAAACAAGAAAACAAATCATAACTAATTCAACCATATACAAATCGAATTTATTGTTTTGATACGAAAAAAGGTACCTCATTCTTAATTAAATTATATACCAATGTTAAAGATCTAGATTTTCAAATGAAATGAGTGATGAGCAAGTATTTTGCAGTAGTTTGATCTTCAGATCTTCCATTCTGTGATACTGGTATAAATCACCGTTTGTGAAAAGCAAAATAAAACAAAAGGTTTAAACAGTTGGGTTGAGGCAACTTTCATCAGTTAATCCAAAAGGTTTAAACAGTTGGGTTGAGGCAACTTTCATCAGTTAATCTATTCATCAATTCATATTGATCTTTCTTGTGACAACTGTGGATGTTAATAGGATCTAGGCTTATGCAGTTGAACTCTGAATGATGAGTTTTCAAACTCTATCTATTCTCATGACTGGAACCATAAAGAGAAATATTGGGCTAAATATATTGAACTGTAATATGGAAAAAATAAATAGATAATGAAACACTGTGTGTCAGATAAGTTCTAGTTCTCATTTTCTCCATGTGATTGTATAATTCTATCAGCAGGATTTCATTCCAAATTCCTTATAAATTAGTGGACTTAGGAACACATGATCTCCTTTCATAACTGTGAAATACATAATTATCAATAAAGTCTGTGGAAGAATTTTGCTGCTAGCAAGAAACAGAGTTTGGACTAAGCCCTTCTCTTTTTAGTGAGAAAAGAAAACTACGAATATGAAACTATAAATAAATATTACTTATACTTAACTGGTAGTGTGCGGCTAACTTGGGAGAGGAGAATGAGAGGCTGGAAGACTGGAATGGCCGACGGAAGTCACTGGTAGTGCGCCTGAACGTGGAGCGTCACTGCAAAACAATGACGAAAGTGTGCGCCTGAAAGTGGAATGGCCGACGGAAGTGTGGGTGCGGCATGCGACCGTTTGGGGGAGGAGAACCACAACTGCTCTGGTTTTCTTTTCAACTCACGCTAAAATAAAAACCCTAAAGGCCTAAACATAAATAAATAAATATACATACTATATATATATAAAATATAATAAAAATATAACTTTTAATTAAAACGGTTCGGTTTGAAAATAGTTTTTTGAAACAGAAATCGCAATAGAACAAACCGCATCGAACCGATTTTTTCGATTTTGAAAGGGGTTCGGTTCGATTCGATTTTTACGTTCGGTGATGTGATTTCTATGTCCACCCCTACCTGCAAGTGTTCTTTTCATTTCCCCCGTTTTCGATCTTCGTCGCTTGGACTGCTTAGTAGAGGTAAACGCAAAGTATAAAGCGACTCGGACCTTTCCTCGGCGACAATTTCTGAAACCCTTTTGCGATCAATGATGGGTTATGATCGTGGATCTTCAACAGTTGCTGCTGCTAATCTCTTTAGCTCGTCTGGGAGATTCACGATTTCAATGCGATTGCAGCTACTCTGTCTTGTTTTGCTGGTAACATTCCATTACAGTTTGTTTCTTTTCTGTTTTCAATACGATGGGAATTTTATTGTCGATTATCTTGTTTGTCATATTCCTCATTGGAAATTCGTTTAGGATTTTTTCGGTATTTATTGCTTTTATTTGTTGTTTTAAGCTATTTTGTTCGTGAAGTTGAAATAAACCTGTTATTGGAGTTTAATCGCGTCTCGGAGAAAGAAATGAAAGAGTTAGACCTAGACTGAGATACCCAAATTTTACATTAATGATGATATGAAAGTAAATAGTAAAACATACCACAATTCATGAGATTGGTATGTAAGAACAACAATTGAAATGGAAATTAACAGAAAACACGTGAGGAGTGTTGACAAGTTCTAATCATTTCAAGGCTCTAGGCTTTCCCCAAAATTAATCCCAGAACCAGATTGCCTTCAACCTCTTCATCTTGTTGTATTAGCAACTACTTTTCCCAGAATCAAAATTGGTCTTTCCTGTTGGTTTCTGTTTTGGCCTTTTTGGATAGTTGATTTTATGTTTGGTAGTTGTTAATTTTCTTCCACTGGGTGGTCGTTTCCTTGAAAATTATGTATCTTTTCATTTACCCATGAAAAGTTTGCTGGAAAAAGAATCATTCTTTTATTCGGCAAGAAAAGTATTTAATCACTTCCTCTAATGCGAGACAAATATTTATGTTAAAGCACACTGTCACATATTTTATTGGATAAGTCTGCTCTGCTTGGGATTAGTCAAAAAGTGCACAGCCTTGAACAGGTTTCCAATAGCTATCTGCTTCATCTAGAACATTGATGGACCATTTAGTTCTTTTAAATAATAGAATGGAAAATGAACTCTGGGAAATGGTTAGCGTGTTAACTTACCAATACATTTGTATTAACTACTTTCATGTGCTCTCATCAGCTATTAGCAGCAAGACCCTTTGCATCTTCCTCTGGAAATCGTAAAAGTAGAACCTCCTCTGTATTCTCCTTGTTTAACCTTAAAGATAAAAGCAAGTTTTGGAGTGAGACAGTCATACGTGGTGGTATGTCTCACTTTCTTACCTTTGTTACTTCAAAGCTTATATACGTTCTCAAATCATGGTTATTGCTAATGGATTGCCTTTTTGTTTTAATCTTTTGACACATTGTTTATTCATTTGTTTAGATTTTGATGATCTGGAATCATCCACCACTGAGAAAATGAGTGTTGTTAACTACACAAAGGCAGGTAATTGCATGCATCTAACCAGGGAAGAGTTTCTGTTTTGTCAATGTAATAAATATTGTGAGAGTTGGGGGCTTATGGCCCCTTTTTATGTTTATCTTACGTTAAGGATGGGAGTTGGTTAGACGTCACATAAGTGGAGGTGTTCGTGGACTAAGATGAAAAATTGAGTTTTTACTGCGATGAAAATCTTGTTGGGAGAGTGATAAATCTTCCAAAATCGCGAAGTACTTAAATGCAATACTCTTTAGTAATTAGTCCTATCACAACCCAGCAACCAAGACTGATGGATTCATGCCGGATACAGAGCCATTTGAAATATCTTTTAACCTCCATTTGGGAAATAGCTCACCCTGCTGATTTTTATCCGCATTCTTGAAATTGTTATTTTCATTTCCTTTTCATTTCCTTGCCTGTTTCTTCTTACAAATGAACATGTAGAAAGTTTTTTTTTAATCTTCACACAGTGATATATGATTTCGGAGGGAGGTCCGTTAGCTTGGTTGTTGGGTTTTACAGAATTTATTATTTCAACTTTTATCTTCCTTTAGAAAGTCTCCAGTACTTGTGAAAGATGATCTAAGATAATATGTATTTTATGGCAACTATTTGGATCCGGAGTTGGTGTGGTGTAAAATATCGTTTGTATTGTCATTTTGAGTGTCAGTGACAAGGGAGTTTTATTATATGTCTTTGTTCTTTGCTCTTTATTGTTCCTTTTGCTCTTAGTATTATTCTCTCGTACTGAGGCTTGTTTCCATTTCAAAAAAAAAAAAAATGTTTGTTACTCATTTCATATAATTATTATTAACTAATCCTTCCTGGGTCTATGCCAAATCTCATTCTTTTCTATATCTCTTTCTTCCATAAATTTCTATAGCGAAATTTCTTGAAATCTGTACAGTAATATGATGTGAGAATCAATACATTGAAAAAGTAAGAGCACCATAAGAAGTCTCTTTTTCACGTCCATCTGCCATTGCAGGTAATGTAGCAAATTACTTAAAGCTTCTTGAAGTTGATTCCCTCTACCTTCCAGTCCCTGTGAATTTCATTTTTATAGGATTTGAAGGGAAAGGCAACCATGGTATGTAATGCTCCTGATTATGAATTTGGTTAACGGTTGGACTTTTGACTTTGGTTCGAAGTTGTTATATGGATGATCTAAGAGTTCTCTTTCTCGTTAGAATTCAAGCTGCATCCAGAAGAGCTTGAACGTTGGTTCATCAAACTTGATCATATCTTTGAACATACACGGATTCCGCAAGTTAAGGAGGTGCTAACCCCGTTTTATAAGATCAGCATGGACAAAGTTTTGAGGCACCAACTACCCCTCATCAGTCACACAAACTACAAGTAATGCTTAACTGGTACTTTGTATATTATGGGAGCCTGGCATACTTCTTTGAGAAAGTTAGATTTCTTATTTTATGTTTGTCATAAGTTAGTAAATGACTATTTAGCTCATGCCTACAAAGTTTGAAATGAAATCCTTAATCTTCTCATGAAAATTTGTTGAAATCTTGCAGTTTTTCTGTTCATGTAATACAAACGGGTGAGAAGGTTACTTCAATCTTTGAGCTTGCAAGAAATGTCTTATCTCGCAAAGAAGATGTATCCAATAATGGGTAACTTTTCTAGTATTGTACGCTATTTGAGCAATGTTGGCATTTTTATTTTTCCAAATTAAAATTTATTATTATTGTGGTTGCAGGGATGGGAATGATGCTCTTTGGCAAGTAGACGTGGACCTGATGGATGTACTTTTCACTAGCTTTGTGGAGTACCTTCAACTTGAAAATGCTTATAACATTTTTATTCTAAATCTCAAGCGTGACACAAAAAGGGTCAGATATGGATACCGGTATGTAAATTTCTTAGCAATTCCTTACTGCAATTTTGTTTGTTTGCATTGTTCCTTTTCCAAACTCTAATAATACCAGACAGTTGAACCCTCAAGGACGGAAACAGGGTTTTTTCTTTCTTTCTCTGGTCCATCTTGAATGGTCTTCGAATCTGTTAATTATTGCAATGTAATCTGTATCTTATAAAGAAATCAAATCCACAGAAAGTTTACGACCATGTTCATGGAAAGCAGTTAGAATATTGTCAGCTCAGCATATCCTTCTTTGTTAATCTTGCAAAAGGAAATTACTTATTTGAAAAAACTGGAATCACACTCTATTTAAATAAAGGCTGAAGGTGTGCATATGTTTCTTTGTAGATTCTCATGTTTCTCTTCTTTTCCTTTGGTGGTGTTTGGAAGTTTGCGCTTGGCATTGTCATTTGGGTCTTGTATTAGGCTGCTTTTTGCAGAGCTTTGCAGGCTGTGAATCCTTTTTGGTTGTTTTTTGGGTTGTTATTATTATTGTTTTTGGGAACAGTTGTCTAATTTAGTCTCTAGGTTGTGACAACTTACACTTTCATCTCTAAGTTTTAGAAATGTTCCATTTTAGTCCTTTGATGGTTAGTTAACCTAGTAGAAAAGTGATATGATATATTTTTATAATAAAATAGGTAATATTGCAATTTTTGAAAAAAATATGAAAAGAGATAAGCTATCTAGCCTCTTACCCAGTCCACCCCTTTTTCTTTTCCCTTCCCACCTTTGTCGCCCCCTGCCAGGCCCATCCTTTTGGCTCTCTCATCTCCATTGAGCAACATTCAACGGGGGTAAGACACACGACCTCGCCTTCACATATCCTTTTCTCTACCATTTACCTTTTCTTACACCCATTATCTTCCTTGAGAAGAACACTCTCTGCTAACATGTCAGTCTAGTAAGTTTTTGGATATGATGAGGGCGCTAAGGAGGTGTCAACCAAGTTGAGATGTCTGGGTGCGCTCACTGATCCTCTTCTTTCTCTCTCTCTCTCTCTCTTTTTTGGCTTCTTTGCTCTTCTCATTGTATATCTTGTACTTTGAGTTTTTATTAATAAAGAAGGTTGTCTCCTTTTCAAAAAAAAAAAAAAAAAACATGTCAGTCCATCTGGTTCTTGTTGGAAGGAAATAGATATAGTTGCTCACACAAGACCATAGCTTAGTGGTAGGTGGTAATTGGCATCCACTCCTCCTTGAGGTTGGAGAATTAAATCTCCATGCTCACATTTGTTGTACTAAGAAAATATATAGATATAGTTACTGTTGTGTCTGAAGTTTGATAATGGAAGACTATATATATTTTTTCTTGATAGGAATCAGAGAATATTCTGCAAGGGGAGACATCCAAAGTATCAAAAATTCAAAAATCTATGAACTGCCTCCTCTCCTAGATCATATTTTGCTTTCTGGATGGAGAAAAAATGCTCTCTCCTTCCATCCTCCCTCCACCCTGACTTTCCGTAACGGTCCAACCACTATTAAAACCGCCGGGTTCAATTCACCGGTGGCCTTCCCCACCCGTTCTATCCACATTGACCGAAAAAGTTTCACTCTAAAAGGTGATAACTCAAGAAACAACGAATCTATCCTTCTCAACCCAAGATCCCAAGCTTGACTTGAGTCAACCCAGCAATCCACCACCATAACGTCCTTTTTGGAGGAAATAAGGTAGAGATCAGGGTACAAGGTTGCAAGAGGTTGGGAAGCACACCACGTTGGGAAGCACACCACCTATCCTCCCAAAACTTTATGTGTCTCCCATCACCCACCACAAAGTCAACCAAGGTAAAAAAATGCTCTTTTTGTTTTAAGATGCCATTCCAAAAATGAAACACCAAAGGCTGACAAATTAAGATTCAGTCTTTATTTCTTCATCCCCCACGATTAAAAAGGTGAGGCCTCATCCACTTCTTCAGCGCGTGTGCCAAAGTCAAAAAAGAAATCCAATCCGTTCTAGTTCTTTCCAAAACATTTCATCAGAAAAAAGACATCCTTCAATAATACTTGGACTGCACTTTTAAAATCGGACCTTCTGGATGCTTGCTGTATCAAGTCTCAAATATCTAGGGACCGGACAATTATCCCCTTGATGAACCAAACCTAGGGGTCGAGTCGTAGCAGGCCATATCTATTTGAAAATAATTCAGATCTTTTGGAAGCTTGTTGCCCCTGTGCACAACTTCCCGTTTCCACCAACAAGTCAATGCCTTCTTCTCAGCCAAGCCAATTATTTAATTACTCAGTGTTCACCATTCCTAATTATGAGATAAAACTTTTTGAGAGGGTTTCCCTGCACCAAGCCAGTTGTTTTGGATATTAAGGAGAGGGAATCGGTACTTGAATCCCTTTTCAATGTCAGTTGTGAAGAATTTGAAGAGCGAGCAACGGATCATGATAAATTGGATAATGAAGATATTAACAACATGGACCTTCAGGCATTATTTACAGCTGAGGTGGAAGTGAATGGTATTGCACAGGGCTCACATTGCTTTTCCCCATTAAATCCATAAGATATACCTGATCATTTGGTTTCCATTGTTCAGGATTGTGGTGTAATATTGGCTTGATTCTTGTGCCCGTTTATTTGTTATTAACGGTGCTTTGCATTTCATGAGTTAGGAGGAAGATGGAATCTTTGACTCTCTTCAGGCTTGGCAATGGTTCCAGATTCACTTTTTGGACCAATTAGTTGATTGATACTGTGCCTCTTAGCTTATGTTTCCCAAGTTTGTTTGAGGATTGCTCTCTTACCCAACAGATCTATTGCTGCACAATGGGTCCATTCTTGTTCTTCTTGGTCCTTATTTATCCGTGGGCTGATGGAATTGTCAAGCAGAGCCAATACGTTGCATTCTGATCCTTATTTATCTTGGCTCCCCTTGTAAAGAAGCCCACAGATTATTTTTGGAAATTTGTCAACGGTCTTGATTGCGGAGCTTTGGTTTGGGCGTAATAAAAGGATATTTTACGTCAAAAGAAACAGGATGGTTTTGATTGTTTCGATATAGACAACAAGAACGCTGCAGTCTGGTGCAACTTATGCAAGGAATTTGAAGCTTTCTCTTTGTAGAACTTTGTTTGAACTGATTCAAAGTAGCTGATTGCCTCTTCTTGGTGTTCTCTCTCTCCTTTCATCTTGAAGCATTTGGTGTGCAAATTTTCAGATTAAAGTGGGCGTTGTTCGTGAGAGCAATTAAGTTTTACATTGTATCTAGCTCTTTTATGATGTTTCGAATTTCTGTTGCTTTGAATAGCTCGTTGATTTATCTTCTGTGATCATTTTTATGTCGTTTTCATATTTGTGTTGCCTGGGTATATCCATTGTTTCAGTTTTAGGCTGTATTTTCTTTAGTTATTTTGCTCTTATTATAGTTTTCCTGTACTTTGAGCATTAGTCTCATTTATTATTATTAATAAAGAGGCTCGTCTCCGTTTAAAAAAAAAAGAAAGATGCCATTCCATAATCTGAAGCTACCTTTGTCTTTTGGCTTGATAATGGAAGAATATATGATACATCTTCTAATTTTAAGCACCATGGTAAGCTGAACCTTCCAATTTTTGCTTGATCTTGGTATCTTCTTGGTTTTGTTTTCTGATTGCTGTAAAATCACATGAACAAATCATGCAAGCAGTATAAATAATGTATGACTTGCACCATTATACAAGAATGCAACAATCTAAGTGATTTGAATACAGATCTCTGGCTCGAATAATTTGAGTAGAAGAAAGGTTTGTGGAGTGAGCCTTGTCAGATGTTAGCGTGTTGAAACATGAAAGATACTATGGTATTTTCTCGTTTTTCTGTTTCATTATTGATTATTTTAATACTATTGCAGGAAAGGTTTATCTGAATCGGAGATAAACTTTCTTAAAGAGGTATTCCTTCTTTTTTTCCTCTCTCTATTCTCTTGGCGTAACCGGAAAACTTTTCTGTAATCTACTTTTGGGCTTTGAGGATATTTGGCCCACATTTGTTGTTTGTATATTTTATTTATCAATGAAATATCTGTTTCCTTTAAAGTTTTTGTTTTGTTTTAAGAACAACGAAAATATACAAAACTTCTTCATACGTAAGAAGCATGGACATGGACACATGTCTACACAATTTGAACATGTTTTTCTTTTTTGAAAAGGAAACAACCACTAATATTCATTGAATAAAAAGAGGCAAAGCTCTAAGTACAAGAGGATTATACAAAAGAGCTAAAGCTACAAAAAAATCACAAAAAGGGAACAGATAAAACAACTAACAAGGAACAAAAGCAAGAACGAAAACTAAAACATCTAGAGGGCTAAACCAAAACCTAGAGAAGTGAGAGGCTTTATAGATTAGCCTTTGTTTAATAACAAAATAAGAGTATAATGACAAAATAATCGAGAAAAAAACAGACAAACACTAAAAGACAGATTACATAGACCAAGAATTGAAACTGAAAACTGGGCAAATCCGAAGCAAAGAAAGCTGCTGTGCTGGTCTTCTGAGTAGCTGGGAAAGAACTAACTAAATAACTAGTTGAAAACTGCTCAAGAGGGCTGAATGAAGGCTTGCCAATTTAACACTAACATTTGTAAAGGATAATCTGAGAATTTGTTGGACAGAGAGCACCAAGAGGAGTTTAACCTGACAATTTCATATCTTTCTGACCAAAGTGAGGCTTTATTATTAAAAACCCTTTGGTTTCTTTCAAACCATATTTTAGAGAGGATGGATTTAACAGCCTTAACCCACAAAAGAAGAGACCGATTTCTAAAACTGGGACCAAACAGTAACTGTGAGATATTGTTGCTGCAAGTCTTGTCAAAAGCCCAACTTAGGTTGAAAGTGTTGAGGAGTTTTTCCCAACATTTTCCAGCATATTTGCAGCTATAAAAGAGATGTTGAAGATCTTCATGAGCTTGTAGACAAAGGGGGCAGGCATGCGGAGAGATGTAGTGGCCTGGGAGTTTCCTTTGAAGGACTGAGGCGCAGTTCAACTTACCATTCAATAAGATCCAAACTGTGATATTAACTCGCTTTGGGCTTTTGGACTTCCATAACTGTTTTACCGATTGAGCCTCCATAGGGGAAGAAGGTTCAAGGTGTAAAGAGAGGGATCTGACAGAGAAGGTTCCAGATGATTCCAAACTCCAAATCCTTTTATTAGGCTGGTCCGATGGTGTGAATGAGTGAAGAATCCCAAGGAGTCTTTGGAGTTCAACGATTTCTGCATCTTTGAGAGATCTTCTAAAGGTAAGCGACCATGAAGTTGTAACTTGGTCCCAAATTTCAGCTACTGTTGCTTTGGGGGATGGGGAAATTTTGAAGAGGTTAGGGCAAACCAGTTTTAACGCCAGATTATTCAACCAAGGATCTAACCAAAACTGAGTTCTGTTACCCCTTCCAACCTTAAAAACTGACAAGGTATCAACCTTTCTCCACTGTCTTGATATACTGATCCAGGGGCTTCGAAGGCTAGATGCTTCTTTACTACCCGTGTGCCACTTATAGGAGTCAGAACCATGAATACTCATAACAGCCGAGCACCAAAGAAGGGACCGAGATTGAGAGAATTTCCAGCCCCATTTTGCCAGCAAGGCCAGATTTTTAATTGAAACCCGAATTAGACCAATTCCTCCTTCATTGTATGCTTTTGATGCTGTCTTCCAGTTGACTAGGTGATTCAAGTTGCTCCCATTATTTCCTTCCCAGAAAAAATTTCTTATTGATCTTTCTATGACTTTAATAACCTTTTCTGGCATTAGAAAGATGGACATGTAATAAGTTGGGAGATTAGATAAAACTAAGGAACAAAGGGTGAGTCTTCCTCCTCTTGATAGATTAAACCGTTTCCATCTATCCAGCTTTTTTTTGAATCTTATCAATCACTGGTTGCCAAAATTGTGAGGATTTAGGGTATCCACCCAAAGGAAGGCCCAAGTACATAATAGGGAGATTTTCAGTTTTACAACATAACAACGCTGCAGCTGCTTGAACCTTACTTTCATCAATATTAATACCACATAAAGTAGATTTCTCCCAATTAATCTTTTGTCCCGAACACCACTCAAAGATCTCAAGAGTAGCTTTAAGATTCCCAAGCATTTCATCATTAAATTTGCAAAACAGAAGCGTGTCATCAGCAAATTGTAGCAAAGGAACCTGAATCCTCTCTTTTCCAACAGTGAAGCCTTCATACATACCTTTCTTATATAGATTTAGTATCAAACTGCTAAGGACTTCACTAACAAGTAGGAATAGGAAAGGGGATAGAGGGTCTCCTTGCCTTAGGCCTCGGGTGGCTGTGATTCTGCCCCTCGGTCGTCCATTGATGAAGACTGAGTACTTTGGATTCTTCACACATCCCATTATCCAGCTGATCCATTTCGAACTAAACTTTTTTTCAGATAAAACTTTCTGTAGAAAGGCCCAATCCACTCTATCAAAAGCCTTTACCATATCTACCTTCAGGACCCACCCTTGCTTTCTTTTAGATCTGTATTCTTCAACCACTTCGTTTGCTGTTAGTATTGGATCTAAAATCTGTCTTCCTTCAACAAAAGCACTTTGGGTTGGGGAAATTATACTTGGCATGACTGTTTTGAGTCTCTCTGCTAGAACCATGGCTACCAGTTTATATAACAGAGTTGTAAGACTTATGGGGCGAAAGTCTTTGATCCTTATGGCATCTTCTTTCTTCCTGATCAAACATATGAAGTTTTCTTTCACACAAGCCTTTAATTTACCATTCAAGGAAAACTCATTGAAAAGTCGAAGATTATCATCTTTTGGAACTTCCCAAAAGTGGATTAAGAACTCAGTTGTGAAGCCATCCGGTCCTGGAGCTTTGTTTTTACCGAGGCCTTTAAGAGCTGATTTAATTTCTGATGAGCAGAATCTTGTGGTCAACCTTCTGTTTTGTGCTTCCGTAACTACCTCCCATTGGATTGTAGAAGGAAAGGCTCCAGCAGAGACCTCCTTTGTATACAATGTCTTGTAAAAATCTAGGATTATGTGTTCAATATCTGCAAAAGAGGAAGAAGCAATACCTTGGTCATTAATGAGCTCTGGGATCAGGTTTCTTCTTTTCTTGGCAGCAAGAAATCTGTGGAAAAAGTTTGTATTTTCATCTCCTAGTTCCAGCCAGTGAAGTTTACTTTTCTGAATTAGGTCTCTTTCTTCCCTTCTATAT
This sequence comes from Cucumis cinereus, assembly GCA_037974625.1. Taxonomy (NCBI): domain Eukaryota; kingdom Viridiplantae; phylum Streptophyta; class Magnoliopsida; order Cucurbitales; family Cucurbitaceae; genus Cucumis; species Cucumis cinereus. Next base: position 3,572,639 of record JBBPDJ010000004.1, read on the forward strand.
AGATTAATCAAGTCTGCCTTTTTTGAGAGGAGGGAGGTGTGGACAAGTTCTGATTCGTTTGGTAAATCTAAAGATTCCTCTATAGCGAGGATATCTTTAATGAACCCATTACAAACAAGAAAAAAATAATTCCCGGCCGCCTGTTGCCTTACTCCAACCGATCGCCTCCGCCGCCGCCTCAGCTCACCGGGCATCGTCGGCAATAGTCTTTTCTCGCGTTTTCTTGCTGTAAGTTGGTGGTTTTTTGTGGTTTCTTGTGTGTCTTCGTCAGTCGCCCCTGTCTGAGACGTCCACTGCCGTCGCCCGCCACCGGTGACGAGTTAGGTTTGATTTTTTTTTTTTTTAATTCTTTCAGATTGTTTCTGTCTGTTTTCTGTATTTTGTCGCTACAACTATGTCAGATACTAAGTTACCTATGGCTAAAGTCGACAATCGTATCCATTTCAATAGTCCCACCATCCAAATAACCACGATCCGACTTAATGGAGACAACTTTCTTCTTTGGTCACAAATTGTTAGGTTGTATATTCGTGGACAAGGAAAAATTTGCTACATTACTGGAGAGAAAACTGTCCCAAAACTAGACGATCCTTTTTGCTACATGGGATGCTGAAAACTCCATGGTTATGACTTGGCTTGTAAACTACATGGTTGAAGACATCAACTGCAATTATATGTGCTACTCGAGGGCGAAAGAATTGTGGGATAGTGTGACACAAATGTACTCTAATTTGGGAAATTAATCACAGGTATTTGAGTTGAATCTCAAATTAGGAGATATACGCCAAGGAGGTAACTTGGTGACACAGTACTTTCACTCCCTAAAAAGGATTTAACAAGACCCTGGTCTCTTTGATTCATACGAGTGGAAGTTTGTCGATGATCAAAAGCATTATAGGAAAAATATTGAAGTCGGTCGTATTTACAAGTTTCTTGGTGGCCTCAATGTTGGATTTGATGAGGTTAGAGGTCGAATACTTGGGAAAACCTATCTTCCATCTATTAATGATGTGTTTTCTGAAGTTCACAGGGAAGAAAGTCGCAGAAATGTTATGATTGGTAAAAAGCCTAATTATTTAGTAGAAAGGTCTCCGTTGATGACGGAACAAACAACCATGAATGCCTCTGATCACTTCAACAAGACACATGAAAAGCCTCGAGTTTGGTGTGACTATTGCAATAAACCCCGACATACACGTGAACCTGTTGGAAGCTTCATGGAAAACATGCAAATTGGAAAAGTTTCAAGCAAGGGGAGAGAAATTCCCTTCTACAAACCTCGAATGCAAATGTTGGGATTTCAACCTGTTTAGTAAGGAGTAGATTGATCATATTCATATCCTGAAACTGCTAAAGATTACTTCTTCCTCAGGTAATCCTAATCTTTCCTTGACACAATCAAGTATTTTTTCTCAAGCTCTCTCTTGCATAAACTCATCTCCATGGATTATAGATTCTGGAGCCTCTGATCATATGACCAGTTCCTCTTCCTTATTTGCATCCTACTCCCCTATATATTGCAATGAAAAAATTCGCATCGCCGTTGGTAGTTTCACTCCTATTGTAGGAAAATGAACTATTCCTCTGACTACAAAACTTATGTTGCATTCTATTCTTCATGTTCCAAAATTAGCTTGCAATTTATTGTTTGTTAGTAAAATCTCTAAGGATACTAACTGTCGTGTTGTCTTCTGTGACACTCGTTGTACCTTTCAGGATCAGGACTTGGGGGAGACGATTGACAGTGCTAGGATGATTAATGGTCTCTATTACTTTGATGAAGTTTCAGCTAGTCATAAACAAGTTCAGGACTTGAGTAGTGTCTGTTCTCCTTCTGTTAAAGAAACTATAATGCTTTGGCATCGTAGATTAGGGTATCCTAATTTCTTTTACTCAAAGTATTTGTTGCCAAATTTATTTAAAGGTCTTAATTGTTCATTATTTCAATGTGAAAGTTGCATTTTTGCCAAACATGATCCACTTATTTGTCCAAACCTTACAAGGCTTCTTTACCTTTTTCCTTAATTCATACAGATGTTTGGGGTGCGTCTAAAGGTTTAACTCATAATGGTAAGCGTTAGTTCGTTACCTTGATAGATGAGTATACTCGTTTAACCTGGCTTTATTTATTGACTAACAAGTCATAGGGAAAAGAGGTTTTTGTTAGATTTTATAATATGATTGAGACTCAGTACCAAACTAAAATTTGTATCCTTCACTCTGATAATGGTACTGATATTTCAGTGAACATTTAACTAGTTTCTTACATGAAAAAGGTATTTTTCATCAAGCTACATGTCGTGATACTCCTTAGCAAAATGGAATTGCTGAGCGAAAGAATAGACATCTACTTGAAGTTGCTCGTGCCTTTATGTTTTTTATGAATGCCCCAAAATATTTGTGGGGTGACGCAGTCCTTACAGCTACATACCTGATCAATCGAATGTCCACTAAGGTTTTGAATTTTAAAACTCCTCTGGATCATTTTAAAAATTCTTTTCCTACCGTTTGGTTGTTCTCTGACTTATCAATTAAATTATTTGGTTGCACTGCTTATGTTCATAATCCCACCCCTACTCGCACTAAACTTGACCCTTGAGCTGTTAAATGCATTTTTGTAGGCTATGTCTCCTATAAGAAGGCTTACAAATGTTTTGACCCTTTGACCAAAAAGTATTTTGAGAGTATGGATGTGTCTTTTCTTGAAAATCAACATTTTTTTAGCCAGAATTCTCTTTAGGGGGAGCCACCTAACCTTGAAGATAATTTTTGGGACACTTCACCTATCCAACCATCATTGATTCTGAAGTTATGAGTTCTAATTCTTTGATGCTGAGTGTGAAGAGTTCTTTAGGGGGAGGAACATTACAGACTGACTTGACAAATAAAAATCTGAACTATAGGTCTATACTAGAAGAGTCTTAACTCAAGGGAATCGAGAACAAATAGTTGATCTATCACGGAACCAATCTAATACCCTAATAAATGATTCTGAAGATTCAGGTAACATACATTCTCCTTTTACTCCTAATTCTCCTAGTTCTTCTCATAATTCCTTGCCTAATGTCTCTACTCTTGATATTCTAATTACCCATAGAAAAGAAAGGTACCCGTAAATGTGTCAAATAACCATTGTAAATTATCTTTCTTACCATAAATTGTCTGACAGTCATAAAGCCTTCACATCCAAAATAACCAACCTGTTTGTTCCAAGGAATATACAGGAGGTCCTGAATGATTTGGATTGGAAATTAGAAGTGATGGAAGAGATGAACGTGCTGAAACACAATTGCACATGGGACATAGTTGAACTACTAAAAGAAAAGAAAACAGTTTGGGTGTTCACGGTAAAGTGTAACGCTGATGGTAGTGTTGAAAGGTACATGGCCAAATTGGTTGCTTTAGGGTGTTTACTCAGACCTATGGAGTTGATTATCAAGAAACATTTGCTCCAGTTGCTAAAATCAATTCTATTTGAATTTTACTGTCTGTTGCAGTTAACTTTGATTGGCCTCTTTATCAACTGGATGTTAAAAATGCCTTTCTCGATGGAAAACTGGAAGAAGAGGTATTTATGGACTTGCCATCTAGTTTTGAGGTAGATCTCAGGATTAACAAAGTGTGCAAGTTATAGAGATCATTATATGGGTCTTAAACAGTCTCCTAGAGCTTGGTTTGAATGCTTTGAAACAACAGTCACGGGCTATGGGTTCAGTTGAAGTCAAGTCGATCTTACAATGTTCCACAAACATACAGAAAATGACAAGGTTGTGGTTTTGATAATTTATGTTGATAGGCAATGCTGAGACAGGACTCACTTTCGTGAAGAAAATGTTCGCAGATGATTTCCAAATCAAAGACGTAGGAACTTTAAAGTACTTCCTAGGCATGGAGTTTTCGAGGTCCAATAGTGGTATTCTTGTCAACCAAAGGAAGTATATTCTTGATCTGCTAAAGAGACAGACTTGGTTGCAAGGTAGCGGAAACTCCCATTGAACAAAATCTGAAATTGAAAGCTGCTACCAAGAATGAGATAAAGGAAATAGAAAAGTACCTGAGACTTGTGGGGAGACTCATATATCTTTCTCACACACGTCCTGACGTAGCTTTTGCAGTTAGTTTGGTAAGTTAGTTCATGCATGCTCCTGGATCAGCTCACTTTGATGTAGTTTATAGTTTCCTAAGATATCTAAACGACACTCCTGGCAAAGGCATTTTGTTCAAAGACATGACCATCTCAATGTTGAAATTTACACGAATGCTGATTGGGCAGGTAGCACGACTGATAGAAGATCCACTTTTGGATACTGCTCCTTTGTTAGAGGAAATCTTGTTACTTGCAAAGTAAAAAACAGAATGTGGTTGCAAAAAGTAGTGCAAAAGCAGAATTTAGAGCTTTAGTCCATGGTATTTGTGAGGGTATATGGATAAGAAGATTGTTGGAAGAATTGCAATTCACTCAGACAATGCCCATGTGCATTTATTGTGATAACAAGGCAGCAATTTCCATTGTCCACAATCCGGTCCTTCATGAGAGGACAAAACATATTGAAGTCGATAAATACTTTATAAAGGAAAAGATCGATGCGAGAGCAATATGCATATCCTACCTTTCGATCAGAACAAATTGCAGATGTGTTAACAAAAGGCCCCAAAGTGGCAATTCAACAAAGTGATTCACAAGCTGGCAATGCTGATATGTTCAAACCAACTTGAGGGGGAGTGTTGATTATTTTTTTTTTTTGTATTACCTTTATTGTATTGGTTGTATTTATATTTGCCAATATTAATTTTTCCTCGTTGTAACGGGTTGTTCTTCTATATAAGGAAAATCCTTCTCCCTTTGTGAAATATACAACATACATATTATTTTTGGCAGCACCAATAGTATCTTTTGGGTTGAAACCAACTTGAAGGGGAGTGTTGATTATTTTTTTTTTTGTATTACCTTTATTGTATTGGTTGTATTTATATTTGCCAATATTAATTTTTCCTCGTTGTAATAGGTTGTTCTTCTATATAAGAAAAATCCTTCTCCCTTTGTGAAATATACCATATACATATTATTTTTGGCAGCACCAATAGTATCTTTTGGGAGGGCTGTATCCCATCCAAAAGAAGGGAGGATTTCCTTCCAAAACCTCTCAGCAAATTGACAGTGTATGAAAGGATGGCTAGATGAGTCGGGACCCAACTTACATAAGTGCAGCAGTGTGTAGAGATGGCCATGTAGGGAAGGCGGTGCTGCATTCTGTCATTAGTATTGATGGCATTGTGACTAACTTCCTAAAGGAAGAATTTGATCTATCCAAAAAAGGATTAATTGAAACTTTGGACTTGAAATTTTCCGCAATAGCTTCTTTAATCTCCCCTCAAGAAGAATGAGCCATCGATTTTGAAACAACCATACTTAATTTGAGATTCAGCTCCAAGATTTCTCTTCTTCTTTTTTTGTTGACAAAGAAAACGGGCCTCTTCAATAAGAAAATGATAGACAATACATAAGATAATACAAAGAAGAGACAAGGTCAAAGTCCTAAGGATCAACAAGTGCACCTGGACATCTCAACTAGGTTGACACCCCCTTAGCACTCTCATTATCCGGACTTTAGACCAAAAGACCTAACCAATGGCAATGACAAGAATAGATCTAACCATACAATGAACCCAAAAACTACAAAGCAGAGATTTAAGACCACTAGAAATCCAAAAAGAAATAATATAAGCGTATAACGATGGACTAAGAATTAAAAATAAAAGCCTGCCAGTTAAGCCTTATGTCTTGTATGGAGAAATCTTCGAAGTCTTTTGAAAGTGAGCAACAAGTAGAAGCATTGATTCTAGCCATTTTGACCCGAGTTGTCCAGGAGGAAGGCTTTTACTGCATTTAACCAAATGGCCTTTACTGCATTTAACCAAATCAATCTCGTTTCTTCTTGAAAGTGGGACCAGATATAAGTTGTACCACGTTCTCCTTAAATCTATAGTTGAAAACCCAATTCATACGAAAACAGCCAAATAATTCAAAACAGCGCTTCTTTACATATGAGTTCGGATGTACTTGTTTTTGGCTGTTTGGATTTTGGAACTTTATATCTTGGAGCATTATTCTCTTTTTAATGTAACGGGCTTTGTCTTGTTAAAAGAAAAAAAAAATCTTTTAAAACAATTTAGTGCTTCCCCCATGTGCCTAAGTGTGATCAACACGTGCAAACTTTGAAAATGCCAGGAACTATGTTAGCAACTTAGCGTAACACACACACACACACACACACATATATATATTTATATATAGATATGTTAACAAGAAATAACTTCTATAACGGAAAAGAAAATGTTCAAGGATACAACCTCTCAAAGGGAGTGAACAAGAAAATGGAACTAGAAAACGTAATAGGATGTTAAAACAACAATAAAAAATGAACCACCAAGAAATAAAAGATCCATCAAAACAAAGTTCAGCTCCTAAGAAAACTCGAACGACAACCACAACAGCTGAATACAGGAACTAATACAAGAATAAGCTGGCGCCTTAGCTTAGTACTCGGTATTTGTTAATGTGAATTTACTTAAATCATGTAATTTTTGGTGTTTTTTTGCCTTGGTTCTTTATTCTAGTTTCTGTTATTTATAAATAATTTTTTTATGAAAATATTAATTTTCTTATTGATGAGATTCACGGTGATCGATTGGTTTCTAATAGAACACAAACTTGCAATCAAGAATTCTTCAATCAGAAAGTACACCAGAAACTAATCTTGGTATGAACAATTCTTTTTTGTCAAGTTTTCCTTCTCTTTACTAGTTATAAGATTTTACAAAATTCTATGATATTTAATGATTGACAGCTCTTGAAAAGATTAAAAGGCCTTTATATGAAAAGCATCCCATGAGCAAATTTGCATGGACAATAGCAGAAGACACTGATACTGTAAGTATCCTTGTTAATCAGACCGTTCAGATAAAATTCCATGAACTCCACTGACTGACAGTTTAGATTTTTGTATGATTTCAAATCTTTTATGGTTTTTATATGAAGATGGAATGGTACAACATCTGCCAAGATGCCCTCAGAAAAGTCAATGAATCGTATCAAGGAAAAGAGACTGCTGACATCATTCAAAACAAAGTTTTGCAGGTTCATATAACTCAGATGTTTTTGTGGCTAAAATATCTTAGACAATAGTTTATGATGATTTATTTCCTTCTGGTATGTTCTTTTGTTTCATCTAGATATTGAAGGGGAAGGATAGAGAAATGAGGCTTCTTCTTGATAAGGAATCAAAATCTTTTGATTTCAGTGGTTTCCATGCTGAATGTCTTACAGACACATGGATTGGCAATGACAGGTAGGTAGCGCTATGTGCGCTATGTCTGCATGCACAAGTATATTATGATTGAGTATTACATCATTGATATCTGCTTTGCATCAGGTGGGCATTTATTGATTTGAATGCAGGCCCTTTTTCATGGGGTCCTGCTGTTGGTGGTGAAGGTGTACGAACTGAGCTAAGCCTACCAAATGTGGAAAAGACTGTTGGTGCTGTTCAAGGTATTGATGGCATTTGTTTTGCCAAAACATTCTTTTTTCAAATTATGTATAACACATATATTCTAATAATAATGAAAAAACAACCAAACAAATAATAGTTGATATTATTTGGATTTTTTTATACTTCTTCATGTAGACTAATGAGAGACTTAACATCTCAACTGAAAGTTAACTTGATGGTTTCCTGAGGCAAAAGAGTTTTCTATTTTTGAGTTCAGCGTCATCCTTTATATATATATATATCTATATATATTTTATTTTTTTATTTTTACTGGTTTACCTTAGAACTCAAGGACATAGATGTACAACCTATAGAACAGATTCTGTTCAAGTAAGGTTGTTTTTACTGGTTTACCTATTTCATACGTTTTTATATTATTTCTTGCAGCTGGTAATTACTAAGCATTTTATCCTTTTCTTATTTTTTTTTTTGGAAAGAAAACACACTTATGCATTGAATTAATGATTAATGAAACAGACAATGTCTCAAGGTACAAAATACGTATCTAGCAGATCAAGAGGTGCACCCAGGTATCTCAACTAGGTTGACACCCCTTTAGCACTCACATCATTTCCAATATTGAGGAACCAAGCAAACAAAACAATACATCCAAAATAGCCAATATCCAAAATTCTAAAGCTATTACAAAAGGGGAATTAAAACCATAACTAAAGGGAGATATAAGAACCTTGAAATTTATGTCGTTTAAAATGCTCGGTAATTACCATCCACCATAAATAATGTCAATGCTTATTTACCGTTGTTGATTGCTTCTTGTGAGAAAACATTTGACAATTGTTTGGCTTTCCATAGTTTTTTGAGCCAAACAATTGTTACTCTATAGTTATAACATCATTATGTCTTTGTACTGGGTTTACCGTTACAAAAGTTCTTACTCAATTTCTGGCATGCAGAAATCTCAGAAGATGAAGCTGAAGATCGCCTGCAAGATGCTATTCAGGAGAAATTTGCTGTATTTGGTGATGTATGAACTTTCTTAAGAAGCCTGTAAGCGATTGATATGGGAAAGTTATTGGGGACAATTAGAAAGATTCATTAAATGTTGGACAAATAGTTTTTTTTTGTAACTTCTATATTCAGATGCTTTATTGGATGCCTCTGTTGAATGTGAAAGTTAAAACACAGACATGTAGTAAGTTGATCGATAACTTGCATTTCATGTTTGGTTGTGAATCTTTTTATTGTGATACTGATTGATTGATAATGTAATGACCTGAGTTTAGGAGAGGGACTTGAATGAATCGAGATCACATTTGAATGAGAGGGATTATGAGGACGTGAAAGTATAGCTAATAAAGACTCAGAATTGAAAGTTGCTACTTATACCAATAAGGTGCACTTTCATTTTCGGTGACTCAATCGTAAGAACTTCAAAGTTAAGCGTACTTGGCTTAGAGAAATTTTATGTTGGGTGACCTCTTGAGAATTTTTTTAGGATGCATGTGAGTGTGGACAAAGCATGTTGAAAGGATGTGTTGGTTTGTGGGGACAACTTTCACTCGTAGAAGCCTTCAAGACAAGCAAGGATGATGTAGCCAGGTCGTAGGAGATGCAGGAGAATGTCGGAGTTGTCAGTTGTCGAATCGGGATTCCGAATCCTGGCCTAGGGTGTTATACATATAATAGAGAGTAAGTGATAGGATATTGATTAATGAGTCAAAAGCAGTGCCCATTGATGAAATTAATTACATGGTCAAGTAAGATTTTATTTGTACCCAATGCTTAAGTTTCACCAATGTTCCTCGATAGAGTGGTCGATTAATAACCATTGGTCGTATAAGCCAGAGGATAAGCTTAGAGTAATGTTCATTTGTTGAAATATTGGATGCTTACTAAAAGAGGGGCCTATCGCATCTTCAATTTGTAGATGATACTATATTATTCTGCTTTGGGAAAAGGGAGTATTTCTTGATCTTAACCATATAGTCGCCTTTTTTCGAAGAGATGTCTGGGTTTAAAATCAATAGGAACAAATGTACAATTTTGGGAATTAATAGTGATCAAGATAAGCTTAAGATGTGTGCGGAGACGTTCGATTGTGAGGTTGCTTCTTTTCCTTCTTACCTTGGTCTCCCTCTGGGTGACAACCCAAGAGCTACGACATTTTGGGATCCAATTTATGAGAAGATTTGACTTAGACTGGGGAGTGAAAGAAATGGTTCTTCTCTAAAACTGGCAGATTAACTCTGATTAGATCTGTGTTGAGTGGCATCCCTATCCCTTTTTCAAGCCCCTAGTTTAGTGTGCAAGAGCATTGAGAAGTGCATGAGAGATTTTCTGTGGGAGGAGGTGGACGAAGGAACTGGATCTCATTTGGTTAGTTGGGAGGCGGTGGGGCGCCCTATGAATCGGGGGTTTAGAGTTTGGTAACCTACGAATTCTCAACAGAGCTTTGTTGGCCAAGTGGCTCTGGTGCTTCACCCTTGAACCTGAATCCTTATGGCTTTGGATAATTCTAGTAAGCATGACACCCATCCTTTTGAATGGGTGGAGAAAGGGGTTAAAGGCACATATCGAAAACCCTTGGAAAGACATTTCTTTTGAGCTTCCAACTTTTTCTCACTTCACTCGTTGCATTGTGAGGGATGGTAAGGACACTTATTTTTGGGAGGATTAGTGGGTGGGAGAGAGATCTCTTTGTTCTTTGTTTTCGCATTTTTATCACTTGTCCTCTTCTAAAAACCATCTGGTCTTAGATCTTTTGGTTGGGTCTAAGGATTCTTCTTTCAACTTTCGGGTTCCATCGCATTTTGTCCAATAGGGAAACGACGGAGGTTGATTCTCTCCTTTCTCTGCTTGATGGCTGCAGTTTTAGGGAGGGGAGGAGGGATGTTCGTGTTTGGAGTCCTAGCCCGAGTCAAGGTTTTTCGTGTAAATTTTTTTTTAGTTTGTTGTTGGATCCCTCCCCCAATAGGGAGTCTGCTTTTGATGTGGTTCGGAGGATTAAGGTTCCTTTTTTCTTTTTTGAAATGGATTGCCTCTTCATTAATATAATGAAATGAGACTAATGCTCAAAGTACAAAAGAATTATACAAATAGCTATAAACAATGAGGGACAAGGATCCGGAAACCATAAAGATAGACAAAACAAAACGAGGCCTAAGAGCTTAACAAACTCCAAACAAGGCAGAAAAGCGCCCTAAACCTTAAACCTTAAACAGTAACTGAAAAAAACCAATATAGATGAAAAAAAGGGAAATAAGACAAAAAAACGCAAAAACTCCATAACCCAGAGAATCCATCTTAATTCACAGAGGCCCAGCCTAAACCCTTGGAGCTCTAGCATGACTTGATAAAGCTCATAACAAAAACAACTTGTTGATTCTTAAAGTTGAACTAACTCCAGAGTATAGGAAAACAAAAAACTTCCCCCTGCTTCGAACAAAGAGTAAAGCTGAAAGTTAAATGAAGATAAGATTGCAGGCTTTTACCACAGATTTTAAGTGAGCAGGTACTTCACTACACTAGGATTGTAGAGAAATATCTTCTAACTTTTTATCATCTACCGACTCTTCGACGCACTGAAAAAGAACATCCAAGTCTGCCACTATTGGATCGTTCGAACTCTGCTTTGCAACCTATGAGGACTTCTCCAAATGATCAAATTCCTCAATGCTGACACTGGAGAGGGAGACGGTCATCCTTTCCTTTCTTTTTAGATGGGAAGATTGGGGTGTGTGAGGAATGCCTCTAAGGAAGTTCACCTTTGCATTAGGTAGAGATAAAACAAAGTATTTCAACATCGGGGAAGATGGATTTTTAGGTTCTGATCTAGTATTCTGAAAAGGAACTTGAGTCTGAGTGCATTTTTCTTCTAAAACGTCCAGATTGCATCTAGAATCAACTTGGCCTTAGATGAACTCTTCTTGGCTATGGCCTTCTTTCTCTTTTTTCTAACAAAGTGCTTTGGAAAAATTTTGAATGGAAGGGAAGTCTTCTATGCTTTGGAATTTCTTTTAGCCCCTGATTTTTTCTTTAATTTGCCCGAAGAAGAGAAGGCTGAAGTAGAGGACGATTGAGTAGATGAAGAACTGTTGGAACTCTTTGCAACTGGACCTCTAATGCTAACGGAACTGTTGACTTCTCTTGTTTAAGGTTTCTAAGAAAGCCAGGTTCTTTGTTTGGCAAGTCTTGCTTGGTCGGATGAACACTTGTTACAGACTTGTTAGGAGGACTTCTCTTGTTGTGCCTTTTTATTGTTTGCTTTGTTGAAAGGGGGAGGAAGACCTTGATCATCCCTTTTGGGACTGTCGTCAGTATGTGCAGGATGTGTGGTGAATTTTTTCAATCGGAGTTTGGTATTAGCTATGTTGGCCGAGCGACGATCGAGGAGTTCCTCCTCCATCCACCTTTCAGAAAGAAAGGTCATTTTTTGTGGCTTGTAGGGGTGTGTGCTTTGATTTGGAATATTTGGGAGGAGATGAACGATTGAGTGTTTCGTGGTAGGGAAAGGAATTATTGCGAGGTTTGGTTCTTTGTTAGATTTCATGTGTCTTTGGGCTCAATATCGAGGACCTTTTGTAACTATTCCATTGGTAACATTTTATTTAGTTTTAAACCATCTTTTAAATGGGTGTTTTGGTGGGCTGATTTTTTTGTATGCCCTTGTATTCTTTCATTCTTTCTTAATGAAAGTTGTTTTGCTCAAAAAAAAAAAAAAAAAAAAAAACTATTAAAGGGGAATTGCATTTAAGAAAAGGGAGAATTTTCATTGAATGGCTACCACGAATCAAAGTTCAGTGCATTCCAGATGGTGGTAAAGTAAAGTGACACCACATAAAGAGCTCTTCCTCATTCAGTTAGATTATTGTTGGACCCTTTTTCTTTTTCGTCTCATCTTCACATAGAAAGCCAACCTTCCTGATACTCCTCCCTTCATTCATTGAATGGAGAAATCCATAGGCAGTCGGTCTGTTGTGCACTGCATGAAAGAACCTTTCTCTGTATGACTTCTCTTTTGCTCAGGTTGACCGAATACAAAAGGAGATCAATCTACAAAGTGGTCAATTGTCTAGTGAAACTTTTTGGAGACTTCATTTGGGATGGAAACTCCTTTAAACCGCTTGTCACTTGGTTGCCTGGAAAGGAACTTCTTTACCTACAATGTATGGCAGAATCGGGGTTGGATATCTTTACCAAAAAAGCAACCTCTCCTTATGATTTGACTTTGGAGATATATCTAAAAGGAAAATGCCTTGTAGAGAAGGGTCATTTGTCCTATTTATGAAGTGGAACATAGGGGTTTGGTTTTGGAAACAAAAGACACAGAAAAAGGGAAACCAGCTCTGCTGTTGAGTTTGTGGTGGGAAATGAGAGAAGAATTAAGTTGTGGTAAGACAAGTGGTGGGCCAGATACTTTAGCCACAAATTTTCTAGATATACTCTATTTCCAATAAAAGAGAGCCTCCATTCAGATTGTTGGGATAGCTAACATCAAGCTTGGGACTTCGGGTTTAGGAGACCTCTTTTTGATGGGGTGTTAGGGGCATTCGAACAACCTTTTGCTCAACTCTTAAACGATTGGATTGTCATGGAGTGGTGGATAATGACCATGATGGAATCAGGTGGAGGATTGGATTCAACGGGTTTCTTTTTTGCTAATTCATCTGTTATGAAGCTAACCAAGGGGCCACAAAGTTAAACTAATCCTAAGGTGAGTTTAATTTGGAAATTCAAGACTCCAATAAAAGTGAGCTTGCCTGTAGAAGCTTGAATACCCACGAGAAGCTGCAAAGGAAGTTCCAAAATTGGACAATCTCTCCTATTTGCTGTTTTTCCTTCCAGAGGAGTCGTCCATCGACCACTTATTTCTACATTGCCCTTTTGCAACCAAAAGATGATAGACTGTTCTTATTTGTATGGGGTGGAGGAGTTGTGTTTACATAGGAACATTGATTGGCCTATGGAGGCACTTGATGGTAGGATTTTTTGGCAGAAAAGGGAAAGTTCTTTGTGGATGTGGTACTGATTCTCTCCTTTGGGGCCTTTGGAAGGAAAAGAATATCCAGGTGTTTGACGGCAAGTCTTCTTCTTTCGACTCTTTATGCCTTTTAGTGCAATACCTAAGGCATACAAGTCATGCTAAATTCTGTTGTAGTTATAGCTTTCTATGATTATTAAGAATGGCAAGGCTTTCGTTATACTTTTGTGGGGAATAACCTCTGCCCTTTGCCCTTAGGCCATTCTTTGTTTTCTTGAGAAATATGTCTCCATTTCTTATATAAAATAAGAGAATACATTTTAATTGAATAATATTGTTTTTTGAAGCCGTTTATTAGGTGTTATGTCTCCTGTTATGAATCGTCAAATGTTTTGGAATTTGCAGAAAGATCATCAAGCCATTGATATTCTTTTAGCAGAAATTGACATATATGAGCTTTTTGCTTTCAAACATTGCAAGGGAAGGAAAGTCAAACTTGCTCTCTGTGAAGGTTATTACTTTCTTCCTTTTGAATTGCTTGAATATTAATTTGATATTTTACTTCAATTGATGTTGTTGCTTTGATAAATTGTGTTTCAAAAGGATGCTTGGTATATAATTATTTGATTTCTAAGTGTACAATTTGGTGTTCTTTTCACACAGAACTTGATGAGAGGATGCGGGACTTAAAAAATGAGCTTCAGTCGTTTGATGGTGAAGAATATGACGAAGATCATAAGAGGAAGGCTATAGATGCACTAAAACGAATGGAGAATTGGAACTTATTTAGTGATACATACGAGGTAGAGGCCAGACTTTTATAGGTTTTGTTATTTTTCACTTTTATGCAACACTTCATGCATTCTTTATTATGTTTTGTAGAAGCGTTGTGAACACTCAACATGAATGTGTATTCTTCTCTCTAATTTCTTGTAACATGCAGGAGTTCCAAAACTACACTGTAGCACGTGATACTTTTCTGGCTCATCTGGGTGCCACTCTCTGGGGGTCAATGAGACATATTATATCACCTTCACTGTCTGACGGGACATTCCATTATTTTGAGAAAATATCATTTCAATTGTTTTTCATCACACAGGAGGTATGGTTCATATTTCTAAATCTATGGAAGGACCACTGGTATATATTAATTTTCTCCAAACTCTCTTGATGCAGAAAGCTAGAAACATTAAACAATTGCCCGTAGATCTTAAAGCTATAATGGATGGGCTCTCATCTTTGTTATTACCTTCACAGAAAGCTCTATTTAGTCAGACCATGTATGTCGTTTATCATGTAGTCTTTTACGATGTATATTATGTTTATATCTTTGTACTGTCTAGTCATTATCTTAATGAAGATGCTCGTTTTTTTTTTTCTTTTCTTTTAAATATATATAAAATAGGCTTTAGACTATAAATTTTATCATCAAATCTTAAATAGCATTTTTAATCACAAAATGAAATTCTTTGTTTGTTTTGTTTTATTTTTATAAAAATATTTTAAGATATTTAAATAATTTATTTTAAAGAATTTTTAATTATGTGAAACTTCTTAAGTATATGACCCAAGAATCTTATTCTCAAGTCTTATTTGGAGCTTCCTTGAAGACTAAGTATCATCTGTTGTGGATTTATGCTGTCAAAGTATTACTGGATGAACTTTGCTTTGAAAGGATGCATCTTGTTATCTTTCTAAGTCTTTTTTGTATTTTCTTTTCAAATCTTTTGTCTGTATTGGGAGTTTTTATCTTTCATCGTTGATCTTTGATTTGTATTGGGTGTGTGATTGCTTATAATGCTATTGTTGCCTTTCTTTTTCTTCTTTTATTTTCATTTCCATGTAATTTTGAGCGTTAGTCTCTTTTCGTTATATCAATGAAAAGTTCTCTTTCCTTGAACAAAAAGACCAAATAAGTTGGTGAGTAACCACAAAACGTGTGAATTTAAAACACCAATAAGAAGGCTAGAGCTAAATAGCATCTTAAACATGATCCAAATTTCTATGTTTTTCTGAACAAGAAAGAAAACGTTGGCAGTGATGTATACCAAATATGAGAATTTTATTAATGTTTAAAAGTTGTGAATACAAGAAGACAAGTACTCTATTTATAATTGAAAAGCAAACTAATCCTAATCCTAATTAACAAAAGAAACTAATCCTAATTCTAACAAACCAAAAAAACTAATCATAATCCTAGTAATAAAATCTTATAAAAAAAAATAATCCTAAGTAATAAAAAAAACTAATCATAATCCTAAGTAATAAAAAAAAATTAATCCAATCCTAATAGATTAAGGATTTGAGCATAATACCGTATTTCTACTACATCAGGCAACAACAAAAAACCAAAAACCAAAAGTAGATAAAACTCAAACTCCATATTGGGAGCAGAGAGCCTAAAGCCATGAGAACCAAAATAAAACTCTTCATTTGGCACAATATACAGGAATTTCACGTAATTCAAGGCGACAAACTTGAATAAGAGAACCAAGTTTGCTTGGAATTGGGAAGGATATAAAGAAGACTCGTTAGCGCAATCCTGAAAAAATGAGTTTCGAAGAAATATCATCCAATATTTATTAATGGTGGGCAATATGGGCTCCATACTACTCATGCTGACCTTAAAATCAGCATCCAAAGCATCAAATCTAAAAGGAATCTTTCATTTCTTCTCGATGAAAGTCGTCATTTTCCTCGAAAAAAAAAACATCAAATCTAAAAAGAGAATTAGTAGAAACTGAACGATCTTTTGGTGAATGAATGACTCCTTTAGTGATTAAAGGATTAGACAAATCCTTAGTGATGGCTTGTTGGCTTCAAAAAGTGGGACTGGGGACCAAGAAGAAAATGATTGTTTGATTGAGGAAACCACAAGACCTGTAAACCTTTTTTGAAGAATATCTGAGTCTGCATCTGGGAATATAGGTGACTTTCTCCGAGAATAGGACTTAAGAAATGCTTCAACATAACCCTTCTTCTCTTTATGCACTGTTTGGTAGTGAGGAAACTGCTAAAAGAGACTGGTGGGAATTTGATCAATCAACTTCCAAAACACCAGCCTTATACTTTGAAATGATCAAATTGTCATCAATAAATGCCCCATCTCCTGACTCACTGATAGTAGTTAGCGCGTTCAAGTTAAAATTGTGATTTGGGCGTCTCTTCTAGATGGTATCATTTGTATTAAGAATAAGATCACACGGAGAATTAATCCACTAAAATACCTCAAATTTCTGGGAAAGATTAAAATTTCAGAATTCCTTTCTGAAAAGCTAGCCAAAGCACTGAGTTCTATTCCACCTGGAAGTTAAAGAAAAACTTAACAAGAAGCAATCCAACTTCTAAGATCAAGTTCTTCATCCTTATATTTCATATCCTGCCATGAGATTTTTACTATCTGTAATGTGATGGTTATCTCTTCTTTTGGAATCATAGTTCCTGTGATATTTGTAAATATGTATTGTAGGTTACCACTCTCAGAGGATCCTGCTTTGGCAATGGCTTTCTCAGTGGCACGACGTGCAGCAGCTGTTCCACTGTTGCTTGTTAATGGAACGTATCGGAAAACAATTCGTACCTATCTCGATTCATCTATACTCCAGTATCAATTGCAAAGATTGGATCATTCCCTTAAAGGTTTTGGGCCACATTTTATTTATAATGTGTATGTGTGTGTGTGTGTTTCTAATTGGAGTTCATGATTTCATGGTCGCTCTATATCTTTTTATTAACTCTTCAGTGTTTCTTTTGTTCACCACAAAAAATGTCCTGTTATTGTAGTTAAAAACATTTTGGAGAGAAGACATTCTTTCTTAGTCATATTAACTGAGGAATTACAATCATCTTAGAAGTTTGATTACGTGTATAAATATATGTAACCTAGACAAGTTAAGAAAACTAACTGTCTATCTATGAAGTTCAGGAGGTACGGGTGGACTTAAGGTAAGACGAAGATGAAGAAAGTATATATATGGAAGATATCGGCCTAAAAAAGGATATGTTCGTACATTACATGTTAAAAGTTCCACCTTTTCCTAGAGATTACTTAGGCCTTAGGTGTTCAAGCTTGTTTTTGAAGCCTCCTTGCTGCCTTTCTTATTTATCACTCGATGAGATTTTGCAATCCATAAGGTATACTTTGGATGATGATTCCAAAACTTCCATCAATGGCACTTGAAATGTTCAATTTCCTTGCGTAAAAAGAAGTCTATGATAGACTTCTGATACTTCTAGTATACCAAAGGAAGAAAGAAAACACGTTGAGAAGGTTGTTCGTTGAGTGAGTCCATGGAATTCTTGTAACATTGGGAAGGTGGATATGAATAATGGAAGTATACATGATGTACATATTCTCCAGCCTTAAAGTGACTAAGGTTTGATGCCCAATCTTCTGGATATTTTCCTTAAATTTGTTCCACGAAGTTTTTTCTTTTTTTTTGAAAAATGAAACCAGCCTCTTCAATCAATATTGCGTTGAGTACAATGTAGATACAAGATCTATGCTATTAGGGATTTTTTTTTTGAAATGGAGACGAGCCTTTTTATTAATAATAATTAGTGAGACTAATGCTCAAAGTACAAGAGGAGTATACCAAGAGCATAGAGCCGGAGGGTTTTCTAACAACACAGCGAACTATCCATCCAAAGTAGGTTCTAAACTTTGTCAATCTAGTAGTACCATGATCATCCCTCCTGTTTTTGAGGAAGTATTTGTGCCTTTCAACTTGAACCAAACCTGATAAAGCTTCGCTAAACCAAAGCAATTGGGACTTCGAGACATGAAGGATTTTCGAAGATCCACGTCTTCAATGTTGAAGTACCCCTTTTCGAACCAAATACAGTAAAAAGAATCTACAATTTTGCAGCTCTTAACTAGGTTGACATCCCCATAGCACTTTCATCACTTCCACAATGTCGACTTTTCAAACCAAATTGGTTTGAATATCACCTGTTTTGGACATTTAGTCTCCTATAATATAAGGCTGAAAAAAGGTAGTTTGGATATGTTCACCCTTTGGGCCTCCTTAATAAGGGTTTGTTGATTATTTCCTTTCTTGTATCATATTTATTGTATTGGTTGTATTATAATATATTTGCCAAATTTAATTTTTTCGTAATTTGTAATGGGTTGTTCTTCTTTCTAAGAAAAATCCTTCTCTATTTGTGAAATACACAAGAAATATATTATTTTTGGCAGGGTTTTACAAATCTTTTATCTCTCATTGATGTTGAACTGGAACTCTTTTTGATAACTGAGTAGTTTGTTAGCCTTCGGTTTGTTCCTCCTTCTCTCCTTGACTTTCCTTTTTTTTTTTTACATTGTTCTTGTACATTCTTTCATTTTCTTTCTATGCAAGTGAGTTTGTTCTTAAGTAAATTTTGTGGAGCATCAATACCAGCAAGATAATTTCTAGCTTGATTCACTTAACCCTAAAGCTGCTTTGAGGACTTTTTATTAGAGGCATTCTTTATGATCTCCTCATATGTGGAGGGGAGAAAAAGGTTTGTAGTCTCCAAACGGTCGGTCAAGTTACTTGATGTGTTGAGGGAACTCTAAAAAAATTAGTATTATTCTGCATCAAACCAGGCGATACAAAATGGTAATTAGGATCATTTATGTAAGGTATCTCCTGTAAAACACAATCCATTACAGATAAAAGCAATTGAAGATGAACAAGAAATTACAAATAAGCAAAGGACGAGATAACTCAGTTATTTGAGAGAATTGGTATCCTCCCCCTCAAGCAGTCAACTTCTACTCTAAACTTGAAAACTCTTCCCTCCCAAACCCCTTTTGTGGTCCCCACCAGGCACACACGACAACCACGTTCCTCTAACCAACTGAATTACGTGAAAGTTCTCTTTTGGCCCTCCATTCATTGTCTGAATAATTGGGGTCTTACAAATAAGCAACTAAAGATATGAGGGTCCCATGCACAAGTTTCTTGATTTTCGAAATTACTGATGGGCTTTTCATTAATACCCTCTTTCAATTAATTAATGTGAAAAAATGTTAAGTCCCTCCATAAAGAGGGCTGAATGTAAGAACTCTTGTTTTTTTTTTTTTTAAAAGGAAACCAGTCTCTTTATTTATATAAGATATATAAAAAAGAGACTAATATTCTAAGTGCAAAGTGTATATATACTAAGAGTTTGGTGCTTAAACGTAGGTCTAAGCAAAGTTACGATCAGTAGGCGCACCCAGACATCTCAACTAGGTTGACACTCCTTTAGCGCCCTCACCATATCCTTAATATTTAAACTTAAAGAGATAACGAGGCTTTATAAGTTTAGCCAAGAGAAACAAGAGATACAAATAATATAGTAGGTTTAAAAGTAAAAAGACCCCACTCGTAGTAGCTGCAAACAAAAGCAGCACTAATGATAAGACTGATTAGAAAGATATAAACCGCTACAGAAGGAGACAGTGTAGATTAATTCTGAGAGAAGAAGGCTCTCCAGTTTCGGTTGATTTCCTGAATCTTGTAGTTTGAGAATGATCGTAGAAGGGAGCACCATGATGAGGCGTTTCTGTGGGCATTTTCATACCTTTCTGAAGCACTCAACCCTTTATCATGAAAAACTCTTTGATTTCTTTCAAACCATAAATCTGCCAACACTGCTTTTACTACATTTACCTAGAGAAAGGAAGCTTCTTTGTTTAAACGGGGTCTTGTTAGTAGGGATCGTACACATGCTTTGAAATCACCTTCAAAGACCCATGAGAGATTAAATTCTTTAAACAAAAACCACCCCAACATGATGCCGAATAGGGACAGAAAATGAATAAATAGAGAGGGTCTTCCAGATTGTTTAAGCACAGTGGGCAGATGGAGGGGGAGAGGTATTTGTTAGGCATTTTGTGCTGCAAGATTGATGAGACATTTAAGTTTTCAAATCAGCATAATCCAAGTGAGAATGTTCACTCTTTTTGGACTATTGGTTTTCCAAATGCCCTTAAAAATGTTGCTGTCCATTGGGGATGAAGGAGAAAGATGATGAGTAAGAGATTTGACTGTGAAGCTTCCACGGTCATTTAAAGACCAAAATCTACCCTCATGATCTTCGGAGGGTGTAAAGTTGGTAAGCAGACTTAGCATTGATTGAAAGTCTAGTATTTCATCTTCCTTTAAGAGTTTGCGAAAAAATATAGACCATGAAGCATGGGTGGCATCCCAGTGATCAGGTACCCAACCATTTGGAAGTAAAGCTATCATGAAGAGTCTCGGGAAAACTGAGTTGAAGGGAATATCATTCACCCGTGGGTCAAACCAAAAATGCATTCTTCTTCCATTCCCCAAATTAAAAGTTGCTAGAACTTCAACTTTTAACCAGTTTCTTGATATACTCACCCAAGGGCTTCTCAAACTTTTGCCATCCTTTCCTGCTGTATGCCAATTGTATGTATTTTTTCTATGAATACTACTAATTACTTTCCCTCAAAGTGTTTTGCCTTCTTCCATGTATCCCCAGCCCCATTTGGCTAGTAGAGCCAATTTTTTTTCCTTTGAAGCCTCCTAGCTCAAGACTGCCATCCAACAGAGAATGTTTGACAGTGTCCCATTTAACAAGATGATTCAATTTGTTGCCTTTGGTTCCCTCCAAAAAATCTACACAGAATTTGTTCAAGCCACTCCTTCAGGCATGAGAAAATGGACATGTAGTAGGTTGGAAGGTTTGATAAGACAGATTTACAAAGGGTAGCTCTCCCTCCTCTTGAGAGATTGAATCTTTTCCATTTATCCAATTTTACAAAGATCTTATCTATCACCGGTTGCTAAAAGGAGACTTGATTTGGGTATCCACCTAAGGGAAGACCGAGATAGATTAAGGGGAGGCGCTCAGCCTCACAATTCAATTTCAAAGCCATTGACAGCAGCTCTATCGTCGATATTAATACCACAAAGTGCTTATTTGTCCCAGTTAACCTTCTGACCAGTGCACCATTCAAATAATTCAATTGTCTGTTTAAGGTTGTTCAATAAGATGCTGTCATCTGCAAACTGTAGAATTGACACATGAACCTTGTCCTTTCCAACGCTGAACCCTTCAAAGAGTTTATTGTGGTACAGATTTTTTATTAATGCACCAAGTACTTCACTAACTAGAAGGAAAAGAAAAGGGGACCGTGGATCCCCTTGCCTAATTCCTCTAGAGGCCTTTACTCTTCCACGTGGTCTACCATTAATGAAAATAGAGAACATTGGGAACTTAATACATCCCATAATCCAGCCTATCCACTTGGGGTCAAACCTTTTACTTTCATGATTTTCTCCAGGGAGTCCCATTCAACTCGGTCGAAAGCTTTTTCAAGATCCATTTTGAGGATCCAACCCTTTCTTCTCATGCTTCGGTACTCTTCAACAATTTCATTAGCAACAAGTATGGGGTCCAAGATTTGTCTCCCTTCAACAAAGGCACTTTGTGAGGGAGCTATAATAGAAGGCATTACCTTTTTGAGTCGTTCAGCTAGCACTTTTGCAATGACCTTATAGGTTAAGGTTGTAAGACTGATCGGTCTGTAGCCTTTAACTGTCACTACATTCTCCTTTTTCTGAATTAGACAAATAAAATTCTCCTTTAGGCAAGCATTTATCTTACCATTCCCGTAGAAATCCTCAAAGATAGAAATTAGGTTTACTTTGGCTAAATCCCAATATTTTATGAGAAATTCAGTGGTAAACCCATAAGGACCTGGAGCTTTATTTTTTCCAAGTGATTTTACAGCTGCTTTTATTTCAGATTCTGAGAATTTTGCAGTGAGCTAGAATTCTGGGCAGGGGTTACACATGGCCAGTCGAAATTCATTGGGAGAAGTCTTTCCTGTGGCTTGCTAGTGTATAAAGTAGAGTAGAAGCCAAGGATTAAATGCTTAATTTCTCTGAAGGACTTGGTGGGTAAACCAGCATCATTAATCAGCTCTGTTATCAGATTTTTCCTTTTCTTAGCTGCCAGGAATCTGTGGAAAAAATTAGTATTTTTGTCCCCCAGTTTCAACCAATTTAGTTCGCATTTCTGAATAAGGCTCGACTCTTGGGATCTATATACGGACAACAGCTCTGACTTAAAGTTGTTTCTGAGGTCAAGTTCACAAATTGATAGGGAAGATGTATCTGCCAGGGAGTCCAGTTTTTCTACTTCCAATAATAGCTCATCTGTCAAA